>NQII01000019.1:758878-816030 GCA_002778355.1 Clitarchus hookeri
GGGGGGGGGGGGGGGGGGAGTTACACGATATTAGGCAGGTGTACCAGTTTTTTTGGCTCTTCAGTGTATAATAACTTATTTTTCCGTGGCCATTGCCCTTAAGTAGCTTTTATCAGGGTAGTATTTTCCTACTCGCCACTATTTCGTAGCACCTCCACCATGAACTGAGTAATGTACGTTATATTACAGCGGACTCGCAAATGGATGGCCGTTGGTTTAATACTACTAAACCGAACTATGAGCGGTGTTTACCCGAGTATTTTTTAATCCCTACTTGACAGAACTTCATTTCCTTAACATGTGCCTTTCCAATCCCTAGCTCGTTTCATTAACTCCCTACTTATCTTTCGACNGCCTCGCAAAAAATTATTCCAGTGTTTGATGCTACCCAAGTGCTAAGGTGGGACATGTCCGTACGTATTTATTTTTACATTGCTAATTCAGAAACAGAAACATATTCACAAATTAAATGTTACGTAAATTGTATAATGAGTTTTATGATTTCCGAGTGGGGCGTTAGTAAATAAATAACATAAGTTTCAAAAATGTTATCTACAGAATACCAAATATACCTGGTTACGTCTACCCTGTAGGGATTCCGCCAACCTGTTCCGTAAAAAACTAACGTGTTTTCTTAAGAAAATGGTTACTGCAAAACTGTTCCGAATCATTTCAATATAACTGGCAAAAAATAAAAGTCGTATCAACTACTGTAGATACATTCGCTAGAGGTTTGTAATCACCACGCTCCTGGTCCTAATGCAAAGCTACACGTCAGCTAGATGCAAACGGACAATAATGACAAGTGGTGTGGTTTGAAGCGGGAATTGGATGGGAAAGTGGTCCTTACTGCCTCCACTTTCTCTGGTCGGCAACTATAAGATAAAAGTGAGCCAGATTAGTTATTATAAGTTTTCTGGAAAACAAATTCAGAGGTCAATAATTTTCTTTCTGGGTGAAAGCTTTCATCTCCTACAGTCTATCGCCTGAATGAGAATTAATTTTTTCATTTAACTTAAAATATTTAAAAAAAATTGTTTAAATACATTAAAATATTTTCCTTTATATAAAGATATTGAAATAATTTTCTCTCGCCCATTTACTGAATGACATCAGAGTTACATTTTCGTCTCACTTAAAACCAAATTTGGATGTCTATATACATAAAAGTAAAAGTTTGTATGTATGTATGTATGTATGCATGTATGTATGTGCTATATACAATTCTACAACGTCCAACTGATCCGGACCAAATTTGACAGCGAGTCCAAGACCTCTAAAACCTAAAAATGGGCTCGTGTATCTCAATTCTACACTGTTTGACAATATTTACCAAATTTGGTAAGGATGGCATCCAGTACCTAACTTAAAATTGGCTGTGGCTCCCCGATGAACCGTGAACCCCCTAATACAGGGCCATATGTCTCCGGACCCCATTAGATCCGAAATCTGCCTTATACACGGGCAATGACGGGTAGTTCTGATAGTACATACACAGAAGAGTTCAATTAAAAATAATCAATGTTTCAGCAAACGCTTAGTGCTTAAGTCCAGCAAATTGGAAGTTATGGCTGGTTATTAGTTGTGTGGGACAGCTCATACTGACTTTCGAGGTATAACTCAAACCTTCGGCAAATGTTTTCTTGCGCCCATACAAGAGTTATGGGAATGACGCGTGTTACAGTTAAGAATGTAACGCTTTGAAAAAGGTGTGTTAATGGCTTCGCGCACAACTACTGAGGGTTGGCACCCCTGTCACAGGCTCACCAACCAGTCAGTGCTGCCAACGAGCGAACGGTGCGGTGACGTCACAAAGCTGAACCATGAAGCAGGGAAGCGGAGAGGGTATAAAAACGTTCCGGCCGCAATTATTATCTGATCGAGAAGTATCTTCACGGCTGGGTGGCCCCATTCTGTGCGCGGGATCCCACTGGCCAAACTTCAGACACCCCCGGGAGCGCAGCCACGAGCCGAGTCAGCTTCTTAATCGCGTCGCTACACTAGTAGCACTAGTGTGAATTAGTGCACGCCAACGTTTGAAGATGTCATTGCCCCTTCCTTCGTGTGCTTTGACGGGCACACTGACTGGCATGCGTGATATAAAGTTGGTAATGACGAAGATAAACAAGTTCCGTGTCTTATCTCTGGATTAAAAGTGCTAGGAAATCATTTGAGAATACTGAAGTTATTTGTTTTACTTTGTGTATTTTTAGTGCACATAAGTGCATAAACAAACAAAATTGTAAAATACTTAACTTTCTAATATTTTCACTGTTTTACTTGACTGACGTATGAATTAAGTGGCCAGGCCCATCGCAATGTTAATATTTATATGGTGGAAGTATACGTAATGTGCGTAGAAGTGTGTCTTTAGCAGGATCAAAAGTGCTCACTTTATCGTGAACCGCTTGTAAACTATAGACCCCCTATTGAGTGTCCCAAAATTGAAGATATAAGAACTTAACTGAAAAGGGAGCTAGTAATAACAGAAGGTGACTATATTGACGTTAGAAATACAATGAAATGTATGGAAAATTTTAATATATTTAGACTTTGCAAGACTGGTCATCAAAAGGTTGGAATAGTTCGAGGAACTCACAACCAACTCATGGTTGTCCCGTCAGATAATCCCGGAAGTGACACCGTAAATTGCTATAGAAACCTAGTAGTGGGAGCGGATTCGCTACAAAAAACTGGGAGTTTCTCGATGAAAAATCGGAATTAACTTTATTAAGGTACAACCTGTAGGCAACAAGTTAGTGGTAGGGGGTTGAGGGGAGGGCCTAACGCCCTCCGGCCCATGTGGAGAAAAACAAACTCGGTGTTGACAACCAGTCAAAGAGCAAGGCTAACGAAACTGGAGAAATAAATATGGAAAAAAGCACTGAAACCAATCAATACAGAAGGAGCAATTTAAGAAGGGAAACGAACCTGGTTAAAGACGACTCGGCGCGAAAACGGTACTTGAGACATAAGGACATGACTCCGAACGGAAGGACCAGTGGTAGGGGGAGGGTGATCGAGTAAAGCAGTACAGCCCCCCCCCTAAACCAATTTTCGTTTACTTAGCCAACACTGATGAAAGGAGTTGTAATGTAGCGCATAAATATATTTTTAGTAGAATCCTCTTGTGTGGGGAACGATGGTGGATGGCAGGTCATCCGCGCCACTTCCATACTCTGGGCACCAAGGGCAACAACAACTAAAGGGTAAAAATAGATATGAATGACAAGTGGCTCACGTCGTGAGATACAGCATTAAATACAAATAAATAAGTAAAAAGAATGTGGTCCAACGACAAGAATCCATAGGCCAAAATAAAAAATAGAAGAATAATCAGTAAAAGCAAAGGATAACTTATACCCCTGCATTTCCCAGAAAGAGTACAGTTGTAGGGGTGTAAAGTCACACATTCGTGGTTCAACCTATGACTGGCCATGTAAAAAAAAAAAGACTCCCTTTTGCAAGTTAAGGTACAGCAGTGGATTGAGAAGTTACTAGAAGAGTGGCCGTTAAATTACAACGCGTTGATGAGCGAGAAGCACACAAAAAAACACAACGGTGAGTAAAACTGGAATCCCCTGAGAAAACTCTCCCATTAATGGCAATTTTCACCCAAATTTCGGCATGATAAAACAATTTACACTCGTGGCCACTAGCATACTTATTGGACGGCACCTTTAACCCTCTTGAGATGAGTACAGAATTTTTGACACTAGGAAGCTTAGATAGAAATTGTACCCAAAAGTTAGGCCGCCCTCAACACTGGTTTCTCCCCTACACCTTTGTTTTCCTTCTTCGGGCGAGGGGAAGGGTCAGTCTTTGCCTTTTACCTTGCCCCAATCGTCAAGCATTTTTAATGTACGTTCGGTTAAAATAATGCTAAAACTTCCAAACTAAAGACTTATTTCAACTCTTCAAGAGTTGCAACAGATCCACCAGCAAAGATGAATCAGGACGCCTGTTTCTCTAACTACCTGCTATGCTATTGCGATCCGGTGGTTGCCTAACTCGTAGGTGATTAGTAGCTATGAAATCACGGCTGTCTTTAAAAACATCACTTCAGGCCGTGAGTTTGCTATTCACAGAGTACACCATTACTATTCACATGACAGTTGCATAAATAATGTGATGAAATACATTTCACACTGTTATGAAATGACGCAGGTGTTACGTGCTTAAACACGCATGTTTTATATTTGCTTGAAATTTACACCCTGGATAAGCTATAACTGGAAAAATTGATTTTCTTGCCTGTTATTGGAACGGGATTTTATTTAAAGTATTTTTTGCAAGCCTTACTTTGTATGTTGACTTTGCTGTTTTTCACAGTAGCAATAAGCAAATCCGCCATTGCGTTACTTCACTTCGAAATAAAGCATCAACGAAGTTCATATCTTGGCTTACCGTATCAGCAACAAAAAAAGAGGTATGTTGTCTATTAGCAATTATTGGCTACGTCCAAAAGAGTCATATAATCCTGTAGAGACGAGTTGCCGAAGAAACTGCACGCCTTGCGCGTAGAGGCGACAATGCATGCAGTGCGCATATTTAGGTTGCCCTTAGTGCACCCGCTTTTCTAAACCTCAAGTATGAAAAACTGATCCGGCCATGTGGCGAAATTAAATTGGTGAACACACATTTTAATGGCCCGGACGAAAATGGCATTAGTCGGAAAATGATATTCTGGTTGCGCCATCTGTTCGTGATGCACACTGACATTCATCCCACTACACAAGTAAATAGTCAGCTGTCGCCAGAATACCAAAGCACGAAAATTAAATATTTTTGACTTCCAGGGTAGGCGCAACATGGGAATAGCGGGGTACCGAAACTCGTAGAAAGTAATGTTCAGGGAAAGACAGAAGGGTCGTCATGGGCAGGCTCGTGTTAACAGGAGGTTAGCAGATTCCTGGCGGCGCGGTTACAAGGAAGAAGTGATGAATAGAGGTCCTGATTGTGTGATGCGCTCTTTGTGTCAGCTGCACGGGAGGAGGGATGGGGTGGAGAGGGGACAGGTTTGGAACGAGGGGGAAACACACCCTCTTACGAGGGAAAGCGCGGGAGATGTACCGCTTGGGATGGGGTGGGGTCTGGTCCAGGGAGTGTTAACAGTTCTTGCGGACCCCCGGGTCGGGGGAAGAAGAGGGTGTAAGGGCGGTGTCACACCCGCAGCCACAGACTCCCCCCAGATGACAAAGTGAGACCCGCGCGAGTCTGACGGCAGAGGTTATCGATGTCTTGTATCGCGAGCCGACAGAGTTGGTGACGGTCCTTCATCAAGGACATCCCCGCGAGCAGCGGTTTCGATGGCATTGCATTCCAACAGCGACCAGGCAGGCCGGGTCTATGTGTGTGGCCTTTCTAGGTGTGCCAGCCAAGCCTTTGAAGCCACACAGTGGAACAATGCTGAATTTATATACATACAGGTATATGTGTGTATACACATGTGTAACCTAAATAAAGGAATTGCTCCTTGACGGTAGGCTAATCAAAAATATAAAATTTATACTTCAGACTTAACCTACTGTGGCAGTAGTATTAGGCACCGAAATATAAAATATGCCTTACAAGAGTTCGTATTGTAAACTGGCGTCAGTAGCGGCGATGTAATGTTATGGACCGCTGCTGACTAAACAGAGTACCGCAGATTTGGACCGAAAGGGCTCGAGTACAGATGCTTTTAACGGATTTCAATAACGCAAAAATTTATTTAACTTATACGCACTTTATATATAAAGATGTAGTATTTGTGTCCTCTATGCATCTTAAATTCTAATATAGATTATTTATTTTACTGGAATCAAACCTGCAACCTCACACGTGCGAACAAGTCATGCTAACCACATGGTCAAGCACCCTTGAAAGCAATATTTAAAATACGAAAGAAAATTCCAAATGTAGGATCAATCAGCGCTAATGTCAGTAAAGAACGCCGTTCTGCTCTGTATGAGAGAAAATTAAAGCTAGTCCTTCGTTTCTTACTCAGATAATATATTGGCCGCTGTAACCCACTTCTAAATCTTCATATATTCCACCCTCGTTAATGTGTTAATGTACAAATATTTAAAATGATTTTTCTCATACTCAAGAGTTTTTCCTTGATTTCTTGAGAAGATATCGAGATATTTTTTAATCGTACCAGAAAACCACATTAAGCAAGTCTTCAAATTATTTATGGAAATTTTGTAACTTAAATAATTTACCAGAGAACACTACAACAAACAAATGTCATGATTTGAAAAAAATTTCCATTTTCTCCAACGCAATACTTGTATTCCTATTACACGAGGCTTTCACAGAAGCCTGCCATCGCATATTTCTTACATATGATATTATATCTCCATTTTTTTACGCAAAGACTTCCATTAAAAAAAATAGCACCCAGTAATCCTCATTACACATTCCAGAAGAATTTTCACGAAGTTTTACCCATTGAGGTTCCTAGCTAGGTCTTACGGTATATTTGGCCCAACAGGCCTTACGTTGACAATATTCCAGTTAGCAGACAGCCAGAACAGAGGTGTACACATTTACATTATCACGCTAACACGTCACAGAATCTAAATCAGTAGCGGTTGAGATTGTGTGACAATTACACACAAACAATTGCAGTATTGTGCCTGACGTCTGCTATCTTCATCGCAAAGTGGTTTAGGAAGCGAACATGACACTTCCCTTGTAATTACCCGACTCACCTCGAGAGCTGGGGTATAAAATAATTGCTTCGCTTGACCTAGGGGAAGGGGAACCGAAAGATACTTCAAGGTACTATTTTTTTACAATGCGGCCTACCTCACAACCGACGACGCCGACCCTCGCCGCACCGGCTGCGCGGGTAATCTGATTTATGTCCTCCTCGCTGGCACCCATGACGACTGATCCCACCGCGATACCTGCCCCCTTTTATTCGTCCTCTCCTGCTTCGTACTCTATTTGAAGAGAGCTCATCGCCGACGATCAAGGTGGGGCCATCCTTTTGTACCACAAACACCGGCACCTCGGCTATTTATCGCCCCTGCATAACGCCTGTCCTCGAAAGAATGTCCGCGATGTATGTTTTCTCCGACACGCCAAAACCGTGACTGATCTGCGCATTTCTACAGAGCTCACACGTATCTCACGACGGCAGGCGTTGTATTGGCTGCAGATTTTTTATCGTCTTATCTCTGAATGCGCATGCATGTTTCTTGCCTGTGAGAAAAAATTACAATTCTTAAGGTAAACAAGTCGTACCACACTTGTGTCCATATGGCGTGTAACATTTTTGAACGTACTATTAGGGGGGGGGGGTTATGAGGAGGCAGTAGTAGGTTAGATGTGTATGCCATAGGTATTATAAAAGCTGCATTTAGCTGGNTTAGATGTGTATGCCATAGGTATTATAAAAGCTGCATTTAGCTGGTAAGATTTTATTGTGTAACGTACAATGTATTAGCGGCTATCCTCATGAGGGTATAAAATTCTGCAACCAAAATAAACAAACAACAAATAACAACATGCTTCCAGGCAAAAGTCTAAATCTCGTTATATATGCGGAGATCATGTTTGCTGCAGTGCTTTGCGGCGTTACGGAATGGTTAATAAACGACTTTAAAGGCCCACACATCCACACGCCGACAAAGAGTAAGTGGTACAAAGGACGCCTCGCCCTTGAGCTGCAATAAAGCTGCGCCGGGCGTTTGTCCACTGCCCACAGAGTTAAAGCAATTACAGTCGCATCTTTTTTTTTTACGTCGACTTCTGGCGGTTCCCGACGTTCCGTTAAGCAAGGATCTCCGAGGGAAAAACAAGTGATTAAACGATTAAGAAATTTACAACGCAGTGTGGCGCTTTATCGCCGCGTTCCCATACAAGTTAACAAGTTCGAAAACATTTTCCTAGTCCAGAATCACCGGGACCTGTCGCTACCGCACACAGCCCGGAGGGGAAATAAAGACTCCAATAATGGTGCCGTAAGCAGCGTGAGAGCATCGGCGGAGACCTTTTTTTCGGCTCATAAAGCCTTCTTTTCAAATCCATTTACTCGGGAGCACAGGGGGCGCCAAGTCGAACTACCGCCGAGAGGCAAACATGCGTCAGTCAACGGCGAACACACGAATAATATGTCGCTACCATTGGCGTGATGGGTGTAGGAGGGGGTTACACGGCCTCTCACTTGCATGTCGAGGGATCCATCTCATGTTACCACGAACAACTTAAATTGGGCAATTTGAGGGAGGAAATTATTAAGGCGTCCAACCGAGGCCGATGTAAGAAAGTGATAGTTAAACGGGCGCGCGCTTGTGTTGCCAGCGTGGCCGGGGGTAGGTTCGGAGCGCTATCTAGCGGAGGATCCTGCAATTACGTTACCGGCTGGCCACCCAGAAACCCAGTAACCATCGGCCGGATAAAGAACTGTTGACGGCATCTCTACACCCCAAAGCTAAGAACACCGCGAGGCACGACACTCGACATTGCTTCAAGGTCCCCACACCGTTTCCTCGCACCATTATGGCTTTCAAATTACTCCCAAGTTTTCTTATAACACGGCATCCTTTGAATATTTCAGAACTATTACACAGCATTTATATACGCAGAGGACCGGTTTGTTTCGAAACACTGTAGGTTATAGATGCAGGTAGTATGTAATGTAAATGTTAAATATTCGACGCTACATTTAACGTCTGACAATATAGTCATCACGTTCATCCAAGTCCACGGCAGATGAGATTTTTCCGCTCATCGCTGGACATGCCACAATCGCCTTGGTTTTCTTTTTGAACTTATGTTTTCTAATTTTCAAACGTGTGTCTCTTCCATGATAATCACGTCAGCTCATAGGTCATATTAAGTTTTCTACCTCGATTTTCGCATCCCATCATTTCACTAAGTTCCTACCTGGAGTTCAGGATAACCCTGTAGGCCTGGGGCCTCGGTGGTGTTCTGGTTAGACTACTCGCCTCCCAACTAGGCGAACAGGATTCGATTCCCGGATTTTCGCATGTGGGAATAGTGCCGGACGATGCCGCTGGTCGGTGGGTTTCCTCGGGGATCTCGCATTTCCTCCGCCCTTGCATTCCGGCGCTACTCCATACTCACCTCGCTTCACGCTCATCGGCTCTGAAGACCTCGATGTTAATAGCCGCCCAAATCTCTCCACCCCTGTAAGTTTATATGCAGTTGCAAGTATGGACACCTTTTAATACCGCGAACCAACTGCAGGTGGCGAGAGAATTAATCCCACAGTGATGAAGAAGGAATCCTCGTATGGCGCAAGAAGGGGAAAGGGTACAATGCGGCGCAAGGGCAGAGTATCAAACAGGCAGTTCGGGGAAGCGGTCCCGGGGGTGGCGTGTACATGAAGAGTCCCAGCTGGGGGAGGGCACGAGAGCGGTGACCCTGGGCAGGTCCTTCTCGGTACACCGGCCCTCCGGGGTCACAGCCGACACACGGTGAGGTCACCTGGGGTTCACACTGAGGGCAGCGGCCGCGAGGTCGCCGCCCCACGAGCACGGAAACACATGGGTGTGATCGTGATTGTACTCCTGGCTTACTGACGCCCCCGCACCATGCCGGTAGCGTAACGGAGAAACCGAGCCAGGTGGCGCAGTGGTAAACGTTTGGACTCGCATTCAAGAGGATCCGGGTTCGATTTCTCGTCCGGTCATCTTTTTTTTCGATTTCCCATGGTTTCCCAAAATTACTCTAGNTTCCTGCTTCTTTGAGCTACTAGCTCCGTCTCTTAACGACCCTGCTATCTTATCGAAGGAAAACATGAACCACAGACCAACTTAAACCAGGAATTCAGAGCAGCAAAGAAGCCGATGATACTTTGCGCATCACGCAATGGTGATGGTTATTTTGCAGTCCTTGCAGTTTTGACAACACAATAAAAAAAATACCGTGTTGAAGGTGCACTCTAGTGCGGATAACACCTGCCTAGATGACAGGCTTCCAAAGTTCGACCCGTAGGTGCCTGTAATCTCGTAACTCTGACATGAAATGAAAACCAGCGGAGAAAGAGGCCGCGGTGTTGTATGTTGTAGTAGTAAAATACTCACCTGCCACCAAGGAGAACTGAGTTCGATTCTAAGGATGGTCAGCCAGATTATTCGCGTGTAGGGAACGTGGCGGACGTTGCCGTTGACCGGCGGGTTTTCTCGGGTCACTCCAGTTTCCCACGCCACTCCATTTGCCGTCGCTCCGTATTAACCTCGTTTCATCATCACCTTGCGACATACGCCCTCCACTCGTATCAGTTCTTGAACTATTAGCTATCCAGATGGACGCGACATCCGCTGCTCCGATAAGGGCCTCATTTCTCCGGCATCACCAGGTATCGTAATTTTGACGTACATTCTTGGCGATTTAATAACATTTCACGGGGGGAGGATGTGACAACCCGACAAAAGTTCTCAAAAACCCAGTAGAGAAGCACGACGGCGTGCACTGGTGTGGAAAAGGAAGTACCTCTGGTCTTCGGCAACGTCCGCTATGTTTCTCACGAGTTAAAGTTCGCCGGGGACCCACTTGCTCAGCAGGCCCCGGAATACTCGAGCAGCTTGCTTGGTCCAGAGGGACTCGCACGGGAGCATCTCGGGGTTCCGTCACTCGCAGCTCGCCGTAGTCGGGGCCTCCGACGAGGCAGGCTGAATAGTTAACCAGGCCGGCGAGAGTAAGGACTCGTGGCGACGGAGGGAGGAAGGAGGGAGGGTCCTCCCAGAAGCTGCAGCGCCGCGCCGTGGGCAAACGAAGCGGAGCCCGGCCGGGGCGAGGAGACACGGAATTATTGATGGCGGCGGGACTCGCGCGTTGTCTGCTATGCAGCCGCCAACAAAGCGGCGCGGCTAAGCCGACAATTAGACGGCCGGGAATACTGGCCGCTCTAATATGGATGCTGCGGAGGGACGGCACGTGGACGGCGTCTGCGGCCAGGAACCGCGCAAGTCCACGGCTGCGCAAGTATTTCTGTGAAATCGTTGTTTGCGCGAATGCGCGTATCTCGGCAAATAAAAGTTCTGGGAATACGATTTTTTGGCATAAAATGTAAAAAAAATAATAATAATAATAATCTATGTCTCTATATTTTTACTTTTATCATATTAAGTGTATTCATGGTGAAAAAAAATCGTAAAAATGACGAAATATCGTATTTTTAAAGCTTACGTATGGAGTTTCCTTAAGCGGTGAGAGAAAAGTACGATTATACGAACGTAGTTTAATCTGTGAGCTTCCATCGCGTGTAATAAAGTCCCACTGCTCAAGATATAATTGGCACAGTACAACATTTTGAGGGAAACACTGCACGCCTTGCGCGTAGGAGCGATGAGGCGCTAGGGGTGCGTGTTTTTGTCGCCCGTATCGCTCCCTCGCTTCTTGACCTTGAACTCGCAGCTACTTAGTCCGCTTTATGGGGGCACGCTTCCCTCCATAGTTTTTTTTTCCTTTTTTGGCCGGGAAGCGCGGGAGCTACAAGGGTTACACTTGCACGCACTACAAGAGAGCCATCGCCGCTACGCACAGGGCTCTGAACTGGCGTGAAGTGGTCTCGTAGTGCTGCGTGTGCCTGTGGGACTTTCAGCACTGACCGTATCATTTTATTGATGAAAAGTGTGTAGCGAAGTTTAATTCAGGCTCCTGTCGCAGCTTGGCTCGTGTCCGGCGTTTTAAATGGTGGCAGTCTGAAAAAGCCGTTTTTAGCTATACAGAAGGGCTCTAAAACAGCATTTACAGCGTGCATGGTAACTTTAAATATAGTACCACTCCTTCGTCATCTTGTCCTTTCGTAGTTAAACACATTGGGGTAACGTTTAGTAATCTCTTCAAAAACCAGGATTCCAACGTAGTTCAAGCACCAGGGAGGCGAAACTCTAAGGGAGGGGGCTGTCCCCGCCATCTTCGATTTAAGATAGCGGGAACTGACCATGTTAAGGAGGATTGGTCTCCAACTTGTAACAACCTAGGCACAAGTGGTTATGGCAGCAACGCCATTTTAACATTGCCAATTTATAAGATGGCACAGTAGACCATGTCGAACCACGCGTCATCATGTAAAATGGGTACTGTCAGAGCTTTACGTATGTTAAATAAATCGAAGATGGTTGGGGCGCATTCGTATTGAGAAGAAAATGGACGCCGTTTCAGATTATTGCATAGTAAATAAGATACATGTGTAATGCAAACATAACCGTATTTAAACCCAACAAGGCGGGGACTAATCGGGAGGCGGGTAGCAGTCAGTAGTTGTAAAGTATTTTTCTTAAATGTCGGGAAAAAGATTTTAGATGTAGTGACTGTCGGTTACACTACATTTAGAATAAATGGCGTTAGGCAAAACGAAATTAGATCTAGTGACTGTCACATGTATGTTGCATGAGTTAGGAAATTTTCAACGAAAGACAAAAATTCGCATTTTAGGTCAAATGACTGTCGGCCAAACGACTGTCGGAGAAACGACTTTGGCTGAAGTTAATTTTAGGTGAAACGAATTAAAATCTACTGACCGTTGGTTAAACGACTTTTATGTCAAGTGACAGGTGAATGAACTTGTTTGGAAGAAACGATTTTATGAAGTTCAACTGCCACGCCACCGATTTATCTCCGCTGTTTAGAATTTAGGCCTAAAACAGTTTTTTTTTACCATTATAGTCGTATTTCGTTCGCTATTGAATATTCTAAAACAGCTTCCCTTTTCTTCATCTTAATAGGAATGCACCCCGACCGTCTTGGAATTATGTAACGGACGTCACAATCATCTAGCAGATGATTCGTGGTTNTACCATTATAGTCGTATTTCGTTCGCTATTGAATATTCTAAAACAGCTTCCCTTTTCTTCGTCTTAATAGGAATGCACCCCGACCGTCTTGGAATTATGTAACGGACGTCACAATCATCTAGCAGATGATTCGTGGTTCGACATACGATATTCTGTGCCATATTCTAAAGTAGCAGTGTGGCTGCCCTAGTCTCTACAGCGGATCGTACAAAAACGTAGCTAATTTCCTCTACACAGCTAAAAATTAGAATATAAAATTACTAGTAATAAGGCTGGCAGAATGAGGAAAATTCCGGGAACCAATTATTTATGCTCAGCCGCGTCAAATATTCCGATATGCCCGCTGAAATGCAGTAAAACCTCCGGCGGATAAATGGTAACTCCAGAATTTTGCGGAACAATATCCCTGAGTCTTGAGCGCCACTCGCATTGCCTGCCTACAAAGTATCGTACGGCCACCCCAACTGTTTGGACAGTTTGATCGCAAATGGAGTGGGCATACAAGGTAACCTTTATTTTATATTTGGGTATATCTTGTAATTTTAGCAAATGCATAGGTTACAACATGTATTGCGATGTGAGCGTAGCAGCTTACTTTCTTTCTGGCTGGAAATTTTATTTGCAATTACCATTTCTGAGGTTGTTTATCTTCGGTAACTGATACATTGAACGGATTTGTTTTATTTCGTCTCTAATAGTTTCCTATATTTTAAGCTAAATCTTTGATATTCCTCTCTATAAATGGCTTCTGAACTAAATTTTGTCACTTTTGTGCCCACACACGCGCAATTTTGTATCCTTTCGTCATTGCTAACTGTTTTATGCCGACACTCTGCACAGGCACGGCCGCGACATGATGTGTTCGTCGTGTGCTCCCATGTTCGGGGAGGTTGCTGCAGGCAGATCATTCCCCTGCGGCAGTTAATTTAGTTTAAGAAACGTAATGTAGAATAGTGCAGTTTTAGTAGTAATGATGTAGGATATTTAATTTTTGTGATTTATCTTCAATCGTCCTATGCAGTTTCATCCCTTCCCTCCGAGATAGGTGAGTACACCATCAGTCTTTCTCCGGTAGTACGTGCCATGTTTTATTGACTGTGAAACAAGTAATTAATTTTCCGCGAACTTTCTTGTTCGTGGGGTCCAGAGGGTCTATGTTTTGGACGAAGTTTTATCCCAAGCTTCATTTGAAGTTTCACTCAAAGAATTATTTCAACTATTCATCTCCTCAGGATGCTGGTACTACTTCCGCACCAGTCCCCCAAATTCGGACTATTCTCCAGCTTCTTGTGTTCGCCTGGAGAAGTATCAGTTAAGTGATAGTAGCTTCGTGGAACATTTTTGTTAATCTGGTTATCATCTGGGCCATGTTACCAAGTCAATACGTCATATTTGCTTGAACTCATTTCTTATAACGTTTGTGACGTAAAATATGATTGAAACTTTTATTTGTCGTCTAAGAATTTTTTTATGTGAATCATTAAGCCAAGTAAAGCAAAATACGTATTTGTATTGCAAATTAAAATTAGATAGATGGTACTGGGTGCACTCCAGGGTTTTCAAGGCTTCCAGGGCCATAAGCATTTAACCATTGTGAGTTAATTAATCTATGAATATCACAATTATTAATCGAATATTTAATCCGTGAGTCAATTGTTTGTTGTCTAGACATTCAATTTGTTTAATTAAAAGATTTCGTTTGAAACTGCAATTTAATACTCTTTTCATTTATTAGATATATGTCTACCTCTGGACGATTAATAACTAAATGAAAATATAATTCGTAAAATATTACTAGAATCAGTTTCTAGGTCAAATGAACGTGGTGTTCCCGTTTGCCTATTCAAGCTTCCAAACAATTAAATAGTTATAGTGGCTTAATAGTGTCTGGCATTATGGTAGCAGAAGAATATCATAATTTTACGTAAGTGTCCATTTTATAATGTGTTGTTGTTCTGGTAATTATAAATTGTATAACATTTTAAATCTGGACTGTATTTAATTGTTTATTTACCAGACAGTGAGGTAATTTCTGCCTCTCTGAGCATGGTTGATGTTTATTGATTTACACTGAAAATAATATGATGAATCGTTCTCAAGTTTTGATTAATGTATGTTTTGTCAAAGCAAACATTTTATTAACAACATTGTCACACACCACGGGTACAGTTTAACAAATTTTTCTTAACTTCTACCACCAGGAATGAAATTTATGTTCTGTTAAAGCTGTGGTTGTTTATTTATGGGAGTCGCTGTATTCCCCGTTACGGTATGAAAATATTTCAGGCACAATATACATGCCACGCGTGATGTAATGAGGTTATTTGTGTAAAGTTATGTGCTTTTAAAGTATGCGAAAAAAAACTATTCCCCGTAATATTCCATATTATTGTCTAAATATTAACTTATTGTTACAAGACGCCAGAGGGGCCTATCTGAGTTCGAGAGGAACGCAGGTCTCAATAAAAATAAAAGAACTAAATTTGATCTCTAATTTATTCACGCAGGTATTATTTACTGCTTTAAATTATCTATATCCACTCTTACTCTATTTATTTCACAGTGAGCGCAATATTTAATGTCTAGTCTATTTCAACTCTAATTATCGTTCTTCTCAATGTCACTGTTTCGTTATAGTCAACTAACCACAAAGGAATGTTTACAAAGCGTGCCTAGCAGGGCTCGTGCCACTCCCGACCACGGGCATTGGGTGTCTTTGGGACCTGAAAAGTTTAATTTAACATCAAAGCAATATGGCTGCCAGAGAGGGCGCGAGAGAAAGTAAATGGTGAACATCGTTGTTCACTTTTCCTCTCACGCAATCTCCATTGAATTAGGTACTAGGCGAATCGAAATGGAAATGGTGAGGCAAAAAGTGGGCATTGTGAAATATTTTAAAATAACGAGATAAATTGTGGGGGCATGGCGGCAGTGTATCAGCTGTAATGCATCTTATTTCAGAATTAACGATTAAATTTGCATAATTAGAAACTCAATTCCCATTACGGTTTGTTAACTTCCTTGTTCGAGTGTAGAAAGTTGGACTGAATACTTCGTAAGGTAACGAACATCGTATGACTCGTGAGTGGACACGCGAGTAGTGCTACGTCCGGACACACTACTGTGCGAATGTTGGCATGCGTGTTTGTTCAGGTGTACCATTGCACGGTGGGTCAGGCCAAGTTAGAGGAACCGCTTTGCTGATTGCAAACGTTTTATTGCGTGCGGAACATTTTGAAGGGATACTTTTATCTCTGCCAGGTTAGATTGACTGGTTTATGCTCCCCCCTAGGCCAGGATAAGACCTCTCAAAAACACGTTTTCTGTGGTCTGGTAACCGTTTGGTAATCAATATTTTTATAGCCAGATTTGGTTACCGATTACAAGATAGCAAATTTCTTCAACTTGGGTAGAGTCGTTACTGTCGAGTTTACGTTTGGCAGAGACATAACAACCCAGATAAAGAAGGAAGTCTGCCTAGTTCTCCCATCCTCTTCCTCATCCTCCCCCCCCCCCCCNATTTTTCCTCAGCGCCGCCACCCTCCCAAACACGAAAATTCATTTCCCGGAGCCAAAAATATATCTTTTGTCTTGCACTTTTAACTTAATAAAACCGAATTAGACATACCATCATTGCCATAAGTGTTTACGAATTTGACATTTAGTCTATTCGTAGTTTCTTCGCACTTTTTGAATCAAACCTTTGAAAAATCGCCCCTTGTATGACGTGTTTGACTGTTTCTCAAATATGCCATATATCATAAGTTTTTTATACTTATGTTAATATAAGAGTACCTTACTTTTGTTTAATTGACCTTTTACTAATACTTTATGTACAGATTATAATATTTCATTTATAATATTTATGGATAACAACAGATTAAAAATAGCTGTGCTGGTAATGTCTCGTAAAAAACATTTCTTATAAAAAATAGAATTATTTGCACTTACTAACGCACGAATGCGGTGGGCTGTCTCTTTGGTCTAATATTCTATACTCAGTTAAGCTTTGTTTACATGAGGAGGAGGAATTTCCTGAAAGTAGAACTTTAGCAGGCCTTCAGAAAAAATTGTAAGTAATTGTCAACTGACTATACTAGCCTGAATACTGAAAACAATATACTTAAGCGATAGCATATTCTTTACATTGCATCAGTGAAAGGAACATTGCAGATAACTATATATATACATAGATAGTAAATGTAAATTTTCCACTTCTCTTAAAAAATGTTAATCCTTTTATTATCAAACGAATTGTTTACCGGCAAAACGAAATTCCGTCTAGTATTTCATATGAAAAAGCTAACAGGTAGTAACATTTTTATTGGATATGTTAATCTGTAACATGAAGCCGTATGTGAACGAAAAATAATTATTGTGGTAATACAATATGTGGTATAATCAGACGGTAAATTTGAGGTGGTACATTCCTGGACTTACCCTAATTTTTGGCGATGACAGTTCTTAAACACGAAAACTTCTGAGGCTGCACGAAAAATGAATGAGTTTTCCACTTTCCTACGAAGCAATAAAGAAAAACTAATCGAACGAACGATTTAAGATAAATGGCAGCATCAATTTGGTTTATTATTACTCCATAATACTCGATATCAGGGATGTAAAGATCGCTATTTTAAAAATCACTTTCCTCGCCGCATCCCGGGGAAGCCACCCTGTCCAAGCCGAGTGTTTTTTGTCGGCGCCGCCAAAGGGGTGTGTGTGCACGGGAAGTTATGCCGGGTGAGGGTGGGGGTGGGACCAAGTCCCCAGGGGCGGTGCTATGGAGCGAGCCAATCCTCCAACGGAACCCCATTATGAGGCAATCATCAAACACTCGGCGCACACACCACGGGGGCCGGTTTACATTGTTACATCCACCGACGTTCCGCAGGGTGGCTGCCTTCCTTAGTACCACACACCCGCCGCAACAAGCTGCAGTCATGAGGCGAGGCCCACTGCTGCAGAAAGTTTTGATGCGTTGCTACTTCACGCTGTCTGCACGTCGGCAATAGAACGCAGTGACGTATCCAGACTTCTCCTCTGCATTGAATCACGAAGAAGTGGATTGATTGTTAAAATGCACTAAGAGTAATCATAAATTCTGCAATTGTAAGGTACAAACTAACCATAATTATAACTCTTTATAACTTTTGCATTTGGGGCCATAATCTTTATAACCACGTCCATCCTCAAACTGATAGGCGATGATTAACCCAGCGGTCTACTACCAAGAATTTTATTCTTCGCTTAAACAAGTCAAATGTTTACTGTACAACAAGTACAAATTTTTCGTGTAACAATAAGACAACTCGAAAATTCTCAAGACTTTGGTTAACGATCTCATTTGGACAAATATGTGTCTCTTGGGTCCTCATCGCCTGTGCTACCAGCTGATCCAATGCCAGTGTTCCCGCGCCCACGTTAATCGTTGAGTCTGGTGGCGTGCAGTACGCAGAGGTACCCTAGTGGGGCGGTGGCTTCTGTGCCACATTATAGAGGAGATGATTGTGGATGGTATGGCTGCTCACAGATCGCTGTGGACCAGCATTGGATTGGCGAGTGATCTTCTGCACTGCGGCTTGTCTACCCGCTGTTGCCAGCTGAGCTAGCCGACGGCGACCCCTGTCATCTATACGTTGTGCGCCACGGCGCGGCGCCGTTGAAATCGCAATGCCTACGCGACTTCAAAAATAGAGTGGCCCATACGTCTGGCTCTAACGGTCTGGCCACGATCAAATGCGCTGAGGCTTGGTTTCTTCCACATTCTGTGCCCGACTGTTGCTTAGATGATCAGTATAAAGTCTGACGACATCAAAGTCGTGCATGGCTGGGCACTATGCCATTCGACAGGGCGATCACGGCGCCATTTCGCCAACACGGCAGGTGTCTCTAATTCAACTGTTAATGAGTGTATTGTTGGGCATTATTTTGTGTTTGTTTTCCTATGTGACTTTGATGAAATGGTAATCAACCCTGATAGTTTGTCTGGTGCTATGTTAATTCCGGAACGCGCTCATTTTACAGTTAAGGGTAGACTAATCATGTACTATAAAGTGGGCCGCCCGGTACAGCAGCTCTACTACTGGTGAGCCAAATAGTGATATGCAGCATACAGGAGACATGGACGTGCAATAGTTAGGTCTACACTTTGGGCAAACGGTCGAACCTAAAATACAGTGCATTTTCGGCTACCTAAAATCTCTCAAATTGGATCTTTGAAGAAAATTTTATTCGTAGTTGCATATATTCTGTGACATCTTATTGATATAATTATAAATGCAATGCAGGCAGCCAATACGCAAAGAGTAGTTCTATGTACAACGTATTAACGTATAATTAAAAGCGTAATATTTAAACTGTAGGAGTCCGATATCAGTTCATTTTCATTTTATTATCAGGACACATTAATGTTTATGGAAATTTCAAAGTATGCGACACATTTTTCGGAGCTCGTGATGCCACTGCTAATTTCCATGCATTGCGGTAGGCTACATAGTGACGAAATTGACATAAGTAAAAACTGATTTAAAAAAAATGTTTAGTTAACTATTAACGGCGAGCCCGCATACCATCCCTGCGAGGCAAACGTGCCAACTACTATTCTTGGAACAATTCCCTAGGGACAGGAAAATTTGGCGTTTTAAACGACCCGTATACTATACTCCACTACCCTATGTATTTTCGAGTCCCTGCGTTCTGTTCATTGGCTGCATGCCCCAATGNACTGCTAATTTCCATGCATTGCGGTAGGCTACATAGTGACGAAATTGACATAAGTAAAAACTGATTTAAAAAAAATGTTTAGTTAACTATTAACGGCGAGCCCGCATACCATCCCTGCGAGGCAAACGTGCCAACTACTATTCTTGGAACAATTCCCTAGGGACAGGAAAATTTGGCGTTTTAAATGACCCGTATACTATACTCCACTACCCTATGTATTTTCGAGTCCCTGCGTTCTGTTCATTGGCTGCATGCCCCAATGNGACCCGTATACTATACTCCACTACCCTATGTATTTTCGAGTCCCTGCGTTCTGTTCATTGGCTGCATGCCCCAATGTGCCTCAGACCAGATGGCGCGGTATTCGGTGCTTCTTTCCTTGCAGGTCTATTATTAGCTCAGACTTCATCTCGGCGTGTCCAATAAGCTCTGTTCCAATTGCAAACATTACGGAAAAGTACATGTATTTGAAATCTCACTTGTCCTAAAATGAATTCACGAAGTTTTCCAGTTCCTACCTATGCATTACGAACGCACTTGAAACACCTACATTATTTTTTTTCTTCAAAAGAATTACAGGGACGTCGGCATTCACTGCGAGCTCATTTTGCATTCATAAACTGTACGTTGTCGGGACGCCGCTCCCATGAAGACCACGTGACCTCAGGAACAAAGCATCTCCACTCATCACGCCTACCTGAAGAATGCTCTGGGACCTTGGCATTTCCTGACAAGTGACTGTGCACCAGGAGTTGCGAAGCTTCCAAATCACGCCGGAGGGCGGCAGTATTATTTTATTGGATTGTTTTGCTGGGCAGACAAAATGGTTTACAAAATATCTGCCTCACCAGTGTTTGGGGTGAGTCCCAATACTATGTCATATATTTTTTAAGTACTTAGTAAAAAATATCGTGTAAACAGGGGCAGTTAGTTCGACCAATTTACAATATAGTAAAACAATCCATTTAAAATGTAGTAACGTTTTTTTAAGACTTGCAATCAACTATATTATTCAGTCATAAGTCACATGCCACAATACAAATTATTTCTAAAAATGCGTAAAAACGGAGCAATCAAACGAAGTTTTTTGCTGAAATAGTGTTTCTTATTAGTATTTTATATGTGTACAATGATTCGACAAAAAATACAGAATGGCTTTTTCATGTATTTGACGCATTCTTTAGGAGTGGTGTTCGATTCGTGCGGTATTGCTAAGATTCCCAAAGAGACAGTATTTACTCCCCAGCGTTATAGGCAACCAGCGTCACATACAAGCCGTACTGGCTGTGTGGATATGGCCATGAACGAGGCAAAACAAAAAGAACGAGAGAGATTTGGATGATGCTCAACAGGACAGCGTCGATGAAGGTATAGACTGTTCACGGTAAACAGAGCACTTTTGAAAGTTCTGCTCAAGATACAAGTGCATAAACATTGTGTATTCATCCGCCATATGTAACATTACCGTGGCCGTGGGACTGATAACTTTATTCATGCGTCGGTTAAGTGGAACTGAAATTATTAGACAAGTAAAACTTTACAAATCTGACAGTTCATACACTTAGATGCGTTAAAACAACACAAAAGAAAATACATAATTTCTGTTTTAACCAAATTTTTTATCTGACTCTTTTGATTCAACGTTAAGACACGAAACTAATTTCCCCCCGTCGTTACCAACGTCATCGGGTGCATGCCACTCAGTGCGCTTGTTAAGACATATGCAGGAAGGAGCAGTGAAATCATTTTTCAAACGTCAATTTCAAAAGTGCTTACTTTATCTTGAACAGCCTTTAATCCATAATACAACATGGTTCGGCGTGATGGTATACGAGTTATCTGACCAATACGTCGCATTCGCCGTCATAACAAAACAAATCTATCCTAACAAGACGTGACGAGTGCCGTGAGGTTAGCACGCAGGTCGGTCCCCACACAAGGTGATAAGTGCTCCGTCTCCCGGGCTCGAGGAGGCAAACTTGGCGACAGTCCCCGATGCCAAGCGGGTTCTCTCGGGATGCTCCCGCTTCTAACCACTGGGTTCTACGACCCGCCTCTAAGAGACGACCGTCACTTGCAGGTCTGAACTAAGGATTGCCGTCACTTCGGCTGGTTGTCGAGGGATTTTGTTGAAAGATACCGATGAGGGTGAAATGAGGTGAATATGGAGCAGCGGTGAAATGCAACGGCGGAGGAAACGGGTGTGCCCCGAGGAACCACGTGCTTTAGCAGTATGTCTTTAGTTTTAACGCCACATATAAATACCAGCAATCAGTATATAGGCAAAACTTTCTGCATACATTAATAAATTAATACTACATTATTGTGGGCTGTTTACGTTTAACTGGGCACTTTTGAAAGCGCTGTTTAGGATCTATTATTTCTAATTTTGTATCTTTCCGCCTTACCGTCTAGCTTTATTCATGCGTCATCCAAATGAAATGATGCAATTTTTAGTAAAGAAAACGCGCTAATATTCAAATTAGTGCTCTAATGTATATGCAACGAGAAACGTTATCTAGAGTACCTATAAATTGGAATATTACACTTGCAGTACAGCGTCAATTCTTAAAAACTATTTTCATTGGTTCACTGCCAACCTAACTGGCAGCCTGTACGCCAGTGTGTACTGCAGCATATACATACATTATGGACAGTGATATTTTTCAGAGGTTGATTTCAAAAGTGCTCACATTACCCTGAACAGCCTTTAACGATGTACTTAAATTCAAGAATAATTTAATTTTATCCAGTATAAAATCAAGTTCCAGGGGAGGGGCTGAAGCTCCCTTAGTCCCACCCCCACGCCCCTTGGACCCACCACTGGCGAACAGCAACATCCGCCACGTTTCCCACATACGAAAATCTAAGTGACTTCGCTGGGGATCGAACCATGTTCGCCTTGGCGAGAGGCGAGTAGCGTGACGACTACATCACCGCGGCGCCTACTTCGGGTCGGTGTCACCCCAGCAATACGAAGTGTTTCAAAGCGGGTGAATCTGCAGCTGGCTGGCGCCGCTCAAGAAACCACTATAGCCCATTCACGGATACTTCCAACTGTTCTGAAGCCCTGCTATTCTGCTTCCAGGATATCCCTCCGCCTCATGCAAAAAAAGCTTAACTTAGTCTAGAGAATTACACCAAAATAACAACACGCCATATTCTTGCGCACTCAGTATAATGTTTTGTATAAGAACTACTAGTTACCCCCCTGCCACGCGTTGCTGTGGCATAAAAATGTTTGGTTCTATTCATTTCTGAGAAATTAATTGAAATAAGTATATGTATTTTGAAAATCTTTATTATTGAAGTACTTGTTTGTATACAATGTTTTTAGTTTTACCATCTTCCGCGCGTATGAATAAGTTGTGTGGTTTTCCTACTCTAAAACACGACACATACAATTGGCCGTGCGATAAACATTCTATTTCTAAATCTATTCCGCACATTTGCAATGACTGCCCTTGAGATTTATTTACTGTCATTGCAAATGCCAATCTGACTGGAAACTTTGTTCTTTTAAAGTGAAAGTGAATTTCTGATGGATTAAATGGAATTCTGGGAAGAAGCACATTTTCTCCTTTGAAAGCACCTTTCAAGATGGTAGCTTCTATAGTATTGCCCACCATTTTTTTATTGCAAGGCGTGTGCCGTTGCAAAGTTTTGGTGGAGTGATGTTACGAAGTAAAATGACTGGCACTCCTATTTTCAATTTTAATATATGTGGAGGCAACCCTGGAACATCAAGCGAATTCAGAAATTCTGGCGGATAATTTACCGCTTCATTTTCGTGTAGTGTTACAATCACACATTTGTATATGACATGTTCGCTGGTCGATAAGTATCGACATATATAATAGTATCGATATATCGATATACCTATAAGTATCGTTATATCGATAAGTATCGATATATCGTTATATAAGTATTGATATATCGTTATATTTATATATCGTTTTATATAGATAGATAGATCTGTTACTAGGTTGCAACTTTACATCGTTAACATTGCATTGTTGTCTGAGGCGCTTCCTGACGCGAAAGCATGGTAAAAATGAGCTTTTTGCAGATTTTAGTACCGTTGCAGGTAATACAAATAAAAAATAAAGGTGTGCAAACACTCGTGGGAACGAAAGGAAGGTTCATAAAAAAACAGAATGAAAATCTGTTGATTTTTTCGGAAGTTACACGCGTCCGAATAAACGGACACAAGGTTTTTTATATATTTAGATTTCTTACAAGGCATTACCAACACACTTATTTTCTCACCGTTTTAATCCATATTAATTAAAAAGGAAATATTGTAATTTATAAAAAAAATATAAATAAAATCTTAATTTAATAAAAAAATAAGGTACTTGAATGTTAACACGAGTATGAAATGCTTGTGATACATGACATAACTAGCAGACAACCAATAACGTTACACATGAGGTTATTTTTCAAAGGTTTGGTTCAAAAAGTGTGAAGAAACCGCGAATAGGCTATAAACAGATACCAGGAAATTTTCGCGGATTCATATGAGGGCAAGTTAAACTGCATTCGCGTGTACATATTTGTTTGTGCTTCCATTGGACCGTAGTTTGTCAGATACGACCTGGGCGACTTTCAACCAATAACGAACCTGCAAGGAAAATAGGAAACGAACCCCGCGTCACCTGGTCTGGTGTAAAACTGGAGCAATAGCCAATGAACTTACTAACTGATGTTCCGAGTGTACAAAGGATTGCGGAGTGCAGCTTGCCGCCGCGCGAATCCGCGAAATGTCCGGGTCCCTAGCTGTGGCACGCACGGGGCTGGCATCGCAGAAGCGACAGGCGCAGGACTTCCCGTCGTGGTGTTTCCCGTGCCGTGGTTCTCGGGCGGGAAGGGCAGGCCGTCCGCAGTCGACTTCCGGCCGTGCGTGGTCTTATCAGCGCTTCCCCCGCGGCTCGCGATAGCCGCTAACCGCGCGCACGAGTGCTGCTGCGATCGCGTGCGCGGAAACTGACAACACGAAGATCCGCGACACGCGTTGCTGCTATCTGCTCCAGACAACTCTCCGTTTATTCACACTTTTAGAATAAAATCTTTGGAAATTTACTCTATTTACGACGTGTTTAGTTGTTTCGTAATTCTCGCATGCATCATAACCTTTTTATTCCTGTGTTAACATAAAAGTACTTTACTTCTAATTAATCTAAATTTTTACATATATTTTATTTACAGATTATAATATTTCTTTTATAATTCATATTAATACAACAGGGATAAAATAGGTGTTTTTGGCAATACCTAGCAAGAAGTAGTTATTGTGAAAAATATTATAGCACTGAGTGCGCACGAATGTGGTGCGTTGTCCCGTTTGTGTAATTTTATAGACTCGGTTAAGCATCGTTTGCATAAGGCGGAGGAATATCCTGAAAGTAGAACTTCAGCATGGCTTCAGAAAAGTTGGAAGTAACAGTGAAAGGATGGGCTATACATTAAAAATGTGGTAGACCGATTTTTGGTTTTCTTCGCTTGTCACCTAGCAGTGATGGACGTGTTTCTTTACCCCACATCTGAATTTACAATAGGCGTTTACTTTTATTTCGGGGAAGTGTACAACCATCTCAAAGCACTTACATAAACAGTGTTGTAACCTCAAATACTATGCACTTTTTTTCCCCCGCACTATTGACAGAAACGCTTGAAACACGGAAGGTAGCTACTGCAAAACTCGTAGGGGCAGTCTACGTCATTTATTATCTATTTTACACCTAATTTGGATTAATTTTTCGTCACTTAGCCAATCGCGTCCTTGATGGCGGTGAGCGCTAACGCGTCACGTCACGCCCGTGTGACGAGAAGGTCGAGCCATCCACATCTAGAGACGGGGCAGCGACGGAATACAGCGGCAGGGAAAACGGGGAATACCCCGAGAAAACGAACCGCCACGTCTGCCACATGCGGAATTCCGGACTGTTTTATCACGAATATTGGCGACAACCGAAGTTGTTTATCGAAGTCGTCAATCAGCTCGATACTTTAATGCGACACACGCTATTAACTCATATGTACGTCAGCGCAGCCGACAATACATCGACACAGCAAAAACACACTTGATAGAAATTGGTTTAGTAGTCATTCAAATAACACTTTTTAAATGGCCGATGAGAGATGAGTTATCAGTGTATTATACAATATTCACCTCAAACAGACCGAATACACTGTAAGAATACCAAGTTTGATTCAAATTTACCCAACCCAAAAATTTCACTTGTCAAAAAATTGTTATTTAATAGTACCTCAAAACACAAATACCATATAAATTATGCACATGCATAATATTGCAAAGCATTATGCACATGGATTTACAGTGTTCTTGGTGAAAGAATTTTATAGCAAAAACAGGGCCAAAAGACCTGCATTTATGTGGAATTTTATGACCGTTTATGTTGAATTAGGAGTAGAACATGAGTCAGGTTTGTTAACATGTCATGCACGACAGTGTTACAGACTGCGTACATCATAGGCAACCACTGATCTGATTTCCAACTAAACATGTGATTTCTGAGGTAACGGTCGGGATAACCGGATACTACAATGGCAGGCTTTTTTTAATAGATTTTGACATGCTGTTTACTAACATTTCATACCAAATTGCTTCAAGTAGGGAGTTACGAAGTTCTAAGCAATGGGAGGCTGCAAACACCTGTTCACTCTATGTAAAAGTGTACTCTCCGTAACGCCGTTTTCTTTGGTTACGTACTTTGAACTTGCTTGCCTGTTTGCTACTTTGCAACACTCAAGAGCAAGTAATTTACCATTTATCGTTGCACAACACATTTCCACTCACCACTTTTTAGGGGGAGGGGGTGTACCACCCTCCGAAATCACTGTAGGCCCCAAGTAGTGTATATGTTTCTCGTTTATTTTCCTTAAGTTTTCCGCTCACGCCGGGTTAGCATACATTAACAACTCATTCTGTATACTACTGCACACAGGCTGACAAGTAGGTTTCCAGTTGATTTAGAAGCGAGGTCCTTAAAAATTTACATTTTTTACTTGATTGCTGCTTGACTAGTCGTTAGAGGCCTGTGGTAGTGTAAATAGTACACATATGGCGGAAGTGAGGAGAAAGGTAGCTCTGCAGCAGGTATTTCAAAAGTGTGCCTGGACATTCCACCGCCACGCTCGCGGGAAAGTACCCAGTGCGTAGCAGTGGGGCAAACTGGCAACGCCGCGGAGGACCTGTTCTCACGCCGCGCCGGTTGCGCCACTTGACCTGACGCGCGCGCGCTCTCTCCACACGGACCGTAGCAGGAGGAGGCCGGCGACGTCACGAGGTGGCGTGACGCCCGGCGCCAGCCAATCAGAGAGCAGGGCCGGCCGGCACACCTCTCCGCTTCCGCGGAACTACATGCTGTTGGCAAGCCTCGGGCGAAAACAAGGCGCCAGTCACGAGCGCAAGAGAAAGAAAGAGGAGTCGCGTGAAGACACGGCGAGAAACCGCACCCGGAGGGAGAAGGTGGTGCGAAGAATAGCAGTTTATATATAGTCAAGCGTGCATTTACCTGTCTGCTCTTTCTCCCCCCCCCCTTCAAACGCTTTTTTTTCTCAGCTGCGCTTCGTTGAGGACTGGCACAGGGGCGCCACTTGTTAAGATTACACCTGCCGGCCGACCGCCGAATGCAACAGCGGGACAAGTACGACAGATCTTCAAAGGCCGAGAAGGCAAGCTCGCCCACTTCCTGGCAGTCGCCCAACTATTTCTGGACGTTCGGAGACTTCCGAGCAGGTGCCCTTGCCAAAGTTAAGGCAATATGTTACACGTATTACATAGCCCGCTTACGAATAAGTATTTACATTATTGATTTCAAACAATTTTTTCTATCTTTCTGTATCATCCCATGCATTCGTCGATGAACTCAAACTATGGGATTTTTACAGATGTAAACTTCAGAATTGTTCTGTTATGACCATGAAACTTATCCAATCTGCCATAAATGAAATGTTGCTATTTTTACAAAATTTAATAGGTTCCGCACGATTGCAGCTATTTCGCGCGTTCGAAACCTTAAGGCCGACTATTACTCACCAACTACTTGCCTCATCGCCTCTACGCGCAAGGGACTCGATTGGCGTGTAGTCTTCCCGTCGGTGACTTGCCTGAACGTGGACCTATACATTTATGGCTTGCTAATAAAGATAAAAGTATGATGAGTGTCAAAAGACAAATCTAAAATGTATGTATACAGAATGTTCGGAATTTCAACACCCAAGCTGATGGAGGTGATTCCTTATGAAAAATGAAGTCGAAAATACGTATATAGGACACCACATACCTAAACGGAATATTAAAGGAGATATAAGTCTATGGAAATTGAGTTTTGAAGAAGCATTTTTGGCGAATGCCTTCTACAACGCCTACAAAGTCCGCAGCAGAAAGGTGACTTATGCTTCCCATGTTGCAGAGACACATGCGTAATGCTGTGGCCATCATCGGTCTGTGCGCACTATTCGGCCTGAGGAAGAGATACGTCAGCACATTAACGATAGACCTCCACTAGTACACGCTCCATAGCGCACCAATTGGGCGTGTCCCATTCAACCGTGTGGGACGTACTGTGGGTAAATCGCCGCCATTCCTACCGCTGGCAGAAAGTACAAGGCATTCTGCGAAAATAAGTTTTCAAAACCCAATTTTCAAAGACTCATATCTCCTTTAATATTCTGTTTAGGTATATTGTGTCCTATATATTTTCGACTTTATTTTTTATAAGAAATCACCTCCCGCAGTTTGGGTGTTTAATTTCCAACCATTCTGTATAAAGTATAGCAGCTAACACTGATTCTCAAATCACACGTAAACACATGTTTCAGCTGTTTTCAGGCTTGAAAAATCATCTTAGGAATTTAAATGCGAACTAGAAACTTGTCTTTGGGAACAAGACGTTTTTAATATGCTTTTCGCGTTTAGGCACAGCTAAAATATATCCAAACGTTCTTGGTTTACGTGTTTTCTACCAAAATCTGCAACGCACTTCATACGCCAGCCAGGCTGAGCCCTTAACAAATAAAAATACTTCTCATTGTTCGCGGCCAACATTTACCTTAGATCTGTCAGTCAGTCAGTCAATCAAGTTTTCATGATAAAATTAATTGTTATAGTTACCAACAGGGATTTTTTTTTCCATGGCGTGATATTGAAATTTGTGTATGCATTGCAGGATGATTTCACCTTGCCAGACACAGACGAGAACTGAGGGACCACGAACCCTACACCAGGGTTGTGTCCAATTCCATCAGCCACCAGTTGAGTGGAGAAATGTGCGCTGCTCTTAACATCGAGGTCTTGAGAAGAGCCGAAGAGGATGAAACGAGGTGGAAATGGAGCAGTGCCGGAACGCAAGAGCGGGAAGAAACGGTAGATTTCCGAGAAAACCCGCCTGCCAGCGGCATCGCGGGGCACGATTCCCATGTCCAAAAATCCGGAAGCGACCCCGCCGGGAATCGAACCCGGTTTGTCTTGGTGGGAGACGAGCGCTCTAGCCGCTACACTACCGCGGCCCCCGCTAAAGGGAAAAAAGGGAAAGGAAGTGAAAGAAAGAAAGATAGTGATACCTTGTGTAATGATTCTGCACGTAACGATACCAGACGATAAAATTAACTTATATTTGAGTCCTACTTTCGCTTTTGAATGGGGCAATTAGAGTTCTTCGAACATTTAGGAATCGTCTGGCGTGTCAAAAACAGATAACCGATATATAAAAGAAGCAAGTGTCTTGAAGAAATATTTTCGCGTTTTTACATTGCCTCTGACGACCTCCCGTGGTGCAGTGGGTTGGTGCGCCGCCGGCCTGGGGTGCGGGAGGCTCTAGGTTCGAATCCCGGGTAAGGCATGAGTGCTAGTTTAAGTTAGGTCATAAGTTAGTTTTCAATCCGTCCCCTGATAAACCTTAAGGCATAACAGCGGGGGACGTCAATAAGCCCTATACAATACAATACAAATCCATTGCCTCTATACGCGGGAATTTCGAAATATTGAGTGTGTGTGTTCATAAGTATCCTCAGTCGATAAGGCGTCACACCAAAGGAGCGGCAAAGATTAGCGTTCGAGCCCTACACCCGGCTCGTCTCGAACAGATGTGAGCACCGAGTACGAACCAGTGTTCATAGGAAGCTACTGTAGCGGACTGCGTGGCCTCTTAGTATAGCCAAGCAACGCGAAGTTTAAATCTCGATCATATTCTGCGTGTCAGAAATAGGAACGTAGTGACCTACATTTCTCAAACAGCCTAAATTTCAAGACGATGATAGTAGTTTTCATGATCTTACAGTTCACCGAGCTCACAAGAGATTTTTTTCTTGTGCTACCGCTGGGAAATGGAATGACAGACATCAATCAATAGGGAAACCCGATTTTTTTTGCGAAAACGAGTTTCTGTCAATTGGATGATTTTAATTGCTACTCGTCTTCTTGTGACAAGCATTTATTTGGAAATTATTTGCCAAAGATTTTCTTGTAACTGTACAGCTGAAATATTGTACATTAACAGCACATTATTTTAGAAAACACACAGAACTGTTTGTGTAGCTCAATATTTATGATAAACATGAAGTCTACGAACTTGCTTTTTAAAATTCAGCATCAATTTTACACATTACACAATAACGTTTTGGGAAATTTACACAAATTTTTTTGTAGTGTTACAAAAAATCTCCGGGAAAAAGTTCCTAAGAATTTTTTTGTACAAATACTAAAAAAAATATTGTGTGCTCGCGTATCACATACGTTCAGAACCGGAGTAACCTAATTCTGATTGGTCTCGTGAAACACTTCACTTTCGTCTACAGGCGACATGCAGCGAATAACCCAACCATTACTTCGGTGTGCAAGTAAAATATCGCAATTTTGACTGCATGGTATTATTTTCGCGAAATTCCAATATCCCTAGTTATGAGTGAGTGAAATCTACGTTATATTAATAAAAATGCCTATTTATTGATAGCGCAGTTAATGAGTTATCGCCTTTTCATACACCGCGTCATTTCATTTAAACGTAGAGTACATACTGTTTTGTATGACAAACTGGTAAAGCGTAGTGCTTATTTGAAGGAAGAAAAAAAAATGGTTCCGAGCTAGCTGTGCAGATATTGGGAAAGCGACGGGAAGAAGAGCTTACCGAGGTTGTCAAGCCTTGCACTTCGCTCGTGACCCAGTTTTAGCAGCCGCGCAAGCAGCCGGAGTGGCCGCGCACTTGAGCAAGAGACCGGGGCAGCGGATAGAGTTGGCGAGGCAAGCAACATGGCCCCCCCCCCCCTTTCCNATATCACGCTTATCCACGAAATTCAATATCTGTAGTTGAATGGCAGCGTCAACAATACTCGTTCACAACTAACACGTTCCTTACACGTAGCGTGGCGTTGCGTTTGAGATGGCTTGTTATGGTACGTTTTCTTCGCCAACTAATCAGAGTGCAGAACCTCGGCGCGTGAAAATACTGTCGAAATAAATGTAAACATGGAAAATATTGTTGCAGCCATAATTGCAAACAGCGTTGCCGCCTAAGTATTTTTTCCTGTTTCTGGCTTTGTCTTTCGTGTCTACGAGATAAATGTTTTCAAACGACTGCGAAATTGATTGCTCCACTTATACAAAAGCAACACGTTCAGCCCGTAAGAGATACGTGAGCAAATCAGCAATTTCCTCTTCATATTTCACGACACGACTAGAAAGATAAATGTTATGCTTTAAGATAAATATTACTTTATGTAGATATTATGCATCCACCCATTCTCCAACACTTGCCAACCGAAACATAAAAAATCAGAGTAGCCGACATAAAAACATCAAAACTCCCTCGCGTCTACAAGTTACTTCCTATCTATGTACTCTACTCTGATTGGGCAGCTTGTGCTTCATCATTTTTCGTTACGCCGATTGTAGACATGACATTTTTTATGCTGTGCTTTATGCCAGTTATTCCACGTTATTGTATAACATTTTTCATTGTAGACTAGCACTTAATACATCACGCCGACCCAACAACCCGTATCTCACCTGCGCTTGTATCACACTGCCTCTTACTGCGCTTGAAAGCTCTCGGATTCAGGCCGCTCGTCTCTCACAACGTCACCGAGCGAGGTGGCGTTGTGGTAAACCTTTCGACTCGCGTTCGGGAGGATCTAGATTCAAATCCCGGCCAGCGACTTCCTTTCACTGTCATTGGCTACTAAACTCACTCTGCTCTGCTAAGCGTCACATTTCTACATATCCACAACGTAGGAAGCCGTTCAGCTCCCAAGACACTGAGTGTATCGCAGTACTTTGCCCTCAGACCCTTCACACCATCGCAGCATCCTTATTCCTTACGGGCGTAAGCTGTGTGAAGGGTCCGAGAACAAATGATTGCGATACACTCAATCAGCGCAGGAATCTCCAGCCACACAACAGTTTACCAGGCACAAGCTCCAAGGCCGGTGTTTCCGAGCGCATTTGATGCCCTTCCCCACATCGTCACTCAAAATACGCCCGTGGTGCGGCCGAGGTGTCACCGTCCTATCTATTTTCTGTACAGGACACCACCGGAGCTGTATCGCTGTTACCTGCATCGACCCGTCAATGAGTGGGGAAGCCGCAAAGTATTCTCTATCATGTGGAGTTTCGACAACTGCTGTCACGAGTTCAACCTCAGTAGATAGGCCCCCGGACGAGGCCCATAGATCGACTGGGACATTTTTTTACATGGCCAGTCATAGGTTGAACCACGAATGTGTGACTTCCCACCCCTACAACTGTACCCTTTCTAGGAAAAGCAGGCGTATAAGTTATCCTTTACTTTTACCGATTTTCCTTATATTTTTATTTTGGCCTATGGCTTCCTGTTGTCAGACGACATTATTTTTACATTGGGAACGAAGTAACCAGAGAAAATCGCGGAAGTACTATGGTGCACATCGCAATTCGCACGGGAGGATTCTCATCCTAACAAATCCCCATGTCACCGGTGACTGAAATCGAACCAGTAACCACACACGTGAAAAGAGCTAGTGACCGATTGTTAAGACAGTCCTGGGTCCTGCACGAAGAAGAAATTAATACATTAATTGCCAATTTCAATTAAATATTTTAATATTAATGATGTATATTAAAGGGCGCATCCTGGGACGGAGATAATATCTGCCCCCAATGATGACACTCTTGAATGGGCCCCGCTGGCTGACAGTGTTTCTGAAGAAAGGATTAGCAGTCAGCGAAATTTTTTAGTGGGGAGACGAGGGTACTCGAAGATAGTTCACTGGTCATCTGCAACGTCGGCTTCATTTCCCCTCGAGAAGATATCCGGACTCTTAGGGAGCCGCCGGGGATGGAATCCGGGACATCGTTAACTGGGAAGGACGAAAACATGGGAATAGGGAGAGGGGGTAAGGGGGGAGTTGCTGACCTCAAGTCCACCATTACCTGTGAAAGAATCACTACACNTGAGAGGGGGTAAGGCCTCAAGACCACCATTACCTGTGAAAGAATCACTACACCTCGCTTCGTGCGCAGTGTCCTTCTTAGCTCGACCTGGTGACTAGTGCCGGGGTCACGAGGCACACCGCCCGCATGCTCACGCCTTCACCACTTCCGCGTGGAACGAAAAATAACTACACAGCCAGCTTGATTTGTACTCCGTGGAAGTCGGCGGCAACCGCGTGGTATATGTTCGTGTCAGAGGCCGTGACCAGGGCGAGCCCCCACATGTTCGTAGCGTGTGCACCATGTGCACTTTTAGAAACCTGCCAAACTTATTCCTGAAAGCCTACATTACGGACTTGTAAGAAAACACACTTAAGTTGCGCAAGTGGCCACGAGAAGAAATACTGTAGTTTCGCATTTAGACTTTTATCTCCTCGATCATTACTTAACACTATGGGGGAATGTTATACGTTCACTGTCGTAACAGTTACTGTTTTACGACATGTTAACATTAAGTACCCGACGATTAATGGGCTGTCTACATCTCGAGTATTAGCATTAACCAGAAACACGAATTCCCAACACTAGCATTTACGTATTCTTCTACTTGTTTGTCTTACACTACAACACACATACGTTTTTTATGGCTAATTTATTATGCTAATGCTCTTAGATACACAAAAGGCCATCTCGCTCAAGAAAATGTCAACTTGATCCAACTAAGCCAACTGTCTGGCTTCTCTGAATAACAGTCCTTTCCTCTGCGACCATATTGAAAAGAACACGACGTGAAATGCGGTGGGGACGGAGCAGTGACGGAGTGAAAGTGGGCGAGGAAATTGGAGCACACCAAATAAACACCAGGTGTTCAGACCTGTACCTGAGATCAGTATGGTAGGCCTGTCAGATGTGGGTGGTACTATCCAACCACTAAAATATTTCTCGGTTTCAGTGAGGTGCAGCCTAGACTCCTCCGTAGTCTGTATTGTACAGTCGTCTGTTCTGTACTTTCGTCTGTGCTGTACAGTCATCTGTACATTCGAAACTCGGATATTTATCCATTGGTTGCTGCCTCGGTGAATAGTCAGATACATTCTAGTCCAAACAGCACGAGATTTGGTCTTTGTTTCGTTGCATGTTTGTTACCAACTGAGAGTCCTCCAGGGTGGTTTAACCAACTACTATCCAATAATATATTGGCTGTGTTAGTTGTATAGCTGTAATAGTGGCAGTGGTGATTGTTGTAGTAATTGTGGTGGTGGTAGTAGTACAGTAGTAGTATTACAGTAGTAGTTGTAGTGGTTGTGTTAGTTGTATAGCTGTAATAGTGGTGGTAGTGGTGGTGGTACAGTAGTTGTAGTAGTGTTGTTGTTTATATTGGTTGGGCTGTGCGTCACACGACAATTCTGAAAGGCTAGAGAGCACGGAACCTACAGATCATAATGGACTTAGGATCACTTGTATTCTTGATTGGTCACAATATATGATATATTAGATATGTGCGATGCTGGTGAGATGCGATATTTCCGATATCAATATGATCCATATTTGCGATAACGGTATTTGCGATCTCAATATAAGAAATATTGGTGATATAGCGCCATCGATTTTCAATACTCTGTGGGAACGATATATCGCACCGATACCAGTCTGGTCAACATGTCTCGAAACGATATTTGAAAAACCGACATCACACAGACCTACTGCGGGTAAGTGGTGGCAGTCAGGAGGCCGTCCTTCACCGGCACAACACAAACAGCAACAACAAGGCTATGTGTGCTCCAGTCACCAGCCAATTTGGGTCATCACTGGAGTTGCGACGTACTCTACATTGTAGGTTCTATACTTTGGGTAATTGGTGGTGGAATCCGTGAAGTGACGTAACTCCTGATGTTAATAACTGGACTAAACCTAGTCCGATTCTGGAGGTCCATGCCTACAGACTGCGTTGTACGCGGCGACCAGGGCCCCCTCAAGACAATTGCTCCCGCACACCTCGCGGTCCCCGAGACACTTCCGCCTCACTGATGAGGATATGTCCCGCGATACACAGACTCATCCTACCTCACTGGGCACACGTCTATATGAAACACATCTCTGCTATCTCCCGTCTTCGGCGCGTTGCAAGTAAGTCCGCCGCCGACACAGGCACAAGCGACTCATTAGCCGCCGGCGGGCAGATAAATCACACGGAGGTCGCGGCCAGAAGCGCGGCACGACTACAGACTTCGCCGCCAGGTGGCTATACGTAAGCGGGACGAGGACGGCTGCCCGCCCTGGGCGCTCGCATGCTCTTTCCTCTACGGTAATGGTTCTCTCTTTCATCTAGGACAGTAGTCGTCTCCTTCCTCCAGGGCGGTGGTTCTCAAGATATACCACGGACCATTGCTGGTCCGTGGTTTGGAGATAGTCCGCGAAACTAATTTTAAAATTCATTTCTTTAATTTATTTTAACTTTCAAATGGCGTGAATTTATTCACACGAGAAGGCCCGTGTCAATATTGATAAGGTTAAACAATCACCACCCTTTCTTTTTTTTAGCTTGAAATTGAAGAACTTTTGCTAAACCCCTAGTGCCGACATTCATACTACAGATCATTCTCTTCCTCCCAACCCCGAAGAAAACATAACGGCGATATCCCTGCGTGGGACTTTATGGGAGTCGTCACCTGCAAAACAGTGGACATTCCTGCTTCGGTTCGGCGCGCGACCGCGGCCAACCTGCCTCCTGCAGACGCCNGCGATATCCCTGCGTGGGACTTTATGGGAGTCGTCACCTGCAAAACAGTGGACATTCCTGCTTCGGTTCGGCGCGCGACCGCGGCCAACCTGCCTCCTGCAGACGCCGTGTTCGAGGACTGACACCTACATAACAGAAACTGCTTATTTTATGTGGCTGGTATAACATTTCACCCGGGACGGAGACACTTCCCGTTATTTTACCACCAGAGTGCTCGCTAACTTCGTATATAATCGTTTTCTACGAAAATTTCTGTGGCAACACGTCGTCAGTGNTTTACCACCAGAGTGCTCGCTAACTTCGTATATAATCGTTTTCTACGAAAATTTCTGTGGCAACACGTCGTCAGTGTATCTAAACATTGGTGTGACTACGAGCTGGTCTGGATACCCACCGGACCACTCGTTTAAAAAGTGTTAAAAACACACCAATTATCTCTCCTGTGACTTATAATCACAGAAAGCGCAACACATATATTGAAATGCACAGTATTTTTCGATTTTACTTGGTTTCATTGCTGATATATCTGTGTTAGCATTGACCACACTACATGTTAGATTTATGTAGGTGTTGACTCCTGGGTCGTTGTAATGGAACAATTCTTTACCAGGGCACTAGCCAGGCCCAGTCGTGCCTATGTTTCTAAAGATTAAACATTTAAAGAATATCCTAACTAATATTATAAATGCGAAAGAGTGTTTGTTTGTTTGTCCTTCTTTCACGTCGCAACGGAGCAACAGATCGACGTGATATTTTTGCACAGAGATAATTAGAGGGCCGGGAAGGACATAGGCTACTTTTTATCCCGAGAAAATATCTCATTTTCTCGGGGAAATTCTTATTGGAAAATGAAAAAGTACACAAACGCAATAACAATGCAACGTCGCAACCGAGCAACAGACAGACGTAATTTCTTGCACAGAAATAGTTGGAGGGCTGAAAGGTGATATTGGCTACTTTTTATAGCAACAAAGTATCTCAAAAAATTTGCAAACGATAATAGTGAATCAAGTCGGAAATAGTTTGCCACCAGCGCGCTCTCTTGCAATACGCTGTCTAAACCGTTANAATAACAATGCAACGTCGCAACCGAGCAACAGACAGACGTAATTTCTTGCACAGAAATAGTTGGAGGGCTGAAAGTTGATATTGGCTACTTTTTATAGCAACAAAGTATCTCAAAAAATTTGAAAACGATAATAGTGAATCAAGTCGGAAATAGTTTGCCACCAGCGCGCTCTCTTGCAATACGCTGTCTAAACCGTTAAAGATGGAACAATATAATGTAGTAAAGAATTGGTTAGAATAAAAAGACATAATAAAAAAACTCCGCGGTAGCATATATCTATCTATAACAGAGAAATATAGTAAGTGTTTTTACCATTTAATTCGCTGAGACGTTGAGTTTTATAATATGTATAGAGTATAGAAGATTAACACTAACTAAAATTCTACTTTAAAAAAAAAACCTAAACAATAATTCTGTAGTCCACGCGAACGGAGCCGTCAGCACAGCTAGTGTGTGTGTGTGTGTGTGTGTGTGTGTGTGTGTGTGTGTGTGCGTGCGCGCGTGTGTATATAAGTATATATCAGGCACTGCGCCGACTCAAACTACCTGACAGCACCTTCTTGCACTGACGTAAACGCCACCGCTGGACAATGCCAGAGGCCCGTCAAAGAGCGGCGTGCGCAGCTCCAGGCTCCTGTTGGCTGAACACGCAGGGCAAATATAACACCGCGTCATTGTAGTCATGCGCGCAACAAGTGCTAAAAGCTCTCATCAGAATGCCGGTGGCGATCCTCGACTCTCTCGACCAGTCGGTGCGTCGTCATCGTAGAGACCGCTCTGAGCCGCCTGGGGCGCTCAAGTCGAGTTCATAGATATTCCATTGTTTAAATCCCCGAGTTTTTCTATTACTGTAAAACAATTATGAAACGCAAATTTTTACCTTTGTGGGAGTAAATGTGTTAGACTTATAAATAAATATTCTCAATAAATTTCCTGCAGGAAAGCTAAGTGGCATTTCCAATCAATTACTGTGCCCAGGGAGACTTCGTACTTCGTCACAGACTAATGCCTAGCTGGAACGGCAACGATTCTCTGCTCACTCGTCATCAGGACACTGGTAGAAACTAATCAATTTCTTAGTATATACTAAGGTGAACCGGGCTCGATTCCCGGCGGGACCACTCCTGGATTTTTGCGTGTGGGAATCTTGCAGGATAATGTCGCTGGTCGGGGATCTCCCGCTTCCCCCACCCTTGCATCACCCTCATCAGCTTTCTAGACCTCGTTGTCAAATGCCGCCAAAACCTCTCCACTGCACTTAGTCGAGCCCATTAAACAGTTCTCAATATGCGTTACTAACAAAATAACAAAAGCAAAATCAACGCATGGCGTACATTTTTTCTAATTCCGTAAATGATACGAAAATACCGTCGTTATCACAAAAGATATGGAGATAAAGCTCTTAACATCGTGGTCTTGAGAGACGAGGAGGGTGAAACGAGGTGAGTATGAAACAGCGCTGAAATGCAGGGGCGAAGGAAAAAAGATCCCCGAGAAAATCCGCCGACCAGCGGCACTGTCCGGCACGATTTCCACATGCGAAAATCCGGGTGGTGACTCCGCCGGGAAACGAATCCGGTTCACCTTGGCGGGAGTCAGGTAGGCTAAACACTACACCACCGAGGCCCTACACAAATATATAACTGCCCTGGAAGAGGATACTGCAAAATTATATTCTTAATTCAAATTGCTGCTTCCGGTTGAGTCCTGTGCAAATCATGCTTCATATACTGACTAGAGTGTCACGCGAGAATAATTTTCTCTCTTGTGGGAGTGTGAAAAATTTGTTCAAGTGAATTTACATTCCTCAGAACTAAGTGCAATATCAAATACTGAAGTTTACTGGAGTTTATTTCATAGAGAAATTTCGGCTCTTAAGACCTCGCTGTTAAGAGCAGCCCAAATCTCTTCACTCACTCACTCGTTAATAGAGATATTGTGAAAAGTTAATAAAAGCCCCAATGTTTTAACGTTTATTTCTGAACTCTGTCATTACAGCAAACATATTTCGTGCCCCTGTTTGTGTGGCGCTGGAGATGAAAGTACGTTCTGTGCTTGCTTAATTCAAATCCGGTAATTTAATGGCAATAAGCTGCACTCTTTCTAGCTCTAATCGCTGGGTGCTCACCACTTTCACGAGCCAATTGGCAAATTTCATTCCATCCCGCGCTAATCTTGGTCAGCGCTGACCTCGGCAGCTGCAAGACTCCTACCTCACCACACAGCAGAATTGCAGTTCGTTGCACTGGCTCTCACCTCACGAGGTAATGCACAGCAAGGACACAGAATATATGCTTAGAGGAGTCAATGTACGCACACACCGCAGACTAAGCATGCTGCCTCGCTGTCTAGTTATACGGCGATGGAACCTGCTTAGCTCATAAAGACATTCGCGTATTTTTCGCTTACATGTAGCTGTATATTCTGTTTAAATGGCATGATTTGTAGTTGTCGCGTCTGGAAGTGAATATCGACAAATCTGGAAGCACCGTGCCTAGTACTTGCCTTTGCGTGCATTGAAATCCCCAGCAATAGTCTGTAAACGGTTTGACATAGCATGAAAATGTGTTCCTGTCAAAAAAAAAATGCTCTTTAACCGCTACCAAGAGAAGATAAATGTAAGTTATCAACGTCAGTTCACAAGCATGGAACGCTTTGCAAAACTCCGTGAGCTCACCTGAAAATGCTGACATGTTTCTGTTATATATATGGAACTTTAACCGTTGAATCATAAATAATGAAAGTTACAAATAAATCCTGGTGTTCACGTGTGTCGGACCATCACAATATCTCGCCATCAACAATCCTCCTGTAACGGGAAATCTTACTGACGAAAATCTCCGAGGAAAACTTTACACAACGTTCAAGCTACCGGTTTTTTACGGTTAACAGCGGCTAATCTCAAACGCAAGCATCAACATATTCGGCAAATTATTACAGTTCTAAACGCTGCAGGAATATTCCAAATATTGCTGAACGTTATTTTGTAGAATGAACCGCCTTGTAGCCATAGTTACAAATGCAGTGACCGACACAACCACAACGTCGGCATTCAGCGGGGTTCCAAGACTGAAATAATTTAAATTATATTCCCATAGTAGCAAGTACATTCTTATTTTCACATACGATTGATGAACAAAAGAAACTGGGTAGGACATTCAAAAGTGAACCTTCTATATATGAGTGATAGATTACTCAGCAAAAAAAAAGAGCCACTAGAAATGTTTACTGTAAATATAAGCTGATGAGTGTAAGGAAACACAAATTGTATTCCCTTGATCCTACAACATTTTGGAGTTATTGATAAAAAGTGTCGCAAATTTTTACGTTTCTCCTGCAACAAATGCCTCGAGGAGCCCGCTCACCTGCGGCACGATAAGACGTGTCAATCATTTTAAGTGTTTAATTTTTTAGAGATCGAAGGAAAATTTTGCTGTGGGATCTTGCCCCGAAAAGCATATAAAATCTTCATACGTACGTAACACTGTAAAAGAGTAACAGCGACATACTTCGACTTCAGGTTCTATTCGGAAAAAGAAGGTAAAATCATTGGTCTAAAGCGACTCCTAAATTTATTTTATGCTTTTCAATGTGACGTTGTACCACTAGATTTAGGGACCTATTTAAAAAAAATTTAGGATAGAAAAAACCACCGATGAGTGACAAAATTAAAGATAAAAGTGACTTCATGTTGTTACCACTTGAAACACAAGCGTTTCCCAGGAATGTACTTACAATTATAAATACTCACGAACCAGTAAAATGCCTAACACGTGGGTAACACTGCATTACCCTAGAGTCCTTGTAGCTGTGTTGTGTTTTACGACACACCTAATCATCTCGAGTGTGATCAGTGCTGCACTCGTGCAGGCATTCAACCGCTTTGTTATCAACTTAATGCATTAATTCCTTGAAAACAGCGCCATTTAGGGGGGAAAACACAAGACGACCTATTGTGTTTTAATTTTGACATGCTATTTAGTAAACCATCCTATAGAAACCAATCATGTTACACGTCACGATATGCAATGTAAAACAAGGGTAGCAACTCTAGTTTTTTTTTACATAATAATTATATGATAGCGACAGTTTTCGCAGTGGTCGCAAGTCCATTAACTTACTCAATTAAACGTAACTTAGACAGTTAAGGCTCTAGTTTTAAATACAGACAGTAACACTTGAAGTAAATTACCTGTTTAGCTCCAGCTTCAAAAGCGTATCAAAAATGCCTTACGAGCCAGTTTAGACCGTAAGTCGTATCACATACATATTTTCACCCCAATTTTAAATTAACATGCACATGCAAGTTTGTTGACGTTATTCAGTTATATCCTGTACGTCAGTTTCTTCATTATTCCCTAAACTATGAAGGTTTTTCTTCTAGAGTGATAATGGGTAAACCGGGAGTTTTCCCGTGCAATTCAGTAAAGAATGAAAAATTCCAGAACATAATCCTAAAAACTTATTTATGTGCACAAAGCTCACCTATAACTTTAGAATCTTGCTGTAAGATGATCGAACCACCATACCGTAGTTGTGCGCAGTATGACTGTTATGCACACTAGTTCAATGTCTTGCATATATATGCGACAAGAAGTTTGATTCGCATGCTAGTGCAGCCATGAGCGCTATTTTTCTTGACCGCCTAAAACCTAAAACGCGCGAGATAGCTCCAGGCAGGTAGGATCTCTTAACATATGCCACGGTTCTCATGCGAAATTCTTTTTTGCGCGATTTTGCCTTCCGAACTGTCGGTAACCTCTTGTGACACTCTTGCATTCGTGAGCTGGGACGATAACAGACATTGCCACATCGGTCATGAACTTATGTCGTTTGGGAAAATTACGGCCATACACCGCCATTAATTACTAGATATACTGGCCAGTTCGGTATGTTTTCCGACTCTGATGGCAGACTCACTTCATAGGTGAGTTATGGACCTAACGTGGCTTACTGTCACCACTTTACATCTTCAACTTACTGAACTCGAACTTACTGCGACCCACTAAAACGTGAGGGTTATTAAATTTGTTCAGCAAAAAATGGCAATGGAAAATCACTGATCGTCACGACTGCGAGAATGTTTATCACATTTCGCTCTATGTGACATTCCAGCCGTATGACCCCAGGAAGAGAGAAAGTCAGTGGTTCAAAACGTGAAAGAGAGTTATGTAAACCCGTAGCAAGGAAGTGCACAGCACTTTCACCTCCTTTACTATTTTCAGTCTTCCTGCTCCCGCTGACGTCATTGCCAAATTGTCACATGTTATCCCGTTCAATCTATACTTTATAAACAATATTTTCATCGTGTCACTTCATTTAAAATAAAGGATATTTACAGATGGAGCGAAAAATAATACCTGCACGTGCGTGATTTGATTTAGAATATAATTTTGAAATATAAATTAAATATCACAACGAGGGAACTGCACTGAGAAAAGATTACGGTTGTAGGAAACAAATTTCTGTAGCCACAGCCCAACAAGACTTCAGAGCCGTCTTCTGTGGCCCGTTATGTGATTATACCTGCAACTTTACGTATAGTTTTTAGGACAGAGCCACCTATACTTGCTACAGAAATAAAAATAGTTCCTTCAACAGAACGACTTCAGCAATATTTGGAACATTCTAATAGTGACACCAAATCTTGGTTCCTAATACCCTAACACCCGATTACACAACTGTTATGTGGTCACTCCTCTGCTGACTCTCTTCAATGTGCGGTCTTCTAAAACCAGTTTAAAATATAAACAATTAAAATTTTTTAAGCAAACTGTTAGTGTACATTTAGTAGAACAAAACGAGCTGTGTTATTTACTCTTAAATATTATAGATTTCCTATCATTTCCTGTGGGTTGTGTTGCTGCATTTCCTACAGCAGTATGCGTTGCGTTATGTAAGCTCGGTTGCAAGTAGACTTTATTATTACAAAGAATTTAATTATTTTAATAAAATGAAGATTTAGATGACTTTATGAAAGAGTTTGTGAACTACTAATATTATATTGCTTTACGAGATAAATTCTTACCAATTTAAAAAGGCTCACACTAAAAAAATTCTCATTTTCTATAAATACCATGAATTCTGGAATTATTATATGGTACTTGATGTCACACAATGATAAGGCAACTGTAGAAGATATAAAATATAAAGCGGTATCTGGGTGATATTTTTCACACCAAACTTTGGTGGCGTTCTCCATATTAAATATGTATGGCTTTGCCGTTCCTGGTAACTGTGCAGATAAATGATAAGTTAATCTATGAAAATGGTTACGCCTTTCTCCCAGTAGATATTCAACGTTTTCAGCGTGTAATTAATGAAAGAAATTTGCTCTTTTTTTTTATTTTCCTCTAAAATCTCTCACTTTTTGTAATTAACCAATCAGTCCCATCTCTGTGAAAATCATAGAGAGAATTATTTGCCTCGGTCCCCAACACGTTTGTAGCATTTATTTTGCAACACTTGGGACAATTTTTATTTTAAAGTTTCCAGAACAAACCCTGTTACATTCTGCTCATGGAACAGTCATAGCCGTCTGATATTAACGCAGAAGGGGGCACTTTATGATATTTTATAGTTTCCGTTTGTTTTCACCAATTGTAATGGGACTGAAAAAAAATAGGAAACATTTTTGGCCTTATCGCAGTGCAAGAATGTTATTTGTTTCCAACTTGATCAAAAATATCAAGAAACATTAAATTTAAAATATTTATTAGAATTTTCACGCTATTTAGCAATTATTTATATATATATGCGACCACCAACTTTGAAAACGATTATAGAGACGAAGCAGCTACAAGAAGGAAATTAATAGTCCATAGTATAATAGTGTAATAGTCCATAATAGTCTATGCTGTACTCGCAATTTTTATAAGTGAGGATATGCCTAAATAGAGTGAACAAATACTTAAACGATGTATAACGTTGTTGAATGTTCACGAGGTGAAAAGTTTTCTGTATTTTGAGAATAGTGTATTTAGTATTAATGTTCAATACGAACGCCACTAAAACGAGTAACATTCGGAACTTCTTCAGCACCGTTATAAATATTTTTTCACGTATCCCCCCCCTCTCTCTCTCTATATTAGGCAATTCTATTTCTTCTATATATTGTAATATATTTTGATTGTGTCACAAGAGTGCCGTAAAACAAATTAAAGTGCAAGAGTTTGCTCCCTCGTGGGAAAAACAAAGTAATTATTTAGTAAAACCGTACTCTCGTGGCAATATTGATAAAATACGTTCCGATAAGGCTGAGTGTGGTATTAAGTCGCGGGTTGGATTCCAACCGGCTGCACTGTGTGCAGTTTTTCCCGAACGCTTTGCCTCCTCATAATTGTGTCGAAAGACCGTGCAGTTTCTAAATACGAATCTTTCCAGCTCCTTCGTTAGTTCATGATCGTGTTATCGCCGTTGCGCAATAGGAAACAAAGATTAATACGTTTAAGTTTTGAACTGAGACTGGAAAACGTGCTTTCCTCGTTATCACCTTCGGCAATGGAGAAATTCCAATAAATTCCCGAGTTAATTCAACTAACCCATGGCCGTGGAATTCCAAAAAAAAAAACGTACTTACGATTAGGTTTCTCACAAGATACAAGTTTAAATCCTATGAAAGTTATTTTCTCGTTAGTTCCGAATTTCTGTCTAATGCTGTTTGAAACGTTAGACAAATACAAACTGTTTATTTACCTTAGAAGTACAGAAAAGCGAGTGTTTGCACTGCGCACCTGATATCTACGAGTTGAGCAACTTCACAAGGATGGGGAGGGGGGGACGTCAAAGACGATTATATACTGTAATCCATTACACAGATAGTGGGATGTTGGCATTTAACCAAGCAGATTAGGGCCTACCACATTATGTAAACAACAGAAAGCGTCCGTAGTGGCCGTAGTGATCATTTTTCGTCCCTACCCCACAACATTTTCAAAGCCATGATCTAATGTCGACGAGTGAAGTGTAACGGCCCGGCCGGCTTTTAACATCAGGGTCGTAAGAGCCGATGAGGGTGAAATGAGCTGCATATGGAGCAGCACCGGAATGCTAGAAAGGGGTGGGGGGCAGATTGCCAAGAAAACCCGCCGACCAGCGACATCGTCCGGCACGATTCACACGTGCAGAAATCCGGGAGCGACCCCGCCGGGACATCGAACCGGATTCTCCTTGATGGGAGGTGCGCTCTCTAGCCGCTGCGCAATGAGGCAACGTTACTTTCGACAAGAGTACAGCACTATCTTCTCTGCTTTCACTGTTATAAAATAAATTTACTATTGTTTCATTGATACTTTAAAACTAATTTACCTACGCCGTGCTGAACTTTGGAGTTTATATTTTCGGACCATTTAGTACGAAAAACTCCGCGCTACGTACTCAGGTTACCTGTTCCTCCTCCATACTCCCTCCAAGAGATAGTGGCAGATAGTGGGGTTGTTAATAACAGTCGTTTAAGAGGCCGCGGTAATGTAGCGGCTAGAACCCGTGTTCGATTCCCGGCGGGGTCGCTCCCGGATTTTCGCGAGTGGGAATTGCGCCGGACGACAACGCAGGTCAGCGGGTTTTCTCGGGGATCTCCCGTTTCCCATTTCGGCGCTGCTCCACTTTCGGTTTCGTTCCACCCTCGTCGGTTCTCAAGACGTCGGAATCTTGGATGTCTTGAAAGCCTCGTCGTTATGAGCCGCCTAAATCNGCGGCTAGAACCCGTGTTCGATTCCCGGCGGGGTCGCTCCCGGATTTTCGCGAGTGGGAATTGCGCCGGACGACACCGCAGGTCAGCGGGTTTTCTCGGGGATCTCCCGTTTCCCATTTCGGCGCTGCTCCACTTTCTGTTTCGTTCCACCCTCGTCGGTTCTCAAGACGTCGGAATCTTGGATGTCTTGAAAGCCTCGTCGTTATGAGCCGCCTAAATCTCTGCACTGCACCGTTGTCCGGACTCTGCGACAGCCGGAGGAAGAAGTGGCCAGATCCAGACAGCGGGTCGGCCTAGATAACCTTGTGGCGCGGACGCCGTAACCGCGAGGTCTCGGTCGACAAGCAGGCAGGTCGGCTACTCCAGGCACCCGGCACACAACCTGTCTTCGCCGCCTACACTACCTTCCTCGCCAAGGACGCTCGCCGGTGGGTGCTTTTGTTATGACGTCCCCTGTGTCCCCGGAAGCAGGAAGCACTTGCGTGCGTCAGCTATAATTAATCTGTGCGTGCACATACGCGACAGGTCAAAACACTTTGCGTGTCCCCTTCAAAGGTGAGCACTTCTAAAAACCGTGTTTAATTTCTCATTTATCTTCATTAGGTATCCTTCGTCAAATGTAAATATTAACCTTGCCATGGACCATGCGTCCATAGACTGACACTAAGAAGTTGATAAGAACATTAGGTGCAAATCTGACATTTACAAAGGAAACCTTTTAAAAGCTACACGTTTAATAAAAATATTCTTTCGAAAAGGCGTTGGCATGCTATTAATTTCCTAATTATTTACTAGCATTGCTCGGATATATAACGTGTTTCTAAAACGTGGGGACAAACTTCCTGACGAAAATATAAAACTAAAATGTATGTAGGTACCACTTTTCTCGTCAAGTGATTATTAAGGGAGCTGTGCGCCCATGAGAAATCCTCATTTAAATTGTCTTACTCAGTATTGTGGTTTGCCTGCCTGGTATGCAACACACGCTCCGTTTTGAATGTTTAGCATGAATCATCTCACAAACGGGTCACCTGGGAGTGTTCCGACAAGACGACCATTTCTCTTGATTTAGACGTGCTTATTCACACGTTCTCTTTAAAAATTGCTTACAAGGTAGTGTTACAAAGTTACACAGAATGCCAATAGTCATTTCCAAACGAACAGGGGATGATATTACCAACCGCGTTCATAGAGGTGTAAGATCTCCTTTATACAAAACANATTAATCTGTGCGTGCACATACGCGACAGGTCAAAACACTTTGCGTGTCCCCTTCAAAGGTGAGCACTTCTAAAAGCCGTGTTTAATTTCTCATTTATCTTCATTAGGTATCCTTCGTCAAATGTAAATATTAACCTTGCCATGGACCATGCGTCCATAGACTGACACTAAGAAGTTGATAAGAAAATTAGGTGCAAATCTGACATTTACAAAGGAAACCTTTTAAAAGCTACACGTTTAATAAAAATATTCTTTCGAAAAGGCGTTGGCATGCTATTAATTTCCTAATTATTTACTAGCATTGCTCGGATATATAACGTGTTTCTAAAACGTGGGGACAAACTTCCTGACGAAAATATAAAACTAAAATGTATGTAGGTACCACTTTTCTCGTCAAGTGATTATTAAGGGAGCTGTGCGCCCATGAGAAATCCTCATTTAAATTGTCTTACTCAGTATTGTGGTTTGCCTACCTGGTATGCAACACACGCTCCGTTTTGAATGTTTAGCATGAATCATCTCACAAACGGGTCACCTGGGAGTGTTCCGACAAGACGACCATTTCTCTTGATTTAGACGTGCTAATTCACACGTTCTCTTTAAAAATTGCTTACAAGGTAGTGTTACAAAGTTACACAGAATGCCAACAGTCATTTCCAAACGAACAGGGGATGATATTACCAACCGCGTTCATAGAGGTGTAAGATCTCCTTTATACAAAACANAGTCATTTCCAAACGAACAGGGGATGATATTACCAACCGCGTTCATAGAGGTGTAAGATCTCCTTTATACAAAACATAATTCACCGATTTGTTGCTTAATCACAAGTGGTTTCTTATTTATCCAAACAAACGCACTTTATAAAACTCCAATGTTGTGGGCGCATAGCTCCCTTAATATTCACTTCAGTGGACAAGTTGTACATGCATTTTCGTATTATATTTTCGTAAGGAATTGCCTGCCAAGTTTCTCCCCATTTTTTTAAAACACGTGGTGTATGATTATATTCTTACGTTGATAAATACACATTTACAACCAGGGTCATTTTTTTTAAATTGTGATTTGAAAAATTAATGTGTCACCACGAACTGGTATAAAAATAAGTTATGCAGGTTATTTTAATGAAAGCGTATTTGGTCACTCGGAGCTCTGGAAAGGTGTATTGTGATTGATTGGCTACTGAGAGCTCTATGATACTCCATGTTGGCAGGGACACTGTCTGGCGGATTGTCCGCACGTACTGACTGGTGAATGAGTTACTTGTTGCTACGTCATTCGCTAGTTCGGCCGTTTTATTGGCAGGTGCGGATAGAGTTCGCGGCTTTTACTGCAATCACGCTTCTGTTTTCTGAGGCATCATTCTGTGCCGCTGTGGTAGGCTACATATTTACTGTTGTTAAAAAAAAAATTTTGTTTTTGTTTTATAGTAACTTCTTACTGCCTATATAATTTTCTCCGCCAAACATACCTTTCTGGTATCAGGGAAGCACTCGTTACTAAAACGGTAAACTGCGAGGAAATTAAAAAATAAGTACTTAATCGGGTCTTAAACCCAAAATACCACAGTCTTAAAGAAGCGCTAGTTAAGGATTAATTTATTTTATTAATCTTTGTAATAAAACTTTATGACCAGACATTAAAACTGAAAGCGTGGTACGACATAGAGGACTACTTAACAGAGTTTTTGAAATCTGTGCGATTTCAAATAAATACCTATTTTCCAATGGGAGACCGGTATTAAATATCGAGGGAACCTATGATTATGGTCTAACATGCGTGAAACGAAAAACGTGAGAAAAATAAGTTAGATTTCGAAGCAACTGTTAAGATTGTCTCTGTGCCTTGACAACCTTGTTTTTTTTTAATGTCGTCTGGAAATTAAGTTGTGGAGGAAACAAATATATATATACGTATATAATAACTCTTCCTTAATCAGTACAGGAATCAATAATATCTGATAGGTGGCTTTGTTTTGAGAAGTTCAAAACTACTACCCATGCAATTGTCGTTTTCCTACTACGTAATTTAATTAATTAAATCAACAGAATATCTTATTTGACTGGTAACATATTCAGCGCTTATATGTTTACTCAATTCAGAAGGTCAACCTCTTAGGCTTTTGGTTGATGCAATACAGGTACTTAAAATGACCATTACGAAAGTTCCGCGATTGTTACTAAATGTGTGAAATACTGGCAAGAATGTGAAAATAAACATTTACTAATAGGTACCTCAATGCCGTATATTTCCAGGGTGTTATGTTCTTTATAGCGTATGTTTAAATGCAAGAGTAGCTACCGGTAGATCACAAAATTCACACTAAGATATCTTCGAGACAGTATAAAAGGCCGATGAAGAATCTGTTGGAAGATGTTTTTCTTTTTCTCGACTTTGTTCGTCAGGTTGTTGGGTGGATCACTGTCGGCTGGAAATGTGTGCGAGCCTTTGTTGCCCTGGATCGTTTACAGTTGGAGTTACCTGGCGCGGCGATCTTCACCCTCCCACATGTCAAACCCCCGAGAAAGAGGTAGGTGGTCGACCCACCCCAGGTAGGGGGCGATGACGCAGACATATTCCACTTGCCATGGGTCCCCGCGCTCAACTCTACCTTACAACCCGCTCCTTAAGGCCCGTATTACACGGTATTCTCCATTCAGGGTTACTTCCAACTTTCCTGGTGCCCTGCTAAAGTTCTACTTCCAGGATATTCCTCCGTCCCATGCAAACAAAAATCTAGAAAATCACACCAAATGAAAAACGTACCGCATTCGTGCGCACTCAGTCTAATACAGTGGCATGTGGTGAAGTGTTGCAAGGTAATCTGGTGCTTGCCCAGTGCTATACACACTCGGCGCACGTAGCAGGAACCAGTAACAAGAGTGGAGCCGGGATAAACTGAATGTATTGTACTACTAACGAGAGAGCGGCGAGGCAGCCATTACACACTCGCTGTGACGTCAAATGCACTACTGCGTTTAAGTGGCCGATGTGTACACTAGAGAACGTTTATGTATAGCACAGAGAAAAACACAGCTTACCTTGCAACAACTCACCACACGCCACTAGTCTAATAATATTTTGCATAAGAACTATTTTTAACTAGATATTACCAACACACCTATTTTCTCGCTGTTTTCACTCATATTAATTATAAATTAAATATTATAATTTATAAATACAATATGACTAAAAATTTAATTCAACCAAAACATGGGTATTTTTAAGGTTATCATAAGTACAACACGCTTGTGATAAATTAAGTATTTTTCGGAAACAACCAAGCACATAACACATGGGGTGATTTTTCATAGCTTTGATTCAAAAAGTGTAAAGAAACCGCGAATAGACTATACACAGTTTGTGATAGGATACCACGTAACTAATAACTGGCAGCAAATACATTCAGCAGGTTTCACGCGACGTAAGATACATTCTTAACTGGAGCCTAAGGTTCGTCATAGAATTATCGAATTAGAATTTTACGAGATCAGTAGCTAGAACGTGTCCTCATTAATGAAAATTTATTTGCACTGTACCAGTAACTATACTGTTATTCGCTGTATATCAAACAGAGAGACACAGAGATTCACTAAACATGAAATTAGGTGCGTAAAGAATAATCTTGTGAAACCCAACTGCTGTAGATAACTACACATTTTTTTCAATAAATAAGTGTATCTGCGAGTTACGGTAGTGCTGCAACAGTTGAATGAAACGCCTGTATATTATTAAGTAGCCATTAGGTTGATACATAATAACATATAGCATAAAACTAACTGCGTGGGAGCCTTTCTGCTAACAAACACAGTCGATGTTAATAATGTATCGTGACCATCTCTTGCAAGCAGAAATTTGGCTACAAACTTACATTTTCGTCAGCACTATCCCGTACGAGATGTTTGACAACATGGTGGGAATTCACATTTCTTTCATTATTCAAAACGTGGAACTAATTTTATGGAAATTCCGTTGTTTTAAATGGAAGCAAATGATCCTAACAGATTCCGTTTCAAGAAAGTTCCGCGAGGTTCGCTAACGAAAGTAGTTTTCAATATGTCAGCATATTTTCCCGCATTTGGACATGTGACCCGTATTACACGGTATATAACTTTTGATAGGCTTTTACTATATAAAATATGCAGTAATGGGCAAAGCAGTTTGATTTGCAGTGAATACGGCACTAAACTTAAAAGTGAATATAACTATACAATGTCTGAAACTTGTAAAGGTAAATGCATCGCGCGAATTCCTAGTGCATTACATCGGCCACTTGGCATAGTAAACATGGCATTTCAAGCAATATTTTTCATGAAACTCTAAAGCACAGGCACAATACACAGAACGATGTATTACTTGTGGCTGTAGGGAATATTAGTGGACATTGTCAAACTAAGAGTTGCCTGAAAAGAATTAATAAAATTAATATCAATGTATGTGAACGTGGGGAACGAGAGCAGAATATTTATAATATATTATATATATGTAAAATGTTTGAGAAGGATAGGAATGAGTTAAGAATGGTTTTTGAAGAGCAGGAAGAACATTGGCCTTTGATTAAATATAATGTTTTTGATAAAGAAGCATGTAAAGAAATAGAAAGGTATGTGGAAGGAATTTATAGAGTAGTCGAGACTTCTAACGACGATTTGTTAGATTAGACTGGTGAAAATAGGGGGGAGGGGGCAAGGTGAGTAGCTGATGGCCGTACTAGGTGAGCGAGGCCAGTGGGGCACCTAGGCACCTGGGCAAGAGCCCCGGTAGCGCCTAGGCAACTGGGCAAGAACCCTGGTAGCACCACGCTTGCTGGCAAGGTTGGCACAGAACAGTGAAAGCCTTGTTTTTTGGGGAAGGGGAAATAGATTAGGATAAAAGTCTTGACAACTGGAGTTTTATAGGGATTAATGTGTTTTCTGATTTATGATATCAATAATTTTAATATATGATTTTTAATATTGTGGCTTTATCATGTTGAAGCTTAAAATTTTAAAGTAATGTGCTGTACGTAAAAATTTAAATTATTTTATTGCTCCTGATAAATGGATTGTAAATAATATAAATGATACAGCGGGAGGGAGACAGGGTTCGAGTGACAGTCTCCCCGTGGCTCCCCGCGGTAACTGGTAATTCCAGGAAAATAAATTGTCACTTCTCCCTTCCGTGGGGATTACCAAGCGACATGACTGATAACTATTTTAATCGATTTTAACTTTGGAATTTTAAAATGTTGTGTAAGTCATAATATTAAAAATTTTAAATTTTAATACAATTATTTTACTATTTAACGTTAAAACGTTTCCTTGACAGTGATGGATTGGTTTTAAAATTCTAATGTAAATGGAATTTTATTAACTTCAAGACATTTTTAATGTTAGAGATAATGGTACTAGATAGGAAAATCCGGAGGGCCTGAAGGCTAGAGGGTTATGCTATTATTTACTTGTACTTGTAAAACAAACACGTTAACAATCTTCCGAATTGACATAAACTGCAGTAATGATGAGTAACTAACAGATTCATAGCAATAAATTGTCCGTAATAAATGCAGGGATGTGAATGATACTGAAAGGTGTGTTTGCTAAGGGGAAGCGCTGGGCTTAAACTAACGTTAGTTATTCAACATTCCTTTTTATGTGCTGCAGACACAAAGTAAACTGGTAATAAACTACATTTCTCTCTCAACCAACTACTTAAATAACGTTTCCTCTCAACATTTTTCTTTTGTGGAAACATTCGTATTTTATAAACCGTTTCTAGAAGAAATTTTCAAACACAAAAACCAGAAAAAGCTTCTTTTCGATACACTTAGATATTGGAATGTATGAAATACCAAGTGAACTGAAGTAGTGCAACACAGATATCATTAAAACAATCAACACTACAATCAGCCTGTTCATATTATCTATTGTAGGTGAACGTTATAGTGTTGAGAAGCAAGTCTACCTGTAAGAGGAGAGTACCATTCGCAGCAATGTACTGGCACCCCAGTGTATCGACGATATTAACGCGAATGTCAGCATGACTTCACACGCATTTGTAGCTAGTTAATAATTAATTAAAGACTTTTGAAAATAAAAAAATATTTGCCAGTAACTTCATATTTTTCACCGCCAACATTCATGGCATACGTATAGTAATGTCGGCAACGAATAAAGGAAGTAGTTCTGCACCGTAACGTATAAATAAAGGTTTAACGCTCAAATTGATGGACACGCAAGTTAATTCACTTAAATAAATATATTTTAGAGTAAGAACTAACCTGAGAGTACCGCACTTATGTTCACAACAGTTTCACTTTCTCCTTGTCCGGCGCATGAAAGCAATAAGAGGGCGGCCATCCGTGTTATTTTCATTACGGTGGCAGGTATTAGCCCACTCTGACCTAGTGTACAGAATTGTGAACATTACGCAAGTGTAGGTAATTTTTGGTCTGAACTGCACACTGCGAAACTCAATGACCAATGATCTTACCTGTGGGTAAATGATTTACGCAAACCATCTTACTGGTCTACGTCATTACTGCTTCTTGTTAGTGCAGACGAACATATAGCCTACTGCTCATTGGCTGTGACAGCGAAACACGTGTTGTGTCGACTTAAGAAAAGCACGCATCATAAAATTTGTTGTTTGCAACACCTGAAACAGAAAATTTATGTGGGTCTGAAAGGGTTAATGAGCGTTTGCTCTTAGGTTGAAGATCCCCATAAAGTAAAACAGTGTTTGGATAACTTAATTTAATAGCACTTCGTTTCTGATATTTTGCAAAAAATACAGTATAAAAACTCGATTCTTAAGGGCTCGTATACCCCTTAATATTCAGTTTAGGTAGAAAGCATCCTAAATATTCCCCATCTGATTTTTCCCAAGGAATCAGCTAGCAAAGTGTGTGGGTGGGGTACTGCCTCCCCGGAGGCGCCAGGCAGTGCATGTGCCACCCACAGCAGGCAGGAGCGGTCACGGCGGGCTGTTCATGTTGGGGAGGGGGGGTGGATAAGGGCCCGAGCTGGGCGCGCCGCCCATGAATGCTGCGCGGAAGACTGGGGAAAGAGGGGTGTGTTCTGTGTCCCGGCCTGTCAGGAGCCGGGCCTGGGTGCACTTTGTCGGCGGCGAACCTGATCCTCTCTCTCTCCGCGGGGTGCGCCCTACACCCGCCCTCCACTCTTTCCCCCGGGGGGCAACTGCGTCGCTCATCTCCACCTCCACATCGCGCCACCGCCTCTGCGCTCTGGACCACCTCGACGGGCCAAAGCAAAGAAAGCGACCCTCTTTCACCATTACCAATAGTTCTCTTCCAGTATTTGAAACACACTTTTAATAAACATTGCCCGTTCCTATCCTTTTTTTTTTATTTCATAAAGGGCATGCAATTTTCTGTCGACGGGTTTTTACGGTACCTATTCCGGTTTTTCGCATGTCTGTCGAAACCCAGAAAAGCCGCGATACGTATGTTCAGTTAGAACATCTGCTGCATGCCCAAGGGTATGGGGCGTGCAGGAGAGCGCACTTAGGTCCCATCCCTACCCGGGACCTCTGACACTCCTCTTAGTTTTGAGTTACTGTAGGTTCGAAAAAAATTAATTACCATCAACGATCGGATGCTGACGATGATGATGGGGTGTACGTGCAAACATAAGCTAGGTCAAAATTGACCACAATTCTCCTAACGAGTGGCTCCATTCCAAGGACCCAAGTGCCAACACAGCCGCGCCAAGGTTGGCATAGNCCCAAGAGCCAACACAGCCGCGCCAAGGTTGGCATAGAATGTGTCTTCGGTACAATGCAGCCAGCGAATAAAACGAGAAATAAGGTGAGCCTCACTATTTATTTATGTAGTGTTTGGAAATTGCAAGACACGAGAGACAACACTAGAGTGTTTTAAAACTTTTCTAATCGGTTGTTCTTTGCATACCCGGTCACGAATATACGCGCAATGTCCTGCCTCGGACACGCGAGAGTAACGTCTTGGTGTGAACGGCCACCGACGACCCAATGTGAAGAAGGAAGATGAGTTAGCGACATCCAATAAATGACTCACAGCTTTAGCAGCCACTCATTTTTTTTAGAGTTTCGTATAGATTCTTCACGGGTAACTGACCACTTTTGAAAGCCCCGCTGCTTATAAACTGCTGCACTGTTTATTTTGTATTCTTCCGCCGTATATAAAATTAACTTTCCAATGGATTTATTCATACGTCAGTCAAGTGTAACTATTAAATTATTGGAGACCTAAATGCGTTACATCGTGCGTGCACGAAACAAACAAAAACGCAACAAAATGAATTCTGTGTCCACAAATTTAAACATAAAATTTGGAAGAGACTATGAATGGACTTCTTATATGGTTGTCATTTATAAACTGTTGAATACTTCTGAGCGGAGCCTGCTTACGAGTAGTATTTAACAGATTTTTCATGTCCAAATATTAATTTCCGTTTACTACTTTCGTCCTTGATGTGAATTTTGTTTAAAGCCTAAACACCTAATATCAAGTGTTAGCAATCATTTTCAGGTATGACACTTCCGTTTGGCATGCTATGTACTTAAAACACCATAAGTTCACGCAACACCTCTGTCATTATTACACCATAAAAATGTTAGTCACGACTGAAAGTCCTGTTGAGTAGAGGTGTGAAGAGAAGGCGCACGACAATTCAGTTTCTTGCTCGTAGAAGCGACCGGACGTTCGATGCGCGTACCTAGCTCGCCCTTAGTGCTTCCACGCTTCTACAGACACGTTGTCCAATTCGTTCGTTATTTATCTCACGGCAAGAAATATGACTATGGGAATCATACACACTGTCGTGCGTGGGCCATGTTTGTCGGGTGCAACTGTTTGCCGCTCCACGCGGTTTTCGCCCTCTCTCCGTAGTCACATAGAAGATGAACAGGCCGCACAAGAATGTATAGGCTATTCACGATGAAGTGAGCACTTTTGAAAGCCCTCATTTGGAATAAGTCTATATATTATTTTTTTTTATCGTATCCTTAGACGTTAACTTTCAAAAGCGGTGGAATATACACACTGTGCTTATTACTTAAATGGCAATATTATTTAAAAAGGTGGTAAAAGGATAAAAAATGGCCGAAAGGAAAAAGCAACTAGGGCGTCAAAAGTGCTCACTTTACCGTGAACAGCTTATACCCGGAGTGCAGAGGCCGGCTTTCGTAAGAGTGTTATCGCGAAACGGCGAGCCTCAACGGACTGCAAACAAGCGGGACCTGGCCTCTTGACCCGGGCACTGAGCAAGGGTCATCGCCTCCCACCCGTGTACATCTGCTCGGCTGATGTGCCTTTTCGGCGTCAGTATGCAGGGTTTCCTCAGTCAGATGTGTGCGAATATCTGTTTTATCTTCGTGTGGACGTGTACACGGCGTTCCACGCATCGCGTCCGGATGTGTTGTCTTCGCTGTTTTGCAATTTTCTTCAGATACTATCCTCGTCGTTTGTCTGATATCCATTCTGGCTGTGTTGTGTTGTTTATCTTGTGACGTACATGACTAGATTCCTTCTTGGGATTATATGCTTGTTACATCTTTGTTGGCATCAGCAAAATCTGGCTCGTTTCTATTCCTATTTTATTATTTTGTCTACGTTATTCTCTTTACAGTGAGGGTTTTCCGCGACTGCAGCAAAATGTTGTAATGGTGATGTCTGTAATAAGAGTTCAAAATGGAGGGATTTGCATGATAAATAATATAGTAAATTCATGCGAATGTCCATCCCGATTCTATCGCCACGATTATACGCAAATTCAGCACTTACCTGATTGCATCTTCTCAGTTTCCCATTCATTAAATTAACATCTTTGTAAGCAAAGGAAACAAATTTCATTACATTATTTTCTGAAAATTATGGTTAGGCTACATTTGAAAATGGCATGCTCGGACGAGCATCAGATAGAACATACCAACAGTGGAACTTTGCCTATCAACAGCGATATTTGTGGTTGCAAAACTACCCTACTTCCGTGTGTGATGAGAATGAGGGTGCAGAAAACCTCCACATCCGAAGCCACCGCCAGACAGTGGAACTCCTTTATGTCAGCATTTTGCGCCATAAAAATTATGACGTAACTGATGTCATTGCGATGTCCGGCTCAACTAGTGATAAGAAATTTTACGTTTTTCATGTAGTCCTATTCTTGCTCTTAGCCAGTTTTCCTTTAAAGTGCAGTCTTTTTTTTTAAATTGTAATACGTGGAATATTTTGCTGATAAAACACTTATCATCTCACATTTTATTAACTGCAATGTGTCACGTGGGAGTACTGACAACGTTAAGAGTCGAGGATAAGCAATTCAGCCAGGAATCTTGGGAAATATGCATGCTCTGCTGCCGGCCGAAAATTAAATTGCTGTTTTTTCGGAGAACTGAGGCACATAACTATATATACCATAAAGATTTTATTTATTAATAACTGGCTTTACTTACTTAATCATATTCTACATGAAACGTTTAACAGCTATCACGAAATTATATATACACACACATATATAGGTATATATATATATATATATATA
>NQII01000019.1:817072-830223 GCA_002778355.1 Clitarchus hookeri
TGCTTACGAATAGCATTTAAGAAACGTTACGCATCTGTAAACGTTTTTCAGTACCTCCATTTCTCTCTAAAGTATGTTTTTGTGATAGTGAAAATGGCTCAAACGGGTGTTTACAAGGTCATCTTTAGTTATGAACATTCCGGTACAAAACGTTAAAAAAAAGGAATAGGGACGTGGATCAAACCTTTATTTTTATTACTGGTAGCCTCTATGCCTGAATGTAGGGTAGCGTGTGTGCAGATGACGGTCGGTGACTTTTTCCAATGGTTGGCTTCAAAAGTGCTCACTTTACCGTAAAGAGCATTTGTCAAAAAAGTATCAGTACATTTACAGACGCCCATTATTTTATAGGTGAATGTTGCCATTTCTGAAAACTTTCCCAACATTTGATTTTTTTTTTGCCGTTCTCACGTTTCTGTCCCGTCTGAAAACGCTTACCATTGCGCCGAATTAGCATCCAATTGATTACGTCTCCATAATTCAGTATCTGTGTTGTTGCTGGTATGGGTGTGGCTCACTGTTGATAGTAATGGGGGCACAATGCGGAAAATAGGAATTCTTATATTGAAAAATGAAATACGTCGTCGAAGCAGCCGGTGCCTGATCCCAGCCCTTTTTATTTAACATTCGCGCTGTACAGAATATTTTACTACAGTAATTGCACTGCAAACAATGTAGCAATTATTTTCATCCAGGCGTTTTCCACCTCCTTTCATCATATTAGGGTAGCTAGTTATGAGAGATAATGGACACAACTGCGGTAATGTTTGCCCAAACTCAGAAATGCTGCAAAGACCGCGCCCTGTAACTATTTTTCCGGCGTGTCTAGGTGTATGTGGCCCTTTGTTGGGAGACATGTAGGTCCCACACCTACCTCGGACCTCAGACTCCTGAGAAGCAGATTAGGTAATATAGTATATATCATATAAGAAGGCCACTTTTTGACATTTCAGCGAAAGTAGCACCACTGTTTACATCTGACTACGTATCCTTCTGCCATCAGCTGATCGGCCACATGGCAACGATGTTGTCCAGGAGGTGCTGCTTCGTGCGGCAATTAACGAACTTCTTGGGTGGGGCGGCAGGCGCCGAGAGAGGCTTCGAAACGGAGTTTGGAGGGCGTTTATAGGGTCGTTCGTAAACGTAATGTAACTGGAAGGGCAGGAACGTGTAGAGGGGGGCAGCGGAAGACGTGAGTGCAACACACATTACAGGTATGACGTGCTGGTGCGGCGAGAGTGCTGTGTTACACTTATTCGGAAAAAAGGAAATAGGTTTTCGAAAAACAATATGGGGTATACTTCGCAAAATAACCAATAGATGGCGCGCACAACAGGTTTTTCGACAATAGATAGCGTCTTTGAAAAGTAGACTGTTGTTCTAATACTGGCTGGGAACAAAACGTATTTCACATATATTTCGTCAAATTATTAGAGAAAATAATTCAACAATATTATGCAATATTTCTGTATGCTTTCGGAATTAATATCAAGCACGTAAGGAAAGCGGGGTTGGAGAGGGCGGGGTACGACGTGAAAAAGGTTTCGAGGTTGCGTTTCATTTCTATACTGGTTGTTTTATCGTGCATTTCATTTTGAACACCTATACATTACTATTTTATCACGAAGTTTAGTTTCTAAAATTAAAAACTGCTGTTTTATGACCACATAAAATAAAATGTATTAATTAATCTACGAACTCTTTCTTATCCGCGTATTTTCTGCGTGTGTGATGTGCGACGGCACTGCTCTCAGAATAGCCAACGTAATATTAATTTATGTTCGTTTATGCATCAGCTGATACAGGATTTTGTAAATGGCACTTTGTTTGTTTTCATATACGTCAAGTTGCCGCTCACTGACTGTCACAATGTGGCCTTCTAATATGATATGGACTATAACAGTGGTAAATTGAGAATAACATACAATTATAAACGCAGTGGTGCAAAATAAAAATAACCCAGTATTTGTGTTACAATTTTACACTTCGTAAACAAATGTTACCAAGAATACGAATACTCCTCTCCCTCCCGGACTGGTAACATGTACTCCGAAAGATATAGCTACCAATGTTGTTTTTTTTTTTTTTTTAGAAAACTTCTTAATGAAGAGAACGCAAATATAAATTTGTTTATGTAGTTCAAGCCAATGACATTAGTCATTTCTTAAAAAAATTACAACACTGCACATTATCTGAATGGCTAGGAATTCTGCTAGATGCATGTGCATCTCTGGTTAGCATACTGAGTTCCATACGGTAAAATAAAATGTATCCTTGAAGTTTAAAGTTGGATCACTGTTAACTGAACACTTTTAAAACCCTATTTGCCTTTTTTTTTTCTATGCCAGTTCATTCCTCCGTCACGTGTAAAAATTAGCAACGCAATTGTCTTAGCGGCTAGAATGCATGCACCTACTGACACACTTACATTGTTGCAAACGCAATATAATGTCAATCTTGTCTTTATATCAAGAATATTTACTCACTGTTATTTTTATCGTGAAATTACTTTTCTTCACTGTCTGTTAATATTGCTGTGAAGTAAAGGCTACGGCGAGTAAATGTTTCCAAAGTGTTCAATTAACAGCGAACGAGGTAAGTACTCTAGGGCTCTCACTGCTGAAGAAGTGAGTGGTTGCCGGAGATGCGCGGGCGGCCAGCTGTAGGTACTTACCGCTCGTCGCAGGAGCAGTGCATGATGGTACTGATGCGCCAGTTGAAGAGGCCGTACTTCTCCNTGTAGGTACTTACCGCTCGTCGCAGGAGCAGTGCATGATGGTACTGATGCGCCAGTTGAAGAGGCCGTACTTCTCCTCGAAGGCGGAGATGTAGAACGGGCAGGCGGTGTCGTGCACGCGGCAGCACTTGTCGGCGCCGTCGAAGCCGCCCAACTGCGTGTACTTGACGGCCGTCTGGCCCTTGCCGCACCACTTGGTGCCCGGCACGCGGAAGATGTCCATCAGCTCGCGCTTCCGCCTGCAAGCGCCGGGCCCAAACTCCCCGTCACACCAGACACTCACTTACCTGTCTTCACCTGCCCGCTGCGAGAGGACCTCCCCATCCCTGGGCACGTCGTCGAGCCTTCACTAGCCAGCCTGCCACCACGACATGTTCCCTTGCATGTAGTTTCTGCACAACCCTCAGGTACCAGGACAATAATTCCCCATTCACGAACCTTGCCAGAAAAATATTTTTTGGGAAGATCTCATGGTAACACTCCGAGGACTGTTCCCTTGCAACAACCTTCTGCAGAAACATCTGGTACCGAAAGACATATTCACAATCATTCACGATTCTCAGGAACCTCGCGAAAAAAAANCCTTCTGCAGAAACATCTGGTACCGAAAGACATATTCACAATCATTCACGATTCTCAGGAACCTCGCGAAAAAAAAACATTTTCGGAAAGATCTCATGGTAATACCCCGAGAACTGTTCAGCTGCAAACAAATTACTGCTCTCCCTCAGATACCAGAAAACATATTTCCCATTCATGATTCTCAGGAACCTAGCAAGAAATCTTTTTGGGCAGATCTCATGGTACGCAAAAAAACTTTAAACTTGCTCTTTGAGAACCTTCCAACAAGTGTTTTCTTTTAACAAGGTGCTATGAAAGACGACAAACATTTAAGTGGTACTCTGAGAATCTTCGTGGGTGAACCCTGCAGACGAGGAGAAAAATTTAAGTTCGTTGTATAAAATAGTCGGGATGCCGATAAGTAGTCTTTCAGGAATCATCGCCCAGGACAGAAAATAAGTAGTTCCTCATTCGATATTCTCGAGGACCATAGAGATAAGTATTTTCTGAAAGCTGGCGAGGATCACGAGGTAAACCTGGTCAGTGGTAACTGCGAGTCTCGGGGGAACGTGTGTGCCATGCTGGTGGCGGGGCAGTCTGCGAGGTCTCGACGACGTGCGGTCACGAGAAGCTTGAGCGAAACGCGCGTNCCTTCTGCAGAAACATCTGGTACCGAAAGACATATTCACAATCATTCACGATTCTCAGGAACCTCGCGAAAAAAACATTTTCGGAAAGATCTCATGGTAATACCCCGAGAACTGTTCAGTTGCAAACAAATTACTGCTCTCCCTCAGATACCAGAAAACATATTTCCCATTCATGATTCTCAGGAACCTAGCAAGAAATCTTTTTTGACAGATCTCATGGTACGCAAAAACACTTTAAACTTGCTCTTTGAGAACCTTCCAACAAGTGTTTTCTTTTAACAAGGTGCTATGAAAGAAGACAAACATTTAAGTGGTACTCTGAGAATCTTCTTGGGTGAACCCTGCAGACGAGGAGAAAAATTTAAGTTCGTTGTATAAAATAGTCGGGATGCCGATAAGTAGTCTTTCAGGAATCATCGCTCAGGACAGAAAATAAGTAGTTCCTCATTCGATATTCTCGAAGACCATAGAGATAAGTATTTTCGGAAAGCTGGCGAGGATCATGAGGTAAACCTGGTCAGTGGTAACTGCGAGTCTCGGGGGAACGTGCGTGCCATGCTGGTGGCGGGGCAGTCTGCGAGGTCTCGACGACGTGCGGTCACGAGAAGCTTGAGCGAAACGCGCGTNGTGCCATGCTGGTGGCGGGGCAGTCTGCGAGGTCTCGACGACGTGCGGTCACGAGAAGCTTGAGCGAAACGCGCGTTGGAGGGAAGGTGGGAGGGAGGTGTAGTTAGAAGCGGGTGACCTCACCTGCGGTCGCAGCGGCAGTGGCTGAGCGTGAAGGGTCGGTAGTTGAAGATGTGGTGGCGGTAGGAGAAGGCCGGGATGGCGGCGGGGCAGTGATCGTGCCGGCGACAGCACTTGTCGGCGGGCGACCACGCGCCCAGCTCGGCGTACGAGGCGGCCGTCTGGTGCGGCCCGCACCACTTGGTGCCAGGAGCTATCAGCACGTCGCTGAGGGCGCGCTTGTATCTGCGACGGGCCAGGCAGACACACACACGTCACACCCTCGCGGTGCTGTTTGCCACACACTTCACTGCAATGCCTACCGTGTGTACCGTCTGCAGTCACCTGCTAGCCCTACCACTACACACGGCTCTTCTCGTACCTCCCAGGTGTATATGCCATACACTNCCGTCTGCAGTCACCTGCTAGCCCTACCACTACACACGGCTCTTCTCGTACCTCCCAGGTGTATATGCCATACACTTTACCCAAACACACAGGGAATGGTTTAAACTCGAACTGTGAAATGTTATATTATTTGACGAACTGTGTGATCATTAAATGTTTATGGCAAAGTTATTTTAGTGATATTTTGGAAAATACTGTGATTCTTGTTTACAAAATGGAGGTGTTAGCAGTTTTCTTGCTTCAACAGAACTACTTTATTTAATCAAGTGTAAAAAAAATGTATTTACTCCAATATTTTAAGTGTCTGAGTTGTTTTTATACTTTGTCTCATGAATGTAAGGTAGGGTTTTAATTATTGATTCTGGAACCGATATTTGTTTGCGGTGATTAAGCGAGTGTAAGAGTATTGTGTCGTACATACAATTGAAATTTACGAAAGTACAGGAAAACATTTTACATTCAACTAAGTGGTTTTGTTGTTAGAAACGAAGTAAGTTACAAATGTGTTTAATTCCATAAATTGGTATATAATTAATACGTTGCTTTTACGTTTACCGTGAGTATCATTACAATTTGTGTAACCTAGTTGGCTGCTTCGTGCGTCTCAATACAAACCGGACTAAGATACGTACAAGTAATAATAAAGCAATAAAAATGAATGAGGTAAGTGTATGTGTTTTTGTTGCTTGAAGCTCTGAGACATGCTATTCTCTTAGAAGATCCAGCCAACCAACAAGAGAACACGTTGTGTGGTTAAGCATTTCAGCAGTGTGCTTATCGGCAGGGAAATAATGAAAAACCAAATACGTGATAGACGTGATAGAAGTAACAAAACACAACAAACCAGCTACCCCAGGAAAGAATGCATTGGTTAAGCCTGGCACACAACAACACAGCACGAGTTCACGCAAAAATCATTGGCAGGGCTCAGAGCAAGAAGATCATCCAACACCGGCCGTGTCATTACGGGTTTTTTGTTTTGGAAGAATTGAAGCAAACATCGCAAGAAACACAAGCTTGGGTCGAAAGAAGCAATGTTTAGGAGTGGGGTTGAGGAATTGAACGCTTGCTCACAGCAAACGTCTGTCGGCGTTTAAAAAAAAGCGTTTTTTTTTTTCTCAAGCTTCTGTAGAATTCCTCGCATTGGGCAGGTTAGACAATTAAAAGTAATTAGTTGCTAAAACGAAAAACAGTAATACAAACAGTAACTACTGCAAACAAAAATTACATTCATGACAGTTTACAACAATCACGATGTTACATTTACCATGCTAGTCTACTGCATACGAAATATGTACTACTCAAAATGTTTTGCTACAACAAAAATCAATTGTATAAGATCTGCAAACACTTATGTGTAATGATTTCATTATGTTGTCTATCTACCTTCCACCGACATTAGTAATGGCTGTAGGTTTACTGCAGCAATTAGAGGAACTAAGCAAGCATGCATGCAATACAGAAAACTACTAAGTAAGGAAGTTATTAACAGGGAAACTACATTGGCGTAGTAGTGTAACTAAACAATAAATAATATTTAAGTATGCAATGAAGCAGGCATTCCACTTATATGTAAAAATTTCCAAATCTTCGCCAAAAATTTGTCTTTAAATTCTTCGATAAAAAATCTTGGCTACTTTGCAGTTGTGGCACTGGAATCAGTTAAATAAATAAGTAATTCTATTCAATTACGATTAAAAAAGAAAATTTTCTCATTTTAGAAAGTTAACGTATTGTGTCTGATTGCATGCAAACCATTGAAGTAACCAAGATTTGTCTGGTTTGACTTAATTGAAACACAAATAAACACGTGTTAGTCACATGCCTAAAGGAAATGATGTTTGTAAGAACAGACAGTTTCCCAAACAAGCTCTACCATGTTTGCTACTGAAGAGGGGTGCAGACAGAGAAAGAAGTGAAGTATTATAGAACACATTAGCATTACACTGCAGGAGGGTACATATTGTTGCAAGTTATAATGTCTGTGAAACGGTAAAGTATGTACNAACACATTAGCATTACACTGCAGGAGGGTACATATTGTTGCAAGTTATAATGTCTGTGAAACGGTAAAGTATGTACAGTTTGAGATGCAGGTGGCTCTTCTTACAAATGTCCTGATTTTCAAATAAATCTGTTAGACGACCGTGTAGTGTTGCTTGAGAAATTATTTTTGGTGTAATTTTTTAGAATGCCATGATATACTGTATGTAATTTGATATTTTCTATGTTAAATTAGACCGATGTTATCTAGAAAAGAGATACCAATGCCCTGCTATAAATTAATGTACAGTTTCTAACACTGATTTCACGCGACCGTTACCCTGTGATAGTGTCAGGAAATAGTTCACTCGATAACCTTATCACCAGGAATGTGACCATTCTTAACACACAGGGCATCTTTAATTCATGCGGGGGCGCATGTTTACTTTAGCCTTGCACGCACACTCGCACCCATACACACACGCACGCGCCGAGAAAAAAAACATACACATGTACGTAGCTATGCTGCATAGCCAACCAGGTGCCGCATGAATGATTCATGAGCGCGGACTATGGACCCACATACTCTAGCTCGTGAAACAGTAGAGAAAGACACACGTTGTGCCCTAACGCCCCTTTTATNCCAGACAATAGCACTCTCTCTCTCTCGCGCGCGATCGTTCATTCCCCTTTCTGCCTTGACACACGACCACCACGAAGTTGACTGAAGTGCGCCTGGAGTGGTATGCAGCAATAACGACTCATCTTTGAATTTACGGTATCGCATAACAACTCTAACTAGTGCTTATGAAGGACTGATGATAAATACGTGGTCGCGCATTACTCGAACGTCAACAGCTCATTCCGGTTTTTTTTGTACGAAATAACGTTTCCGACAGAAGCGGGTTGCAGACGAAAAGTGTCATACATCGCTACGCTTCCGAAATGTCTCGAGCCGTGTCTCAATTGGCCCAGAGAGCGCTCTCTCGTGCTCTCGCTCTTGCGTCGACGTCATTATGACGTCAGAGAGAGCGCTCTCTGGTCGTCTCAATTCGTCGGAGAGAGCACGAATTTTTATACTCGCTGGCGCTATCTCGCACTCTCTGACCATGCGCCATATTTATTTACATCATTTCCATGTTTGAATAAAGTTATAGTAGCTTTCTGGGCCAAAACCACGTTGCATTTTAACTGTAAGTGAATCATTTCAACTATTTTAAAGAGCAAAATAACACACGCAACGCGTATTTATAAAAAATATAAATACGGATTTCTGGATTTCTGACTGAGTTAAGTTTTTTTTTTTTCACTTTGCTGTAACATGACGGTAAACTATAGAACAAAAATTATATTATTCAATGCGCTAATGATTATTCTTTTAATGTTATAATTATTTGTGAATTATTTTGAACACACGTAAATTATTTACTATAGCCATGACCGCGATTTTAGCTTAATATAATTTCCCGTCTTTAAACAACACAGTGATTTCAGCATATTTCGGCACCCGACTCAAATTTCGTATTACAAAACGTGCATTTATACAGAGCGCAATTCGTTCAAAACAGTGCCGAGAAATGAAAAACATGTCATCAATAATGAATAGAATTTTACATAAAGTCTTTAGGTTTTGTTGGGAAATAGGGACAGTAAATTGCTAATTTTACTCACGGGAAATATTTTTTAACTGTTTACGTATATCCTAATGCTGATTAAATCAACAGTTTAACAGATGCTTCTTCACTCGTACAAATTACTATATACACGTTAAGCCAACTAACGCAAAGGACAAACATCGTTATTTAATTTTTTTAGCATAACGAAATTATAACTTTCTTATTTTAGGCACTGTATGATCGTCGGGTTACACACAAATGTGTGTCAGTTACAACATTACATAACTCTCTTTGCAGACGAGAAAAATTATTCTTCTTGCTCCCTTCTCTAAACCAAAAATAGGAAAATGTCTCGAGCATTATGAGCAAGCACTGTACTCTTGTAAGAAATGGCGGCGATGAGTTGGAAGACGTGACTCGGCCACACGTGGCAGTAACGCAGCGAGTGTTGGCAGTCTCAGAGAAACATGAAAGCGAAATGCGCCAATGACGTCATGAGGGACTGGAGCCTGGCATTCTAAAGAGCGCTGCGGCCCCTTGATCTCGGCACGGCGTGCGTGTGCGCGGAATGTGTCCACGGCATATGTACAGCACGTGGTGCGTGCAAGGACGAGAGTCGCGCGTCAATCTGTTGTGCCGACTTCCGCGTGGCAGACCCAACGTAAAAGAGATTACACATCCTGCAGCTTCAGTTCCATCTCGCCTCTGCTTCTCAGTCCCCATAAATACACACGCTTTAATAAGTACTTTTTTAAGCGCAACTCAAGGATTTTTTTTCTGGCCTTTTAAATATTTTGCTGGATAAAGAGGACCATGATTTCATTCGTGATACAATTGAATAACCGTAATTATAATAAAAATAAATTACGTGTTTTTTAGTAGTCCAGATCCCATTTCGATTGTAATAGAAGGGTAAGTTTGTTTGTTTAGTAGTGATTTATGTCGCTGGTTTAACGTGACATTACTTAGTAAATTAAAAAAGAATCAGGGGATAGTGGCTCATGCTGTTTTTAATCATTTCTGGAGCTGTATTACTATATTATTTTATAACAGTACTAATACTTGGTGATTAATGGTCCTGGATGGATTAAATTACCACCAATTTTCATGCGTATCTAATCGTAATACTGTTAACAGCATTGGTAGCCCTGACAAGCAAATGTTCGTAATAAAAATGCAGACATACAATTTGGCATTTTGTATTATTATTATTACACGAAATAATGCACTTCGTAAAGTGCAGGGGAGAGCACTGAAACGCGCTATTACTGGCCACCTTGTCATCACGAAAATCACAACCCAAAATTTTCGGGCAGCCGGGGACTGTTATTGAACCAGCGTCCTCTGAATAAGTCTACCAAACGCTAAACCTACTGAATGCGAAGTTTAATAAAAATATTAATACAAAAAAAACACAACTTTGTACTGTTAAAAATCATGAAAGCTAAGAAACTAAAATTTAGTTAATCGATAAATTGTTGTTTTGGGGTTTTGAGGATTAGGCCTTTACCGCACTGACGTACTCTCTTGGTTATAGTCCCTTTGCTGTGGCTTGGACACTTCGCTGTTCTGTCACCAATAGGTTTTCTCACGGTGCTTTGGATACTTCTCCCGAATTATTTCGTCACTTTGCGGTTAAATTTTTTTGCAGGAAGTTTCGTTGTAATAAGTACACGGCTTCTTATTACTTTTTACTAATCTGAAACATCGTTTGCTTTAGATCTGCTTCCTAACTCATTAGCACGCAACGCAATATTACGAACTCTGCATGCCATAATATCCTCGAATATGGAATTAAATTATTGCATTTTTCGCTGTCGTTTTTGCTGAATAAGTTTGTGAGTCACTGCTAATTGACCGAGTTGTTAGTATAATTTTTCTATTTCTTGTGGGTAATCCATAACTTACCGTTACTGATTCACAAAGGAGGAATGTATAGAGAATCGGACTGAACTAACAATTTCTTTCAAACACCTACTTTGTCATTTAATTCACAACATAAAATTGAATGTGGTGCACGATTGGTCGGCGACTGTTTTGTGTATTTACTGTAGAGTGTAAAGACGTTTAGCAGTAGCGGCAGAACTGAAGATGAAATTATAAGATCAGCTGCCAGCCCAACAGATTGACAAATTACAAACGTCCACGGGATGAAACATGAACTAATTGTATGTGGCATGCTGGGAACCAACTTAAATATAAGCTACAGCTACTGGAGCGTGGTTTCAGGAAAAATTCACAACGAAGAAGCACTCTTTCCTAATGAAACTACTTTGAATAATCCAGATATTTACACTAGGACACGTTATAAATAAAACATTTATAATAAGAAAAGTCTAAGAAGAAAGATTACCTCTTCGTTTTTCTGGGCTTCAGTGGTCATAAAAGGCGTGTAAATGTCAAACTTATTTTATTTAAAAAAAAATTGTAGAATCCAATAGTGAAAAGAATGCTGTAACAACGATAGCCTGCATGTCACTGAAGTTGTGAATTTTCCCAAGGCACGAGACGTAATACCCACAGATATATACACACTTGGTTCACGGTTGTTTCAGCACTTCTTAAAGCCCTGTTCATTTTATACTTTCCCACTGCGTATCCACCCACCCCACATAAAATAATACCACTACCAAGGGTCTGGTGCCAAAGTGTCAATTGCCAGACAAATATATATGCTTCTATAGATTAGATTTTAATAGAAATGTGTACAAAGCGAAGATAGGGTACGTATGTAGAGCTTAACTTTGCTACGACAGCGAGGTAGTTAGAGACGAGGGAAATGGATCGCCGATGGAGTGTTTGTCGGACGGCGGATTGTGGGAAAACCTCGCTTGGTGTCCGTCATGCACGCCCGGGAGACACGTCTCGAGGTACACTCCAAGAAATTATTCGCAAATTTATCACATCGCTGCATACATATAGCGAGAAAGCGTGAATGGTAAAGCTTACTTCCATACGTCCGTAGTAGCGTTCCTACACTTTATCAGGATGGAGTCAAATGCGTAGGGAAGTTCCCAACTTTGTATAGTAGCGACTCTACACATTCTCGTGATTGCATCCTGGTTTGCGGTGTCATCACTATACAATATATAAGATAAAGGCTTCCATTACAGTTTCGTAAGTTTAGTAGCAATTTGTCCATAGTGTAGTCACCGTAGTCGTAGTGCGTGCGGATCAAAGAGGCCGACCCGGTAGCCGGTGTGCGGGTTGGGAAGGGACGGACAGCGGACACAACTGACTGCGCATCGTCTCGGGAGTACCCATGGGCAAGTGACGTTGCCTTGCACGCACCAACACGCGCAATAGGACAGGCCCTTCAGTTGGAGAGAAAACGAGATTCCTTATGGGATAGTTTGGTACGTGGAAAATATCCCTCCGCAAGGTGTGCCTGTGTTACAAAGAGGTGAGCTGCGAGATTTGGGCTGCTCTTAACGACGAAGTCTTGAGAGCCGAGTTACAAAGAGGTCACTTTTAAGTCAGCGATATATGAAGATGTTGTGACATATATGTACTTGGCGACGCCAAAATTCTAATTTGTAACTGAAATGCACCTTTTCTAATGATGTTCAAAATCATAAACAGTGAAAGTATAATTATGTTTGCCACCAAGCTTTTGTGAACACGCTTATTTTAGTAAAATTAGCTACGGTTTTATGGACGAAATAGCTAACGCTCACAGAAAATTATTTTTAAAAAAATTACACTTATCCCTATTGTTTAGATACTAAAGAGAGAAAATCCGGAACAAGCGCAACTCCAGTGATATTTGGCGGCGAAAAATTTTGTTGCCGAACTATTTTAGTATTCAGCTTCCGAACCTAAGTAGAATAAACGTTAACAGGGGATGTGAAGCGCTGTAAGGAACCGTGAACCAGTTAGATGAGGGAGAGGCGGGTGCTGAACGTAGTGACTATGGGGTAGAGCGATCTCGTCGGCTGCGCAGAACCAAACTTCGCGTCCCAACATTGAACTGCTTCGCTACCAAACGACTGTCATAAACGACGTGGACAGGATGTACGAGATTAGAACACTGTTTAGTAAACAAGTGCCTTGAGATGTTTGTACATTTCCTCTACCAATTTGTAACGCAACTTGATTAAATTCAAATTGGTATAAGAATTTTATTCATATAAAAGTGCTCGTCTTTTGAAAATCTAGATATAAACAAACACGTTCATGAGTGTCGACCGTGTGAGTCTGGCAGTTGCGTTGGTTCCAAGTAGTTGAATGTTGGGCGCGTGCGCATAAGACGTACGCCATCACTAGAGAGTATGGTGCTCACCTGTGGAGGTGGCTCTGGGCGCGGCGTCGCTGGTCGTCGGAGCCTCGCGCGGAGCGGCGCACGAGGCGGCGGAGGCGGCGGTGGTTGGCGCGGCAGTCGGCGGCCAGCCGCCCTACGTCCAGCCACGCCAGCTCGGGCGGCAGCGGCTCGCCGGGCGCCAGCTCGCGCACCCTCCTCCTCGTCGCGTT
>NQII01000019.1:830310-881414 GCA_002778355.1 Clitarchus hookeri
CACGCGTCGCCGTCCAAGGAGCGCGCGAAGCCGTCGACGAGGCCGCGCTGCCGCACCAGCTCGCAGTCGCGCAGCGCCCCGTCGCCGCCGTAGATGAGCTGCAGCAGGTGCGCGCCGTCCGTCGCCTGCCGCAGCTTGATCGCCTCGCTGCGACCACACACCAGAGTTCCCATCCCATTTCGTGCTAACTCCGCACACGACACTTGAAATGTCCCTACGTTAGGGGGTCGCGGTGTTGCAGTGGTTAGACTACTCGCCTCCCACTTAGGTGAACCGGGTTCGATTCCTGGTGTAGTCTCCTCCTGGATTTTCGCATGTGGCGATCGTGCCGGGCGATGCCACTGGTCGGCATGTTTCCTCGGCGATCTCCCGTTTCCCACGCCCTTGCATTCCGGCGCTGCTCAATACTCACCTCACTTCACCCTCATCGGCTCTCGAGACCTCGATGTTACGAGCCGCTCAAATCTCTTTGCTCACGCCTCTCCATTCTACTGTCGAATAAGGCGTGGAGTGGAGAAGGTTTTTGGCGGCTCTTAACGTCGGGCTCTTGAGAGCCGTTGAGGATGAAGCTAGGTGGATATTGAGCAGCGCCGGAATGCAAGGACGGGGGAAACGGGAGAACGCTGATAAAAACCCGCCTACAAGCGGCATCGTCTGGCACGATTCCCACGAGCGAAAATCCGAGACCGACCCGGCCGGGAATCGTACCCGGTTAACCTTGGTGAGAGGCGAGCAGTCTGACCACTACAACACCGTGGCCCCCTGGCGTGTTAGAGAACTTGGCCACTGAGAACCCAAATAAGAGAAATTTCTACATTTATACTAATGAATTACCTGTCTAAAAGAAAAATAATTGATGTTAGAACACAACACCGTGAAAAGAAAAAAGCTTATTAAATACATAAACCACCTGAAAATTGTTGGCAGTTCACGAGTTTGCCATATAACCAGACAGTATAACCATTTGCAATTTTACATCAATCTTCTAGTTACCATATATTCCTAACATCAGCAACTTCCATACCGTAGATCGCTCAGGAGCTACTTCACATCGCGAGAATCCGGTTCGAATTCTGGGATAAACAATGGATATGTAATAGATTTCAGAATTAATGTCAGGCTTGGTTTAGTAAGCAAACGGCTCCCATATCGGTTTAACGACATATAGTGAATGTATTAATTACAAAAAAAATTCAGTTTGGACAATTTTTAAAATGTGACTTTCGCTAACAAAATATTTTGTTAGCGAAAGTCACATTTTAAAGTTTCATGNGTTTGGACAATTTTTAAAATGTGACTTTCGCTAACAAAATATTTTGTTAGCGAAAGTCACATTTTAAAGTTTCATGTATGCACATCTACAAAGATATGTGTGATAACAATTTTGCAATAGAGCTTCCAGAAAAAAAAATGTCACAGGTTCAAAATACCCTGTCTTCTGTCAACGCTCTTACTGGGGATAGTGAACCCTAATTTTTTGGGGGAGGGAGAAACAATTATTTCCGAGGACTGTGAGTTCAGGCTACGCAAAAATCAACAGTAACAAGTTAGAACCCAACCCTGATCCAGAAGGGGGAGGGGATCACAGAGGACATTATCCACCCCTTCCCCCCTAATTTATAACCCACAGATTGACGAAGTGTCCTACATGATAGCGATTATTTTATAAAAGAGTATTCCTGGAATGCAAAGCTCTAAGATGCATGCAGGAAGGCAGGACGGCCGCGTAATGACGTCCCCGCACAGGTTAATCGGAAATGCAACGTGGTAGAAGAGCGGACCGCAGACCCCGCACCAGTATTAAGGCTAGGTCTCACTAGCAGTGGTGAATTTTCCATTCGTGTGTCATACATTGTTCAATGAAATAACTTAATATTTTTTTTGTTATCACACCACATTTAAATTTTACACATACCGTCATATGTAGTCGCCACAATTTTATCAACACATTATCAGGCAACTGTGAAACGGCAAGAATATATTAATAATTTAAAAACGATGCTGCGCTAATTACGTCATAATTACTTGACAAAAGTTCAGAACCTATGCCTGTTCTGCAGCGTTATGTATATTGTCAGGGAGGTACAATTATAGTTTCAAAATACATTTCCCTAAACAACTGAAATAACAGAAACCAGTTATTCACATATCCCCGAGTATTTCGCGGATTTATTTCGCAGTAAACTATCCTTCAGTGTCTTCTATAACTTATATGCACTCGAGCGACTTCTGCTTGCTTACTGGTTGTTGCTCCGTTGAGAAACCTCTGTACTGCTTTGCTGTTAACTCCGTTACACCACTGGCTCCTGTTCATTACTAACTCACAGTCAAACACGCCGTTTCTAAATAACTGCGGTCCAATAATAAGTCACATCTAAAGACGAGTGCTTGAAGACTACCTTGCCATCGAAAGAATTCTCGAAATCCTCAGACCCACGTCCGGCCGGAAGGAAGTACTGCGACGGCAACGGAAAATAGCACAAACAAGCCTCGCGCGTCTTTTGTTTCCTTTTCCAGGAAAGATGCAGCACTATTGCTATAGTTTAAAGCACCGTTTTACAGAAGAGTCAATATCGTGAACAAAGGGTCATGTACAGCGCATGTTGCTGACTTTGTCGCTTTTCAGCGACCACGTTTATGTCACAGTAACCAAATTGATGAATTGACAACAAAATATATATAGACTTTTATTTCTGTCCCGAAAAAAATTATATTGTACTATTTTGTAGTTTATTAAAAATTATTCTATAGATAACTGCTTACAATGAGACCCGTACTGCAACTACGGGGCCTTCTTAATAGCTGGCTGGAAGTGCGCAGGGGACAGGACCCAGTGAACAACTAGTACGCCCCCAGCCCCTTCCCCCCGTGGGTCGTGGAGGAGGCACGAGGGTGCTCGTGAGCTGCACGCGTAAAGGGAGATGCGAGGGTGCACCGAGGACCCTCCACAGCCGGATTAAAAGTGCACCCTCCAACGGCGCGGGACGACAGCCCTGTCCTGGCGTCCGGCTCCTGCCTCGAGACCCAGGCATGCCGTCCTGCCGCCGATCAATACGTTTCTGAATGCCATGACTTGTCCCTCCCCACGATACCTTTCCGCCATCTTCGAAGCTATTTCAAGGGGGATTGATCCCGCTGTATTAAGTTTGTGGAATTGTTGCCGCAGTCTGCAGTATTGTTTGAACCATTGCATTGCCACATCGATCAACGGCTTCTGGTCTTGCAAAAAAAGAATTTTCTGAAGCGTGCTGTGTGCTGTGATTAAGCTGGCAAAGTATTTGTTTCGCTGCCAGTGGTACGAACCAGTCGTGACGAAAATCAGTAGCACATTTTACGAGTCGGTTACCCCCAGGGCATATCATTGGGCACATATAACCTCCCTGTCAACATGTACACAATTGTCTACAACAGTCATGGAAAGACTCAACAAAGCAAAGAGCATTCAATTTTACATTCCTTAAAGCAGTTGTTCGATGACACATGTTGTTAATATTGCGAATATAGTCGCCCGCAAGAAATAATCACATATTTCTTCTCAGCCGTCACCCTGTTAAAAATCTATGAAGCACGGTAGCTGTAGCAATTTTCTAAAGTTAGAAGCTGACTCCCCGTAAGTTCAGATTGTTTGCAATGTTTATCCGTTTGTTGTGGGTGTGAATAAGTGGTGCTGTGAGCATTACAACAACCAAACAGTATTTTTATTTCTCCCGCCGCAGGGTTTTGCCGGAGGCTGAAGACGTAGTTCCTCGTTTTAGCGGGCTCCGAAACACTTGAACCGTGACTCGATGCTCAGAATTTATTTTATTCATAGTACGGTGGTTATACGAGAGTCATCACTAGAGACCCAAAAAAATTTCGCGGATTCATTAGGCAAAAAGCTCGACTCCACAATCCTGTCTGAATTCGAACGTCACTGAAGTCTAGTAGTAGTTCATTTGTTGTTGCTCCGGTTTGAACCCAAGGCCATGTAAAAAAAGGGATTCACTATATTTTTTTATCCTTACAGATACTTTATTGGTTGAAAGTCGTCCGTTGGTGGGGAATTCCCAAGAAACTGCGTGGTCTAATAGAAGCAGAAACCCAAACATACAAGAAGTTGAAGTTTTACTTGTCTTCAAATGAATTAGCGAAATTTAGGGGATATACAGTTATTGCCTTCTGATGCGGCCTCATCGTCATACGAACGCCTTAGTGGGCACGGCCATGGAAGATCCATCCTCCAGCTGAAAGATTTCTAAACTGGGGCACAGTACGCAGGTGAAGTAGCCACTTATATCGCGAACTTCAGCTGCACACGCCAGCAAAATGGCGTCACCGGCCAGCAACATGTCGGAATGCCGTTTGCGAATTAGCGAACATACTCGCCATCCGGCCGCCCGGCAAATAGGAAATATTTTGCAGCACGCAATAGCCAATCAGACGCAAGGCCCGTCCCCAGAGCCTCTCGCAGCCAATAAGAGAATGTGTGCGCTCAAATCAATGGAACCGCCGCGCCACGCCGTTTCGCCTCTGCGTAATTATCTACTCTGTAACTGGAGCCTGTAACCCTTTTCCTATCATCCCTGAAGTAATACTGGAGCGAATTGAAGGAAGACGGAATGAGCTATGTGAACGGGCAGAGGTGGGGGCGAGGGGGCACGAATACCGTGATAAATTCATCTGGTCACCTGCAATGCCCGCCAAGTATCCCAACGAGGAAATGCGAGCTCGAAGGAACCCAGTGTGAAGCCCGGATGACAGTTGTAAAGGCGGGCATGCTGACAGCGCAACCACCGAGGGTCTGCCTATTTCTGTATTTCAGTCCTCTCACGTACGTCCTATGGACACTATTTCAAATAGAAAACGCATAGGGCATTTACATCTGATATTTGACGAGAAATTTTGGTGGTTTCAATACAGGTTAAGTGTTCTAGAAATATACTTCTTTACGTCAATGTTTCAACACTACGATACTGATGAACACTACTATTTTCCGTCCCAATTTGTATGTACGTGCGGTTTTTCTTCCACGCTATAACATTTTTTTATTTTATGTATTGTCTAATTTACATATTTTGGAACTTTATATTTCCTGTTTATTATTTTGTATTTAATATTCATATTATTTATAATTAGATATATTTCTAATTTACGTATTTTATATTTTTATATTTTCTATCGCACGCTTCCGGCTTATCAGGGTGAACAACACAATGGAATAGTTAGGCGTAGAATATTTTCTAAGCGAGGGCAATATTAATAAATGGTTGGCCGTACAAGACACACGGGCATCATGTTAAGTGCTGGATAAGTACAAAATGAGTACGTGTCACTCGAGCTGCCCGCAAACGTGAGCATTACCTTGTCTGGTGATGTCGACCTTAAGACGCGTGGAGATAAGAGCTGGATTCCCGGGGCCGGCGGCAGGTTGCGAGTTCCTGTGGCGGGGAGCGGCCTCGTGTAACATCTCCCTCGTTCCTCCTCGGCGTGTGAGGCGCGGAGAGCTCTGGCCCTGGCCTTTATTCCCCGGGCCGCCAGATAATTACAGGGCCCAAACATCTTCATGGACCGCGCGCCGGCTCAACGCACAAGAAGTATCGCCTGGGGAATCTCCCAGCCTCAAGTGAAAACTGGGGCTGGACCGGCGCGCCCAGGCGAGGTGGGCTGGCGAGGGGAAACGACTACCAAACTGTGAATTATTGCCGGCGGATAACACCACGCCACAAATAACAATTCTTACAATTAACGCTACCCTTTCGATGAAGGTATACATAAATTTTTCGATCAATTCCCTTTGTTCGTGATACAGTCTAGAAATTTGCACTTTTGACCTAAATTTTTTTTTCCTTTCGCTAACCAGAACGACTTCTACATCTGTAAAGTATCGTGTAAACTGCACTGAAAAAAAATTACTGCGTGGCTGATACAAAATGTTTTGTTGGTATACACACAGTCAAATAATTTTGTGTTAGCACAAAATATTTTATAGCCACCACAAAAAAAATTTCTAGAGGCCACGCATGTTTAGTGGTGACAGCTAAAAGATTTGTGATCACAACAAAATAATTTGGCTATGTGTATACGAACAAGAAATTTTGTAGCAGCCACAAAGTTTTTTTTTTTTTTTCAGTGTAACCACTAGTAGCACATCAAACGTTTGGCGCATGGCTTTAGCTGAAAATGGAATGAATCATTTTACGTGTGCTGCTAGTATTACGCGGGCATACGAACATATCTAAACCACTGTGTGTCTCTGAGTACAAGTCTCTGATCAGTAACGCGCGTTTGGTTTGGGTACGTCAATCTGTAGGCCATTCCCACATGCATTAAAAAATATAAATTAAGTAACGCCGACTTGGCACGCTAAAATACAATCTGGAACTATACATCGCGTAGTACCAACAGGGAGACATGGACAAATGAAATCGAGTATTATATAAAAATAAAGAACTCGTTCGTCTAAAGTGTGTAGGCCTTATTACCTTCACGCTTTCATTCAATGTCTGAAATCACTGCAGCGGCAGAGCAGACACGAATTCTGTCATCTCATCATCGTCATCGTCATGTCATCATCATAATCGTAATTGTCATCATTATACCGCCATAATCACCATGTTCACCAACACCATCATCATCACCATCATTATCATCACTGGCCTGGAAGTCTGCAGTGGGCCCCAATAGTTCCATAGCATTCCGGAAGTTATACTTGCCAGTCGACATAGGTGCTTGGTTAGAGTTTCGCATGCTTTCTCGGCATGGCATAAAATGTGAATACGAAACCATTAATCGCGCATTTCAAAGTACAAAGTTTTTTATTTTTTATATTTTTTATATAGGAATTATAATTGCCTACGGCTTGCGCCCACGGTCAACATCGACGATTCCAAACGAAACACACAAAAAAGACCGAAATCTTCGTAAGACGAAATTCCAAAAATCGAAGGACCATTTAACTCACGAAAACGGTCAAAACGGCACAAACACAAAATGACGCCGCTACCCCAATGCCAGGGACCAAAAAGCCGAACCGTCACCTACAGCGGCTACAGAAGAACTCAAGAGTACAGCGTAGTATGGAACCATCCCGGCATTCGCGTGGAGTGACTACGGGAAATCTTATCACTGCTCGTAACTATAGACTATTCACAGTAAAGTGAGCACTTTTGTAAGCCCTCTCATTTGGAATAGTAGTCAATAGATGTATTTTATTTTAGCCTTAAGACATTAACTACCGAGTGCAGTGGAATATACACACTGTGTTTATTAATTACTTGGCAATATTGATTTTAAAAAATGGTGGAAGGGTAAAAATGAAGAAATAGGAAAGAGTAACTAGGGCCTCAAAAGTGCTCATTTTACCGTTAACAGCCTATACATATATGTCACAGTGCGCATTGGCATACGGGCCCCCATTTAAGTTGGCAGCGAAGAAATGAAAACCACCCTAATAATGACGCATTCTGCGTCCCTATATTTTATTCGTCAGAACACACGCTCTGGCGAAGCTCGCAGGCGGACGACCGACAATAAAGATTAAGGGTTAGCGGACGTGCCGGAAGAGTGACGCCAGGAGGGTGCGACCGCGCCTGGCAGCTACAAAGGCGCGCTACCAAAGGTTTCTGCACATGCAACTCTTCCTGCACGTGCAAACGACATCCGGAGACAACGGAAGGCACCAGGGCGCGGACACAGCTGCATTTTGCAGCTGCCCAAGGGACACCGAGATCCCACCACCAGCTGCGTCTGTCCCGGGCTTGTACCGCAATAAACCATGAGAGCTTTTAGCGGGCGTGCTGGGGAGAATAACGACACAATATCCGGAGGCATAAGTGCGCCGAACCAAAGAGGCCACCCAAGAGTTCCCGCACGTGCAGAACGGAACAATAAACTTCCAGGCCAGAATCAAGGGGCGACGCCAGGCCGGCTGCGGACCACAGGAGCAGCGGCCACGTTTTTTACGACTCAGGGGAGACGCGGCAAGCACCCCGGCCACGTGCAGGGACGGTGCAAGTTGAATATGGCGATGGAGGCTACAAAACCACGATAAGGAGGGAGGAACGGATCAGTCAGTCGCGGATCGAGCAGTCAGGCAGTCAGTTGAGGGCTTGAAGTGAGGCGTCCGGATCGAGAATGCATCACGACGTCAACCTCAGTCGGAGGCCGTCAAGCGGGACGTGCGGCGGGAAGAATCCGAGAAAAGTCAGTCAGACTTCGTCAAACGAAGAGTGCTGAGTGGACCCGGGAGGAGGGGTTCCGAGAGCAGGCGTCGGGACGCCCCACCGAGCGCCAGAGCAGTTCCAAGTCGCCAGCAGAGGGAAGACAACGCCGCAGTGTCAGATAAGTAGTTCTACACCAGGTGTGAAGAATACTGGCCCCACCCCCCTCGATGCCAATCGCGGCGTCAAACCATACGTAGCCTACATAAAAAAAGGGGAGGGGAGTTTGTCTCGTGAGTTCATGTACCAGTTAACCTGTTCAAGCAACAATAAAACTCGATTATGTGAACTCGCAAATAACGTGTAATTTATTAGTAAATTGGACCTAGAGACAACAGTGTCGAAGTATTACTACGCCCTATCACTGAGGGCTAGCATCAAGTGCTGGCGCCTCACGCCGCAGAGCAGATTCAATACCTACTTCCAANGAGGGCTAGCATCAAGTGCTGGCGCCTCACGCCGCAGAGCAGATTCAATACCTACTTCCAAACTTTAGCGTTGGCGGGTATCAATAATAATAATAATAGAAAAATCCCTAATAAAAATAATAGTGAAAATAGCGTTCAAAAATTTTTGTTTACAGTGAACAGTCTAAACTTATTAACATTTTTCAAGTGTGCTTCCATGCCATATTGGCTGGCACTCAGATTAATGAACGAAACTAATCTAACAGAACCTGCACTAACCTAACATTTTCTTTGACGAATCACACCTTTTTGATGTAAATCTGGGACTCAAGAACGTAAAGGCTGTCCACGGTAAAGTGAGCACTTTTGATATCAACCTTTAAAAAATGTCACTACCCCTGTCTGCATGTACCTTAACAGGCACGCTGAGTGGCGCACGTCCAGTGAAGTTGGTAACGACGGAGAGAGAGTAGTCCCGTGCTTTAACGTTGAATTAAAAGTATCCGTTAAACGTTTGTGAGTAATGAAAATATTTCATTTGCTTTCTGCTTTTTCTTAATGCATGTAAGTGTGAAAAGCAAATGTGCAATATATTTACTTTCCCGGTAATTCCACAGTTTCACTTGACCANCTTAATGCATGTAAGTGTGAAAAGCAAATGTGCAATATATTTACTTTCCCGGTAATTCCACAGTTTCACTTGACCAGCGCATGACTAACGTGATCAGGTCCGTGGCAATGTTACTTTCACATATGGCGCAAGAATACATTATGTGCATACAAGCAAATCTTAAGCAAGGNCTTAATGCATGTAAGTGTAAAAAGCAAATGTGCAATATATTTACTTTCCCGGTAATTCCACAGTTTCACTTGACCGGCGCATGACTAACGTGGTCAGGTCCGTGGCAATGTTACTTTCACATATGGCGCAAGAATACATTATGTGCATACAAGCAAATCTTAAGCAAGGTTTCCAGAAGAGCGCAGTTTACCGTGAACAGCCTTTACCACTCAGACTTGCAGCGATTGAAGAAACAGCAATTGAAGAAGGGATACAAACCTGGTAAAAGACGACTCGGCACGAAATCGGTACTTGAGACATAAGGACATGTCTCCGAACGGAAGTACCGGAGGCGGGGGAGAGGGATCGAGTAAGGCAGTACAGNGTTGTAATGTAGTGCATAAATATATTTTTAGTAGTTAGTGCTACTATAGAAGGCATAGTACATATCATTATAACCCCCTTGACGTGTGGGGAACGGTGGCGGATGGCAGGTCAATCGCGCCACTTCCATACTCCGGGTACCAACAACTAAAGAATAAAAATTGATAGGAATGACAAGCCGCTCACGTGGTGAGATGCATGTAATAAACGAAGAAAAAAAAATGTAGTCCGACACAGAAAGCCATTGGCCAAAACAGAAATATAAGGAAAATCAGTAAAAGCAAAGTACAGTATAACTTATACCCCTGCATTTCTCAGAAAGGGTACAGTTGTAGGGGTGGAAAGTCACACATGCGTGGTTCAACCTATGGCTGATCATGTAAAAAAAAAAACCGTTTAGCTTACGATCCCGTGCTTGGTGTGCAGACACATTTACTTTACGAGGAGCGAAAACAACGCCACTGCCTAGACGCTCACGAGGCACGGATACCAGCACAANGGGGGGGGGGGGGGAGGAAAACGGCTCGACCCTCCCGCGACACACTCGCGAGCATCTACTAGAGACAATGGGCATGACTGGGATCTATATGAGGGGGAGGGCACCTATGACCCCGGGGCGACCCTTATCAGTTAAATGGAACTGCGAAGAGGATGATGAAGCGACAGCGAGCGAAAACAAAACTACACGCGGCCCAGCCAGCCGCGCACCACCGCCGTGTTTTTACAAGCAGCCCTTCCTCCCCATCATGCAAGCAAACAACGGTGTGTACAAGCCGCTCTCTCCCTGCATGAGCAGGCTGTAGTTGGGGTAGGCTGCGGACGGCAGCACGATGGTAAACGTTCAAGTTTAGTATTTACGCCCTACGGTTACGTACAAAGTCTGAAGACTACAGGTTTTTCTAAATTTTAATAGGCTGGGAATAGTGTTACCAGACACACAGTACAAGAGAACGTTTGCTTTGGAAGAGAATCTCTCACAAAAAAAGGCTATGGAACTTCTCTTTGGTTATATAAAAAGTACGCATAAAATTCAGTTATTTATAAAATAACAATACAACGTATTTTATGTTTTGACATTAATTTTATTTTAAAAATAATTATTTTTATGGTATAGGTTTACACATGTACTTTGTGATAATTTAAGCACAGAACTGTTAAGAGACTTCAGAAAGACGCNTTTTTATGGTATAGGTTTACACATGTACTTTGTGATAATTTAAGCACAGAACTGTTAAGAGACTTCAGAAAGACGCGCATAACTACTTCAACACAGGTTCCAATANATTTTTATGGTATAGGTTTACACATGTACTTTGTGATAATTTAAGCACAGAACTGTTAAGAGACTTCAGAAAGACGTGCATAACTACTTCAACACAGGTTCCAATAAAAAAAAATATATCCACAAGCAAGTTACGTTCTTGTTGCCATTTACACATGACTAAAACTTGAAGGTAAGCGTTGTTGTCCGCTTTATAATCGGCATTTTGTTACAAGCCGGACAGGTACGTATCTAACAACGCGCAAATAAACACGTGTAAGCAGTTCTGTACACAAACGTAATTCGAAGAATGTGCATCTTACATCATTTTCATTATTCAAAAGAAAACCCGGATATTAGAGGTCGCCTCGAATATCTCGCCGCGTGTATGAAATATCTAAAAAAAAAAAGTAGGACATGCTCTATCTTTGCTGGACGTCTAACAAACCTAGTTTGCAGCGGACCCATAGAGTGAATATGAGGTTGCAACTAAAATATAATATAGACAAAACGATTTTTTTACGCGTGTCTCTTGAAAAAACTTCAGTGCGGAAAGAAGTCCACGCCTTTGCTTGGCCTTTGCTTGAACGCATTATTTTGACACTTCAGCGGGCAAATTCACTAGCCAATTTTTGGGTACACGTGCAGAAGACAAAAGCCGGTTTACTTCGTCTAAGAGAGTACCTACGAAAACGCTAGAGACCAACGGACAGCTGGCTGTTCGAACAATACAGGCAATAACCTAGCAGCAATAGGTGACGCTAGAATACAGTTTACCTTCTGCAAGTATTTATATTTTTTATTTATTTATTTTTTTTTCTCTTTGTATACATTTGATTTGCAGAGATTTTTATTTGGTCATTAGACTTGGGTCATCGTTCCGGAAAATTTGTTATCAGAGATCTCGGCTGTTATAGACGCTTCCAGACCAACTAAATTCATTACTGAACAAGGATGCTGCTATCTGTTGGCTGCAAGTTACACCATCACCAGGACTTATCGTAGAAATGCATAAGTTGTGCGGAATTGATGTCTGGTGTATGTGGCACCGCCTCGGTGACTACAAACTAAGTAAGCGTAATAATGGAGGGGGTTGAGTACGATGAATGCCCTCACCCCGTGAACTGTAAACAAAATTGTATTTGTACAATGAATTCTTTGGAAACGAGTTACCAAAGATATTTTTACAACACTATAAATAAATTAAAGTAAATTTTACAAAACCTAAATGCGGAATGTGTAAAACTAATGTTGAATTTTAACAAGCAAATATCGTAGACTTCAAGTTTATTACAAACATTAACCTACGTAAAAATTTTTGAATGATTTCTAAAATAATGTTTTGAAAATATACAATATTTCGGCTGAAGAGTTGCAACAAATTCTTTGGCGACTAGTTTCCAAAGAATTCTTTGTAAACAGTACATGATTTTTTTACTGTGTGGGGCTGCGGTAGTGCAATGGTTAGACAACTCACCTCCCACCTAGGCAAACCGCGTTCGATTATCGGCGGAGTCGCTCCCGGATTTCCGCATGTGGGAATCGTTGCAGACGATGGCACTGGTTGATGGGTTTTCTCGGAGATCTCCCGTTTCCTCCACCCTTTCATTCCGGCGCAGTCCTGAACTCACCTCACATCGGCTCTCGAGACCTTGATGTTAACAACTGTCCAAATCCCTTCACTCACCCCCTCCCAGAATGCCTCCTATAAGGCCGCTGAGCACCTCGCGAGGGTGATGGATGTGGCAGGCGCGGACACAAAAGGGACCCTCCCAGGGACGCCAGCAGGTACCTGCCATCAGGCACCCTCGCCCGGGGTGTCTCGGGACCTCGCGGGGAGCGACGTAAATCAAGTGTTCGCCTCCCGGAGCACCGCCATTCTTCAGAACTCAAGGCCACGCACAAGGGAAATACGAACCCTCACCTCCGGGGAAAGAAATAATAGTTCTTCACTTCCACGCAGCACAGTCATTTGCTAGCGTGTTGNTCCACGTAACACACGTGGATGCGGCGGCCCCACCCCCATTACAGCTGAGTATACGCTACCGCCATCTTGTATTTGCCAGTTATCCGACGCAAGTTCCATAAAGTAAAGGTTTAACAAATATTTTCCCCATACAGTCCATATGTAACAGTTTCTAGAACTTTACCGAATTGTTACCGTTCCCTGATTTATTCATTTTTAACCAGCGATAGCTGAGAATAAATACCGTTAAGCAATTATACCTTGCGGGCGATTATAATAATTGTTGTACATTTGGCTGGCTTTAGTTGGTAGCTTGCCTTTCGGCAGCTTCGGGGCGTTTATAGGCCCAGCAAAAAAATAGCACGAACTGAAAACTTTTGCAAGACAAACATAATAGAAATTCAATTAAAAAATCATTTCTGGAAAATACGCGCATGGTTAGACTAAATTATATATATATAAGGTATATTTCGAGTGGACCAATTTTTTTTTAAATTTTAAAGTAGGTATTTTTTGCTGGTGTGGAAGTGGCTTGATGGCGTCCTTGAACTCGCTGTGAGACGCGGGCGAAGTTTTAGCCCGGCACGGCGCGGGCGGCGGCAGAGAATGGGGCGTATTTGGCTGAGTGTCGTCTCGCGCAGGAAGGGTGCAGCGTGTCGAACAATGGGCGCGGAGGGATGCGTGAGTGCGCGGCTGGCGAAGGGGAGGTAGGTCGGGTGCAGGGAAGACATCGGCGAGAGCCTGGGGGAAGGCGGTCGAGTGGGGCCGGGGGACGCGCACGCACCTGTGCTATACGTCGGGGTCGCCCGAGGGCCGACGCCGAGCCTAGCCCACGTCACTACCACGCACGCCGTCCGGTGCACTCGCACTCCCTCTGCGTCGTCGGCCGAGACGCGCAGCTCGCCGTGTGATGCGACGAGTTTGATTTTTTACTCTCGGTAAGACCAGAGAAAAATGTGACGTAATTTGTGGCAACTTCGTAACAGCCAGGCTTAGTTCTGCCAGCATAATTTAATTTAATATCAAGACTCTTCTGGAATATATCTGAAATCCCGTGTGCTGTGGGACTGTTAAGAACTGCTGCCCATGACTATGTTATATATAAATAAACCTGTTCATTATGAATTTAGAGATTGTATAAATTTTGTTTTAAATGGAAAAGTGCGATGCAATGTTATCCGTATTTGAATATCCGTATTTAAATTATGTTTTTATATAGTAACAAAATAAACCCCAGAAGATACCAAACGATTAACTAAAACGCTGAACATAGTTCGTCATTCAAGAAACTATAAGTTTAATAGTTGTAAAGCTACCAGAATAAACACGTGGTTTGAATTAGCTCAATACATCTTTACACGATTTGTATTAGTTAACAAATTTCCCATAAAATGCCCCTCACAAAAAGTACCTAAGGCAGTCGAACAAAATATCCGACTGAATTTGAAGTATTTCTGATCGAAGGACCAATATAAATATATCAAAACAGAAAATGAAGTACCCATTTCAATTGTTATTATTATTATGCTTTACGGACGGATATATGTGTGTTTTAACATAGTAAATTATCCACACCTGGAACACAAAAAGGTCAGAATGCTAAAGACTGGACATATACTTTTTTAAGACGTGTTTGCACGGCCGTATAAACGTGTGCAGCTGGTTCCAGAGAAAATTGTACACAGAAAAACAAATAGGTGGAAGTGCGTATATCATTAGGATAACTTCGGTGACAGTGAGACAGTGAGGGGAGGTCTGATTGAAAATTACGAGAACGCGGCAGTTTATTATTATCGCTCCCCCTTCCCCTTCACACACGCACACACGCCTTACCCTGGCCAGGGCTCGAGCGTCTGAGACACTCACAAGAGACGCAGACGGCTGACAGCCGAGCTGAAGGTNGGGCGGCGGCAGAGAATGGGGCGTATTTGGCTGAGTGTCGTCTCGCGCAGGAAGGGTGCAGCGTGTCGAACAATGCCGGCACGCGTCGCACAATGGGCGCGGAGGGATGCGTGAGTGCGCGGCTGGCGAAGGGGAGGTAGGTCGGGTGCAGGGAAGACATCGGCGAGAGCCTGGGGGAAGGCGGTCGAGTGGGGCCGGGGGACGCGCACGCACCTGTGCTATACGTCGGGGTCGCCCGAGGGCCGACGCCGAGCCTAGCCCACGTCACTACCACGCACGCCGTCCGGTGCACTCGCACTCCCTCTGCGTCGTCGGCCGAGACGCGCAGCTCGCCGTGTGATGCGACGAGTTTGATTTTTTACTCTCGGTAAGACCAGAGAAAAATGTGACGTCNGAGACGCGCAGCTCGCCGTGTGATGCGACGAGTTTGATTTTTTACTCTCGGTAAGACCAGAGAAAAATGTGACGTCATTTGTGGCAACTTCGTAACAGCCAGGCTTAGTTCTGCCAGCATAATTTAATTTAATATCAAGACTCTTCTGGAATATATCTGAAATCCCGTGTGCTGTGGGACTGTTAAGAACTGCTGCCCATTACTATGTTATATAAATAAACCTGTTCATTATGAATTTAGAGATTGTATAAATTTTGTTTTAAAAGGAAAAGTGCGATGCAATGTTATCCGTATTTGAATATCCGTATGTAAATTATGTTTTTATATAGTAACAAAATAAACCCCAGAAGATACCAAACGATTAACTAAAACGCTGAACATAGTTCGTCATTCAAGAAACTATAAGTTTAATAGTTATAAAGCTACCAGAATAAACACGTGGTTTGAATTAGCTCAATACATCTTTACACGATTTGTATTAGTTAACAAATTTCCCATAAAATGCCCCTCACAAAAAGTACCTAAGGCAGTCGAACAAAATATCCGACTGAATTTGAAGTATTTCTGATCGAAGAACCAATATAAATATATCAAAACAGAAAATGAAGTACCCATTTCAATTGTTATTATTATTATGCTTTACGGACGGATATATGTGTGTTTTAACATAGTAAATTATTCACACCTGGAACACAAAAAGGTCAGAATGCTAAAGACTGGACATAGACTTTTTTAAGACGTGTTTGCACGGCCGTATAAACGTGTGCAGCTGGTTCCAGAGAAAATTGTACACAGAAAAACAAATAGGTGGATGTGCGTATATCATTAGGATAACTTCGGTGACAGTGAGGGGAGGTCTGATTGAAAATTACGAGAACGAGGCAGTTTATTATTATCGCTCCCCCTTCCCCTTCACACAAGCACACGCGCCTTACCCTGGCCAGGGCTCGAGCGTCTGAGACACTCACAAGAGACGCAGACGGCTGACAGCCGAGCTGAAGGTTTCTGCAGCTCGGGTGGCTGGGCTGGCGCGTCACATAGGTTCATCAAGTGGGGGGGGGGATCTAGTTAAAGAGCAGTACGAGTGCCGAGCAATTACCGGGAGAGCGGGCGGGCTGTGTGTCAGTACTACGGCTGATTAGCGTCCGTACGTCACTCAGGCGTCCCCATGAATAATTCCCCTCTTCTCCCCCAGTCCTCCTCTTTTACCACTGCAGCCAGACGCCCTCGGCTAGGCTAGGAGACTGCCGCCATTCCCATTCTCGCAAAAATAAATTCCGTCGTTCGTCGTCTGTTTCCGTATTTTCTCTGCCCGTGACCATCGTTAAGATGTGTTCTACTTACGTTGGGCACAAAACGAGATTTCTTACGAGAGAGTTTAGCATAGAGGACATTTCCGTCGCAAGATGCGCTAATGTTTCTAAAGAGGTTACTCTTAAGCTGACGGTAAAAATGAGAAATTATATTTACTTGTGTGAAAAAGTTTGTGTTTGCCTCTAATTGTGCACCTGCCCCTGCCAAAATTGTAAGAATAAAATTTATTACGTAACTATTATTCACAATCTCCAATGGCGTTTACATGAGCAAACAGTAAAAATACAGTTGTGTTTGGCATTGAGCGTTCATAAGCAAGCTTATTTCAATGGAAAAATGTTACGAATATACGTGTGAAATAAATATAGTCGGCGCAGGAAAACTTTAAAATTTATATTTTTAACCAATTCACAATTTTTTTTGACGTGAATACGTCTTTAAATTTGCAACCATAGTGGGCAATACAGAAAATCTAATGATAACAAAATCGGGGGATAGAGTTTGGCATTGCAGCTCCGAATCTATCGTATACATCTAAAATTCAATTACGCCACTCCATTGCCAAAGGATCAAAGAATTGATTACGTTGAATGAGGGATGCGAAGCGTCGCGCGCGGCGGGGGTGGGGGCACAGCCATTTTGAGTTCGTTTCGCCGCGTCTCATAAATTCCTCGTAGTACAACTTCTGACGCGGAGTAGCTACGACGCTGGTTTAAGTTTTAATCAACAGCTCTCGTCGAGATCAATCGATTGAGTGTATAAATAAAACATTTGTGTGTCGTGGTTATGATGAAATTGTATGAGTTAAAAGTAAAAAAAAAATTGAAAACTTAACACAATGTCGGTTTATAGGTGCTCGTCAAAAAGCCAAGTCGAAATACAAAAAAAAATCTTTTACAATTGGAAAGAGCATCTCAAGAGAAATCCAGTGATACCCATGAAACCCCATATGATCGAGTGAAGCGGTGCCTGGAACGTAAAAACGTAGACGTATTCACGCAAAACAAACGGCCGTGTCCCCGACACAGCCACACCCCATGTTTTTCGGTTCAGTTGTGTAGTTCAATTGTGTGAAAGCCAATGTTTTTCTACATTCAGTTTACAACAGAACATTAAACAACATGGAGCATATTTCGTTATATTTCCTCTTTAATAGGACAAGATTATTTATTTGCGAATTAAAAGATTTTACACAATTATATTTATTTTATGAAAATTACAATTATCCCATTTACTTACGTACAAAACGGAAACATCCAGTACAGATGCGACAACAATGCACCATGGTGACGAAAATGTTTAGTTGCCAAACTAAGAGCAATCGAGCTTCCCAACCGGTGCGGCATAAACCTTACCGTCGTCTAGGACTTGCAGATCAACATTCCTCTTGAAGCCAAACTTTGAAAACAATATACGCTCGCAATTGCTCTTATTTCAACATAATCACTTGCTTCCGCGCCCAAAGTTCACTTGGCAGAGAATCGTGAAAAACAGTACCATATGTAACTGTTTTGTTGCAGTCCTAATGTTTAAATTATTATCGACTGAAACTGGTTTCTTCTCGTTTTATACACATTGCATTGCTGCGCGGATCGAGGTAATGGTAGTGCGTTTATGTTTCTACCTTTTTCAGTCACGCGATCGACGCGTGGAAACCAATTATTAGGTTCGCTGCTATGTTCATATACTGCAAAAGGATGTTTAATGTCTGCAAACAGGAAAAAAAAATCAAGGCTTTTAAATTCGCTAAAGTTACTTGAATTTCAAAACTACTGAATCAACCCTGGACCAACACGTACAGCGTGATACAAAAACGACGTAGGCTACACACGTTCGTAAAAGTTATCCATCACCTACAAACAAAGACTTTGATATAGGAAACCTATGGTCTATCTCAAATATTGAAGTGAAGGGAGACAATTATTAAAAGTGTGATATTACGGAAAGTACCAGAGTTAGAATGACGGAGTTGTGTTTACAAATGACTTGAATTCAAGGTCGCGGATAAAGTGAAGGTATCTTCTCTTTACGTGGTACCCAAACCCATTTTGTNTACAAATGACTTGAATTCAAGGTCGCGGATAAAGTGAAGGTATCTTCTCTTTACGTGGTACCCAAACCCATTTTGTAAGAAATAAGGGTTGACACTCTTATTTAAAATGAAACAGTATGTCATACAAAGTATTGTCAGTGTCTAAGAGCAGAACATAAAACACGTGGCACAAATGGACAGAAAAGGTATCTCGCTGCAATGCTCTATCTCTTAACGTTTTCGTGGTGTCAGCATATTTTGTGCAGATAATAGACGTGTGTGTATTGCGATGACACTTCGATCATGCCAATACACATGAAAGTATGACTGTGATTTATGTACTTAAATGGGTAATGTAATAGTCGATGCTCATGAGTATACGGCACAACGATTTACCCTCGCCTCCCTCNCAAAATTGTAAGAATAAAATTTATTACGTAACTATTATTCACAATCTCCAATGGCGTTTACATGAGCAAACAGTAGAAATACAGTTGTGTTTGGCATTGAGCGTTCATAAGCAAGCTTATTTCAATGGGAAAATGTTACGAATATACGTGTGAAATAAATATAGTCGGCGCAGGAAAACTTTAAAATTTATATTTTTAACCAATTCACAATTTTTTTTGACGTGAATACGTCTTTAAATTTGCAACCATAGTGGGCAATCCAGAAAATCTAATGATAACAAAATCGGGGGATAGAGTTTGGCATTGCAGCTCCGAATCTATCGTATACATCTAAAATTCAATTACGCCACTCCATTGCCAAAGGATCAAAGAATTGATTACGTTGAATGAGGGATGCGAAGCGTCGCGCGCGGCGGGGGATGGAGGGGGGACCGCCATTTTGAGTTCGTTTCGCCGCGTCTCATAACTTCCGCGTAGTACAACTTCTGACGCGGAGTAGCTACGACGCTCGTTTGAGTTTTAATCAACAGCTCTCGTCGAGATCAATCGATTGAGTGTATAANACGCGGAGTAGCTACGACGCTCGTTTGAGTTTTAATCAACAGCTCTCGTCGAGATCAATCGATTGAGTGTATAAATAAAACATTTGTGTGTCGTGGTTATGATGAAATTGTATGAGTTAAAAGTAAAAAAAAAAATTGAAAACTTAACACAATGTCGGTTTGTAGGTGCTCGTCAAAAAGCCAAGTCGAAATACAAAAAAAAATCTTTTACAATTGGAAAGAGCATCTCAAGAGAAATCCAGTGATACCCATGAAACCCCATATGATCGAGTGAAGCGGTGCCGGGAACGTAAAAACGTAGACGTATTCACGCAAAACAAACGGCCGTGTCCCCGACACAGCCACACCCCATGTTTTTCGGTTCAGTTGTGTAGTTCAATTGTGTGAAAGCCAATGTTTTTCTACATTCAGTTTACAACAGAACATTAAACAACATGGAGCATATTTCGTTATATTTCCTCTTTAATAGGACAAGATTATTTATTTGCGAATTAAAAGATTTTACACAATTATATTTATTTTATGAAAATTACAATTATCCCATTTACTTACGTACAAAACGGAAACATTCAGTACAGATGCGACAACAACGCACCATGGTGACGAAAATGTTTAGTTGCCAAACTAAGAGCAATCGAGCTTCCCAACCTGTGCGGCATAAACCTTACCGTCGTCTAGGACTTGCAGATCAACATTCCTCTTGAAGCCAAACTTTGAAAACAATATACGCTCGCAATTGCTCTTATTTCAACATAATCACTTGNATCAACATTCCTCTTGAAGCCAAACTTTGAAAACAATATACGCTCGCAATTGCTCTTATTTCAACATAATCACTTACTTCCGCGCCCAAAGTTCACTTGGCAGAGAATCGTGAAAAACAGTACCATATGTAACTGTTTTGTTGCAGTCCTAATGTTTAAATTATTATCGACCGNTCGTGAAAAACAGTACCATATGTAACTGTTTTGTTGCAGTCCTAATGTTTAAATTATTATCGACCGAAACTGGTTTCTTCTCGTTTTATACACATTGCATTGCTGCGCGGATCGAGGTAATGGTAGTGCGTTTATGTTTCTACCTTTTTCAGTCACGCGATCGACGCGTGGAAACCAATTATTAGGTTCGCTGCTATGTTTACTCGCTCATATACTGCAAAAGGATGTTTGATGTCTGCAAACAGGAAAAAAAAACAAGGCTTTTAAATTCGCTAAAGTTACTTGAATTTCAAAACTACTGAATCAACCCTGGACCAACACGTACAGCGTGATACAAAAACGACGTAGGCTACACACGTTCGTAAAAGTTATCCATCACCTACAAACAGAGAGTTTGATACAGGAAACCTATGCTCTACCTCTCAAATATTGAAGTGAATGGCAAAAATTATTTAAAGTGTAATATTACGGAAAGTACCAGAGTTAGAATGACGGAGTTGTGTTTACAAATGACTTGAATTCAAGGTCGCGGATAAAGTGAAGGTATCTTCTCTTTACGTGGTACCCAAACCCATTTTGTAAGAAATAAGGGTTGACACTCTTATTTAAAATGAAACAGTATGTCATACAAAGTATTGTCAGTGTCTAAGAGCAGAATATAAAACACGTGGCACAAATGGACAGAAAAGGTATCTCGCTGCAATGCTCTATCTCTTAACGTTTTCGTGGTGTCAGCATATTTTGTGCAGATAATAGACGTGTGTGTATTGCGATGACACTTCGATCATGCCAATACACATGAAAGTATGACTGTGATTTATGTACTTAAATGGGTAATGTAATAGTCGATGCTCATGAGTATACGGCACAACGATTTACCCTCGCCTCCCTCATTTCTCATTAACAACCCCTCACCCTCTTAGTCCATAATAATTTGACGACTGAAATTAAATTAGGCAGTCTAGTGAGCCATATTATTTTCCATTAAATTAATAACAATTTAATAATTATGATTATACATTTAATGCCTAAAAACTGAATAATCTGAAACAGCTGCAACGTCCTCACCAGTAGCACTATATATAATGGTTAAAATCGAGTAATGTAGCCACACCCCTCTATGACGTAATTTTATTTAGCAAATTACATTACAGTGCCCTTTTTTTCCCCAACAAACCGGTTTACAAGTTAAGTGGAAACCTTGCAAAACTGGTTCCCAGCTACATGACCGAGGACTCAATCGTTGAGACAAACGCGGATCTGCGCACGTTATACAAAAAAAACACTGCGCATATGCCATTTTTATGCGCTACTGTTTGTGCACATTTATCGTGTGTCCCAAAAATATTAATGTAGTTAACCGAGCCTAACTAGTTGTAAAGTACCAGTGTTCTTAAGTGAATCACGAGCGTCCATGGCAAACACGATATTTACGGACGAATGTTAAGGGTCGTAGGCAAAGCTTCCTGGCTATTACAATATGGCTGAGTTACATACGATGTAGCCTACATTTGAAGATACATTGTTTCTATCACGTTCTCTCAAACTCGCACAATTTTCTCGTCACATAGAACGGTCGTGAAATATAACCTGCAAATATCTTCTGCGTCGTCGTCCATCGCCATTTCAGTAGAACGCCAAAGGACCTACTGACATCCTTCTAGTTATCAAATATGTGATGAGTTCTGACAGTCTTTAGCCTAGAGCAGGTACCGGTTGAAAAAAAAAAGTCAAAGTATAAGTCACGTGTCGCATAGTTTTTTCATAGTAATGCTAAAACAAAATATGAAATAGGATCTTAAAGAATATTCTTAACAGCTAGGTTGTTGACTCGGTACTCAGAAAAGTTTCGAGTCCTGCCGAGATGTGGTGCTGGAAGCGCCGTCGATCTGGCCCCCTCTCCACGCAAGTGTCACACCGAGGACACGATATGAGTGTGGTTTATTATGCAGGATTATTCGCCAGTGGTTTGTCACTGCCTTCCCGCTGTACGTAGCTGAAACCACAACACAACTCCCGCTCCTGAACCCGGAGAGTACGTTTCCCCGACTTGGCAGGAAATCGGAGCCCGCGACCTCTGGCCAATCATCCAGGCGTCATGATCAAACCAACAACGGGCAGGGCAACTTATGTGTGACGACGGAAAGGTTCAAACTAAGAGTTCGTTTGCCCAGCGGCCAATTCGAAATGCCCCATCTCGGAGAGTGCATTTGCCAAATAATCCACAGTTGGTTTCTGGGACACAAAAATTAGTATTAATGTGGTTAGATGACGTTGAACTGACTGGACCCCATCATCATTTTCTTCGTGGTTTCGATACAGCAAGGATTGTCCCTGAGAATAAGGCGAAGTCGAATAAATATTTAGGATATTTCAAATGTCTTTGAATCTGTTTCAGAAGCAATCCCCCTAAGAAATATTTTAGTTTCGTGACACGATTTCGGTAACTTGATTAAAATTCAAAATCACTTAAAAAATTGCGTTAATCATGTTTTACAGAAATTATGACAACTTTAACTTAAAGTATTAATTGCTACAAATTTCAAAATTGTTAATTTGACACACTTTTTGGTTTTAGTTAGTTTATTGAGGTCATAAGGGCCAGTTATCGCAACTTATTTTTTATCCGACCCTTGGTTCATTTGCAGTAAGGATTTAACGTATAATTATTTTCACTTTATATGTTATTTCAAAAGATACAATTTAAATATGAGTGAACCACAAAACAAATTTCCAAGAAATATTCGTCATGATATTCTGATAAAATGTTCAATTATTTTGAATTGAATATTAACGTGCTAATTTTGTTCAGTTTTGAGGTTTGTAAAAAATACATTTACTTAAAATACTTATAGTAAGTTATATTTATTTTTAAAAAAAAATCATTTTCTTCCATTGTTATACTTATTTTTACTAATGTTTCATATCGCAACGAAAATAATGTAATAGTGCTAAAAATGTGTAAAACAATGTTAGTTTCTTCAACTCTCTATAGACTCTTTACTTGAAGTGTTAATACTTTGGGAACGACACGTATTAACCGCAATTCAGAACAACGGGGACGCGAGTAGCCTATATCCACCATTGCAGTAACAGCGATTATGTTGGTCTCATTATTCCCAATTATCACCGTCCTATTAACCATAGTACACTGGGCACTTCACTGTATTTAACTACTTTATATATTAGCTGGCCTTCAGTAGAGTGCTGGACTGACTCGAGTCCCAATAATCGTGGCCTTAGGCGTGTAACAGGATTTACAATCCATCGTGTTAACTTAAGCGTATTTACAATAATATTTTTTACTTACTAAATCAACTTCTTAATGGATTGTACTGTTTTTTTTTATAGTACTGTACCCCGAGTCACATTTGGCCTTCGTCCTAAAAATGTTAGTGTTATATCTATAAGATGCTTTGAAACTGAATTCTAATTTTGATTTGAATTCCATTGCCTACAGTGAAAACAAAAATGTAATAACAAAAACGAAGAACACAATATATGAACGAGAAACACAAATGCAAAAAAAATATGATAATATACATATGCACATAGAACAAGAGACAACGATCCAGTTATATGACAAGTGAAACAGAAACAAGAAAACAACCAGGACTGCACAGCTATGACAATACGAAAACAGCAAAACCGCAAGCGAAACGCGCACTGCAGCAAGTGAAAATAAATACACACATAAAAGGATCAGAAAATTATAATTATTCAGTCTCACAGTGAACGAAACAAAAAAACAGCAAATACAGCATCAGTGTAGAAAGACAATATCAGCAAAATTTAGATACAAAACACATAACAGCCAAAAAGTAATCAATTTATATACGGATCACAAAATATAATAATCCAGCCAGACAACAAACAACAAAAAACATTAAGGACAGTAAACGTTGTTTCACTTGTGGTTTTGCTGTTTTTGTTTTGTCATAGTTGTGCTGTCCTCGTTTCGGTGTCACTCGTTATCTAACTGGATCGTTGCCTCTTTCCATTTATATTTTATATGTGCCTATTTATATTGTAACATTTTTATTGCATCTGTGTTTCTCATCCATATATTGTGTTCTTCATTTTTATGTTCCTTTTTTCGTATTCGGCGTAGGTAATGGAGATCCAATCAAAATTAGAATTCAGTTTTTCCACACCGTTGCCATTAAACTTCAGAAACAAAATAAGATTCTTTGTTGAAGCGTGAGTTCTGTCTCTTGTACCAGCGCTGCCGGAGAAACGGGTGAGAATCACAGACGTTCCCTGGGGCCACGGTAGTGTAGTGGTTAGACTACTCGCCTCCCATCAGGGGGCACCGGGTTCGATTCCCGGCGGGTTCGCACCCGGATTTTAACATGTGATAATCGTGCCGGACGATGCCGCTGGTCGGCAAACTCTCGTTTCTCCTGCCCTTGCATTCAGGCGCTGCTCCATACTCACCTGGCTTCATCCTCATCGGCTTGAGAGCCACTCAAATCTCTTCACTCACTCATTCGCAGATGTTTCCGTCAGTTGGCATGATTACTGCACGGCCTGGCCGCTCCTTCAAGAAGCTGCATCAGCTGCGTGGGAATGTGCAACCCGCTCACGCCACAGCGAGGGAGGCACGACAATCAATAGCTCTTTACCACAGAATAACCCACTCAACAGAGGCGAAACTACTTCTCAGCATGGCCGTTCCTCCATGTAGCTGATTCGCTCGTTATGTTTCTGCACGTTTATTTGGGCTAAGAGTCTTGCAGGGCGAATAAATAAACCCCGTGGGACAATCACGTACCTAAAAAGAAAGTTTAAAAATTGTTTGAAGTCTATACTACTATTAAATAAACACGCATAATTTCCGAGTTTCTGCTGAAAAAAAACGTTTTGGTATTTTCCACTGATGAAATTTGGTTTTCTAGTCACTTACTGCCACCCCTGTTACCACGCAACCAGTTGGTAAATATGGGTTCAATTTATGCGGTAGTAGATACTCATGTTTGAAAATATAGCCAACAACGACTACACTGAATTTTTAAGGTGAAAGATTGGTGAAATAATTTAGTCACAAACGTCCTCTGCCACTTCTTCTTAAAATGCGACTTCAGCAGCTAAACGAATACTATAAAAGTTATAGGTTTATTTTTTAAATTTCTTCCAAAGAGTAACAGTTGAGGCTTGTTTGCATTGAAGAACGCATTTTGTTTATTTCGGAAACATTATTTTTCCCCGTCCATTTTATACGGGCTACTTAGTCATCTTATGTTTCAAAACATTTAAGCTGGATCAATATTGAGTCAGTATTAAAACCGTAAATGTGGCATTCCCCTAACTCAGAAAAAACCGTAAGATATACGGTTATAACAAAAATTAATACAATTAATAATTTATTGTTTTTAAGAGACCACCTAACATTAAATATAGCCAATTCACTTCCGCATGGGACAAGCCGTCTAAAAAGAAAATAGCGTGATTATAATTGCCAGAAAAAATGATAATACAATTAAGTAACAGCGTGAGCTATATCACTGTATTGATTGTAGTACATGTGATATTTCGTGACACTTTTTAAGAGTTCTCCAGTCTGAGAAAGACTAAAGGAAGGGTGGGAGGGAGAGATAAATAGAAAGCTCAAAAGATAAGGGATAATAAGAGATAAGGATAAATAGAGTTATAAAGATAGAAAAGAGATAGAGACGAAGACGTAAATCGAGAAAGTGAGAGACTAATAGAGAGGCAGGAAGATAGATAGAAATAGGTGAAGATATAGATATTTTTCTCCCCGTATTTGTAATTTATGTAGGCTCATAACGAAGCAGAATTGCGCCCGAAAACAGCACTGCAAACTGTTACGTGTAACACGGCATTAAACTGCCTTATAGTTTGAAGTTTTGCATACTAACTTCGGTTTAGCGTATTATTATAGCAGACCTCGAAGACGGAGTTGGTGTCTAACCGAACACATATCCTCGTTCGCTTTATAATTCTCGGTTTTAATAGCACCCCACTCACCATGTACTCGCACTCAATCGAGGTCACTACATAACTAGAGGCTACAGCGAAAAGCTGTAAAACGGGAACCCAATCTGTGATCTCGTACTTGAGAGGTTCAAACTCTTGACGTCCGCCCTATAGTAATTATAATATATATATTTTTAAAGTTACTTGTTAAGGTTATGCCTAAAATTATAAATACACAAAAGTATACCTTACTCTGGATGAGAACCCAAGGCCCTTTGCAGCATAAACTAAAGTCTAACAAGCCACGTCACAGAAGTAAGCACCATAACTAGGAAAGTCTATTTTTGATTAAAAAAAACAATTATTTTGACACCGGAATGCACTCTTCGAGAATATCATTTACGTTATTTGTGAAAAAACGAGGAAATAAAAATAGACTTAAGGCTCGCGCCTACCTAGCGCTTGAAAAGTAATGCAGAGTGTTTGAAAAACTCGTTTTCCTACGAAATTATTAAATGTGCGTCCAAAGTGCACACAGCAGGTGAGGACTGTTGATTGCTTTCAAGAAGTCACGTACATTAGAAACACCATTTTACAACACTCAAAAATGGCTAAAAATTGCTTTTTCAAATTGCTGTATCTCAAAACATACGCTTCATATACACATAAAACTACTCGAGGGCCCTGCATTGAACCTTCCTACAGACTTTCCACCGATTAAATAACAGGTTCACCGCTGAAAGTGCATAGGTACACATAGTGCGACGGGAACACTGCGCGCCAGTTGAGAGCCTTGCGCTTAGCGGCGATGGCGCACTTGATGCGCGTGGCAGTGTCGCCCTTATCACCCCCGCGCTTCTCGGCCTCAAACGCGGAAAAAGCGCTTGGCAGACGGGAGACTTGGAGGCACATCCGCAGAAGACGATAATCTGTTTACCTCGTCTTTAGTCCAAACTCTAAGAGGTGCCGCGGTGGCGTAATAGTCAGACTACTCGCCTCCCACCTAGACGAACCGGGTTCAATTCCCGGCAGGGGCCACCCTACGATCTTCGCATGTGGTAGTCGTGCCGGACGATGCCGCAAGTCAGCGGGTTTTCTCAGAGATCTCTGATTTTTTCCGCCTTTGCATTCCGGCGCTACTCCATACTTTTTTCACCCTCGTCGGCTATCAAGTCCTCGATGTTGAGAGCCGCCCAACTCTTTCACTCAGTTTTACTCTAAGCCCGAATCAGTGATATCAATCAGTGAAATAAAATTGTCTTAAATTCACTTGATAGGTTTTACCGACTGATGAATCAAGCAAATGAACTGGAAACAAGTGACTTATGGTAGTTTAATTCTCGGCATTCAGTGAGAATCACATATTAAATCAGTGAAAGTCTGTCATCATATGAATAAGTTATCTGGCACTGATTACCAGTGGTGGCGTTTTCACTTATTTGACTCTATTTTCACTATTTCAAGTCTAGATACAATGCGCTCAACACTACGACAATCACAGTTACGGTTAATGCACTTAGAAACACGCTATGCGCATGGCAGTGTCGCCCTTATCACTACCGCGCTTCTCGGCCTCAAACGCGGAAAAAGAGCTTGGCTTGCTAACCACTTGCTATAACCTCAACTCCTATTAAGTCGTTTATAAAAGTGGTATTGGCATAAAAGCAGTCCAATGTTGGGGATTCCCCGACCGGGTTACTCCCAGATTTTCGCAAGTGGGAATCGTGCAGGACGATGCCGCTGGCAGGCGGGTTTTCTGGGATATCTCCCATTTACCCCTCCCTTGCATTCCAGCAGCGCTCCATGCTCACCTCATTTCACCCTCGTCGGTTGTCAAGATCTCGGCATCAAGAGCCACCCAAATCTCTCATCTCGTCTGAATGTTGGGGACAGCGCAGCTCGGGCGCGCACTCTACGGCTGAGCGGAGGTCGGAAGTGAGGACGGTGTCGCCGCTCGCTTAAAGCCTGCGAAAGTGGCAAGTTGCGCCCCAACGCACCGTCGTCTCCAGCGAGCCGCCTGCTTTTATCTGGCGGCCCGTCATCAAACATTCAGCGCCGGCATCTGCAATTGTANCGTCGTCTCCAGCGAGCCGCCTGCTTTTATCTGGCGGCCCGTCATCAAACATTCAGCGCCGGCATCTGCAATTGTAATGAGGGGCGCGCGGTCCGTGAACGTAGAGCTGAAGGGGGGACGAGCACGCTAAGTGCCCCCTGTGAGCGAGGGGGGCGGTTTGTTTTTGGGGTCCGCGTGATCGGCTTATAACGAGCGGAGAGCGACATACGAGTTGTTCCGGCCGACCCCCGAGATGACTCAACTGAGGGTCGGAGGGGGTGGCGCCTCCCCTCCTCCCCCCACCACTGGGGTCGCGCGTGCGCTGTCTGCGACGCGCCCGCCAATTCATTTGATGACTTGTGACGGCAATTACCCCCGCTGAAAAATGATCATACGCCGCCTTCTCCCCCTCCCTCAAAGGGCGAGTAATGAACCCGCGGTCCTTTGTTCCTGCCGAAAGGGGGAGGGCGTGTTCGTTGTCCCTTCCCTCCCTCCTCCTACCTCGAGTTCATGCTTGGAATCTTAAATTTCCTCTTGCTGCTGTTGCGTTATTTCTGTATTTAACGTACTGTGTATCTGGTCAATAACAACTAATGGCGCGCCAGGTGATGAGATGGCATTCCTGCAGAGCCAAGCCATGAAGCGACGGCGAGATTCAATGAGAGACGAGAATGAGTGAGTGAGTGACGAGATTTNTTCCTGCAGAGCCAAGCCATGAAGCGACGGCGAGATTCAATGAGAGACGAGAATGAGTGAGTGAGTGACGAGATTTGGGCGGCTCGTAACAGCGAGGTCTTGAGAGCCAATGAGAATTTATATAATCACACAGTCATCGCTGCGAACGTTTTCGTGATTATATAAATTCGATCTTTTCGCGGCAGTTACTCCACTGTCTCTATGTTTGCGTATTTTTCTTATATAATTTATTTATTTGTTTAATAGAAACAAAAAAAATGTACCTTAGTCATAAACGTTTAATCCTAGTCGCAAAGTTNTCCTGCAGAGCCAAGCCATGAAGCGACGGCGAGATTCAATGAGAGACGAGAATGAGTGAGTGAGTGACGAGATTTTGGCGGCTCGTAACAGCGAGGTCTTGAGAGCCAATGAGAATTTATATAATCACACAGTCATCGCTGCGAACGTTTTCGTGATTATATAAATTCGATCTTTTCGCGGCAGTTACTCCACTGTCTCTATGTTTGCGTATTTTTCTTACATAATTTATTTATTTGTTTAATAGAAACAAAAAAAATGTACCTTAGTCATAAACGTTTAATCCTAGTCGCAAAGTTATGCAACTGAAAACAAAATGTAAGATACATGGATAGAGTGACAAATTTGACTTGCAGAACTTATTCTCATTTGATACTGCTGAATGCGTACGTAACTATGATTTAAAATCAAACTTTAGTTGAATCCATGCAGGCATAAGGAGGGAACGAGAAGTTTGGAATTAGAAATAAGGCGCAATAGGTTTGTTTATTTTCGAATGCCACCTTGTCTGGAACACTGAAAGGTTCCAAACGTTCAAGTAAGTTTCTTGGNCTTGATAGTTACACACTCCGCCTGAGAGTATTCGTTAATGGCAAAGGCACACAAGAAAACTATACTTTAATTTTTCACATATTCTGGTGCTAGACTACCTCCACTCCCTTTATGACTTATTTTTTAGGTATGACTTTGCAATAGTCGTAGTATCTGTGAGAAGAAGTATCGTAGTACAGAGTCGAATATACAGACACGTCACTTCAAAATGTAGAAACAGAAGTACTAACTTGTAGGCTCCCACTATCATACAATGTTATAGTTTCAAAAGAATACATAAAACGGCATTTATGAGGTGCACACTTGAAAGCTTTTAGGTCGACAACAATGGACAATAGCACATGAATAATGAAACAGTCAGCGGCATACAAGAATGCAATCTGCGACGCCTACCCGTTACTGAAGGAAGGTGTGATCGTCAATCACGGAATTTTCCACTTCCGTTTTATAAATTTGTTTCTGGCTATTTGATTTCTCCTTCAATACGGAAATGGGTACACACGAATGATTTCAGGGTGGTCCTTAGGTAGAAAATCCACGGCGCGAAATTCAAAGCACCAAATTAAATTAGCAAAAACAAAAAAAACATGTAATTTGGCCTGCATCTTGTTACTCCTGCCATATAGTCTCGACTCGTTCACTACGCGTATAGCTTTGCTTGGCACGGCTGACGAACGAAACAGCGATAACCAGAAACATTTTTTTTTTTTTTGCCAATCTGTACGGCGGCTCAGCTATAATAGGGATAAAAAAAACATTAACACGCTAGAGCCTGCACCGTGCACAATATCGAAGTGTTAAGCATCTCACATTCTCTATGTATAAAATGGGGCGTGCCCAGTTATACAGTAACAACGCTTGACTCAGGTCCAGGGGGTCGCGGCTTCTATGCCTGCCGATGGCAATACAGCAACCAGTCAGGCGAAGATTCTGGTTAAATGTTAGCATTAGAACCGTACGTGCTGAGGTGAAAGAGTGGCCAGTGATCCGGATACCCGCCAATGCAGTCCATTTTCGATTCCCGGTAGAGCCACGCTAGAATCTAGACGTGTGGGTAACGTGGCGGTCGTTGCTGTTTGTTGGTGGGTTTTCACAGGCCACGGGGACTGGCAGGTGTTAATGTATGTAACTATTTTTTTCTGGAAAAGAAAGTGTTTGGGGAAAGTAATAAATATCTTTTGGAATTTATGTTGGTTGTTTAATCAGTATATACTTGTTTATACAGTATGGTATTTACATCATGCTCGTTCCAAAATCACGTTCACTCTTTTCCTCCTCAGCAGTTACTCTCTGTTATTTTACTCTACTCTCGGAATAACGTTTTGGAACGCCGCCCAGGAGCTTAAACTGCATTGCAACATGTTTTAAATACGAGTTTTAAAAAAAAGACATAAAAGTGTCCCTAATAAGATAACATATGAAAGGAAAACGTACCCTAAACGAGGACGGGATGATACTTTCAAGATATCACGCGTGTTACAAATAGAAATTATTTTGGAGCCCTCCAACATTGATAATGATTGCTTTTTCAGACTGATACTGTACCTTATAACTAGTACTAGCCGGACACAAGCGAAACTACGATAGGAGCCTGTATTGATCTTTGCTACAGACTTTCCACCAATAAAATGAGAGCGTTCACCGCTTTAAGTTTAATAAGTACACGCAACGCGACGAAAACACAGCACACCAGGTCAAAACCTTTACGCATAGCGGCGATGGCGCATTTGATGAGCGTGGCAGTGTAGCCCTTACCGCTCCGAGCTTTTAGGCCTCAAACGTCATACTAACTCCAGGATTGCGACCACTTTTAAGTCCGTCGTCAGGTGGTTGTTACTGCCACGTTAGAGTGCACCTCTCAAAGGGACTTCAGAAGAACGTCGTAGTTTGGAAGAGGGCTACGTGAAGTTTTCAAAACGTGTTTGTAGTTATAGTCTATTCCCGGTTTCTTCGCTTTTTTTTAATCAAACCTTTCAAAAATCACCCCATGTGTACGGTTGTTTCCTAAATATGGCATTTATCACAAGCGTTTTACACTTGTGTTAACATCAAAATATTTGTTATTTTTGGTTAAACGGCACTTTTAATTGTATTCCATTTTTGAGTTATAATATTTCCTTTATAATTAATATGAATCAGAGCAGGGAGAAAACAGGTGGGTTGGCAATGCCTAGTAAGAAACAGTTCTTATGGAAAACATTATTACACAAAGTGCGCACGAATGCGATGAGTTGTTCCTTTGGTGTGATTTTCTAGGCTTGGTTAAGGTGTGTTTTCACGAGGAGGAGGAATATTCTGAAAGCAGAACTTCAGCAGAGCTTCAGAAAAGTTTGAAGTGACCGTGAATGGACCATAGCGCTCTCCCTCTAATGCTGATCGTCGAGTCGATGACTTAAGCAAATCGCGGCGGGTGGAAGCGACAAAAAGACGTTTCAGAAACTACAAGACTGTTAAACGCGACATACACGGAACCCTGCGGGCGATGTCAGCTGCGAGCTCAAGCACACGTGACTTCGCAACTTCACAGGGAACATGTTTGCCCGAGTCCTTCCCACGCCCGTCCCGGGCCGCAAAAAGCAAGCTGGATGAGAAGCGAAATGGCCTATTTGCCTTGCCCGAAAATATATTTAGGCAATATATCACGCTGAGCCAATAAACACAGAGACATCTCATGGCTGCAAGATTATTCCGCGCAACACCACTGCTAATGGTATTTTATATACGTTCATTGAAAAGTTTGACACGAGATTTCCAAACCTACACTTTTTTCTTGTATCGAAATTTCTGTTCAGTTTAAATTGATGGTGTTCACCCAGCGGGCTAAAGAAATATCAGAAAAATCCTATCGAATAAAATTATATTTTTCTTAAAAATGGGAGAACCACCACTTGTGTTACTAAAATTTTCGCCTGGATTTTGGTTATAAATCACAATGCTAGGAAATTTAACTTTTAAATAATTTGTTTTCGCACGAGCTGGTATACCAGGCAACAGTTTTAAGCCAATATTACATTCTGTCGTACTTTATCTTGTACAAGCTTCTACAAGGCCTGGGGCACGAGCTGGTATACCAGGCAACAGTTTTAAGCCAATATTACACGATACCTTCTGCCGTACTTGATTTTGTACAAGCTTCTACAAGGCCTGGGGCACGAGCTGGTATACCAGCCTCTGTATGAGCCGCCAGGGAAGATTCATATTACACGACAGCAGTTCGCGTACTAGCATTTGACACCCTCGGAGGGTGCGCAGCGTGTGATTATGAACCCCATTCGTAGAACTGCTATCAGCCAGTAATTTGCGTAGGCGTATAAAAAAACTAGCTAACACATCTTAATATTGCTATATTACTGTTGACCTTTACACCAATTCATTGGTTAGTGGTGTAGTTTAATTATTTTTATTGAAAATGATGTGAAGTCACGAGAGTACGAGTGTGTTATTTTTTATTTTGACCAAAAATTATTAACCGTTTGCAAAATGTTTTTTTTTTCCCTTCACGTAACCAAGTTATTATCTGCATGTAACGTGTGTGTGTGTTTGTATATAAACTAGAATAATTTTTTTCTTATTGTAGGTAATGATCTTAAACAATAACCAACAGTTGTCATAGCCAATATTACTCGACATTGTCGAATTTTAAATATATTTCAAAGAGTTCCAACCTCACGGATGTAAAATCAAAATGGAGGCGTCCTTTTTGGTTTCTTCATCAACTCGTTTCAAGTTGTAGCAACGGGGAGCGCCCCACGCTCTAAAACTGCGATGTGATTGGACAGGTGCGAAAGCCGGCATGGAATCTGCCACGAAGAATAGGACGTATCATATCACCAAACCTTATGTGAAATCTGGCCGTACAAGGCAGGATATGCCATGACGAGAGCCATGCCAGCCGGTATAGCGGCCGCTAAGGCGGACCTTGCACAAGCTTTTACGGAATCTGATATAGTCTGCCGGGAGAGTCGATGCACGGAGGAAGTGTCGCGAAGACATTCACTTCCCCGTCGAAAGAGCAGCTAGTGTGGCTCACCGCGTCGGAACCTGTTCCCTGTTCCCAGGCCGTGCAAGTGGCTGCCCGCCGGCCTAAAACGAGAAAAATAAAATAAAAAAGAGCATCGTAACACTGGCATGCGGCTGCGTAACTCACACGGCAACTCGAGAACTCGGCGTCTACGCGCGTCCGCCGGCATTCGCGTGTTTCACCCTCCAGACGGACAACTGTACGACGCCTTGTCCGAACACAGAAGTACGCGTCGTGATTTGGCAATGACACCACTATAAGAAACCACAAACGCATGTAAACAGTAGAATTAGAAAAAAAAAGAAAACAAATGAAAACTGGTACGCTGAAAACTAAAATCATTACACCAGTAGCAGTATTTTACTGAAGAAACAGTGATTTCTAAGGGTTGTACTTAATTCCAATGCCATGGATACTCATTAAACTTATTCGACAAATTATTAGAAGCTTATAAAACGGTTCGAAACAGTGTTTTTTAATTTAAGTAAATTTATTTGGTTTCAAAATATGCATTTTTTGTAGTAGTTTTAGCATATATGTGTAATTTCAATTTCTAAAAGTAAATTTTTATTTAAATATTTTTTTTAGTTTATTTATAGTAACTTTGCAACATTATTTGCTTTTAATTGCATTGATTTGTCTTTATTTGTATTAATTTTTTAACTAATGTGTTAAACAAAATATTTTACTAACATATTAAACTATTACTTTTTGGGAATATGAGGCTTCCTGGGACTATTTTTCTTTGCTTGTTTGTTTCTTTAATATCGTAATAACTATTTTAATTCACTTCTATGCTAACATTTATATTTTTCTTCATTTTTACATTTTTTTCTTTAGGTTAATACTAAACATTTTACTAACGTAAACATATTCATAATTTTAGTAGCACAGTACCATATTGTGAAATCGCGAAGTCTTAATGTAGTATTAAAATCACGGCAATGTTATCCATTGAAAATTCCGTTATCGTGCTCTGTGACGTAGTTCAATTTACACCCCAGATTACTGTGGGAGGGGTCCTGCGTTCCATTCACTGGCGAGGCATTGGACGTGCATTTATTTGTGTGTGTAAATTAAGGGTTTGTTTAACGCGTAAGCCTGTTACCGAGTAATACTTCCACGGGTATTCTAAAGAAAGGGAATTTATAAGTAACAATAAAATAAACAATGATTCAGTTAATAAGCTGGGCAGTGACGGATGAGTTAGAGAAATAAACGGAAAATCTGCGCCGCTGCAATGGAATTCGCTGTAGTACTTGTGAAATAATTGATACATAAGTCAGTAATCAACAATATCTCAAGGGCCGCGGTGGCTGAGCGGTTAGATTGCTCGCCTTCCACCCAGACGTACCGGGTTCAATCCCCGGCCGGGCCATCCCCGGATTTTCGCAAGCGTGAATCGATGCCAGACGATGCCGCTGGTCAGTGGGTTTTCTCAGGGATCTCTCGATTCCCCCACCCCTGCATTTTGGCGCTGTTCCATTGTTACCTCATTTCACCCTCATCGGCTCTCAAGACCTCGTTGTTAAGATCCACCCAAATTTCTCTCAACTCAACTCAACAATATTTCAAAGATTCTAGTCGAGTAGTTCGCACTGGTTTGCAGTCGAATTTCACTGATGTGGAGCAGCTTTGAGAGCTCGAACGCTCATTGCGTCATCTTCTACCGGAAGAAGCCGACGTTGACTGTGTGGTCAGCACCCCTTCCACCCTCCCTCCCACAGACAAGGCGACCCGGATACTTTTCCGGCGGACTTCAGGCCGCTTGTAGGAAACTTGGTGGTCGCTGTCGATGACCAGTGGCGTTTCCTCAGAGAAACCCAATCTACCCTCGACGCTGCATTCCGTCGCTACTATCCTGGAAAGCATCCGCTTTAGTTAGCACAACACGCCGTCGTCACCTGCACACACTATAATTATTTTTTAAATTTTCTTTATAATTTAACTTCATCCCTCGCATTTTATGAGTCAATCAAGTGAAACTGTGAAACTGATGGGAACGAAAATACAGTCACTAGTATGCCAATTCTTGTTCTTGCGTGCATTAAAAAGGAACCAAATAAATTAAATTATATGTCATCCGCAAATAAATCCGACGTTGAGACGTGAAAATGCTTTTACCAATGCTGGCCTCAAGTGTAACGGATAACGTGTCTGGCTGTAAAGGCCGCTAACACGCAGGTGTCACTCGGGTAAGGACGCCGGGATCTCACCTTGATCGGCGAACTACACAAGTGCAGCGAACCAACATGGCAGTGGATACTGAAGTACCTTGCTAATGAAATCCAATAACAATTACGCCAGGTAGTTAAGTAAGGCTTAACGTCTCGTCAACATCGCGGTAAGGTTTATTATACTCATGTTGGGAACAAAACGTGATTTCTTATGGGAGAGTTTGGCGAAGGGAAAATTTCCGCCGCTAGGTGCGCAGTGTTCCAAGTGTAACTTTTAATTATAATTTTCAGCTACGCGAATAATAACAGAGAAAGATTTTAGTTGGTTACGAAATTATTTTATAAATGAGTTATGATTATTAAAATTATTCTGTTTGTTAATGTAGAACATAGAGAACATATGGTACCTTGCCGACAATAGCGCTTACCAAGTGGCGGAAATTTTGGATGCTAAACTTTTAAAATTGATATTACCTATATGTAGTAGAAGAAAACCTAAACCGAGGTCATTGCAGACGGTGCAAATTGCTCAGAGTAGCACGAACGGGAAAATAATAGGCCATGGCCTGTGTTATGGAGTGATTTTGGGAAACCACGGAAAAGCGAAATGAGGATGGCAGGACCATGAATCGAACCCGTGTCATCCATGAATACGAGTAGAGTGGTTTACCATTGTGTCATCTCGTTCCGTTCCTTGAGACAGATGAGTGGAGTGGAGAGGTCTTGAGATCCGATGAGGATGGCGCGAGGTATGAGCAGTGCCGGAATGCAAAGGAGTGGAAAAATGTGAGATGCCCGAGAAAACTCACCGACCAGCGGCGTCGTCCGGCACGATTCCCACTTGCGAAAATCCGGAGTGACCCGGCCGTGGATTGAACCCGGTTCGCCTTGGTGGGAGGCGAGCAGGCTAACCGCTCAGCCACCGCGGCCCCATGCAGTTAAGAGTAATGAGATTTTTGAAAGGTTGATTTCAAAAGTGCCCACTTCACCGTGAACCACCTATAAGAAAAGTTGTCACATTGTGTAGTAGTGTATAAACATAAACCTGTTTGATGAACTCCCCGCCGGAATGTTAAAGAGTGAGGCAGACGGACTATAGCGCATGATCAGTGCTGCAGTGGAAGCAAGGAGCGGAGCGATGAGAAGGACGCGTGGGCAGAGTAACACATGCGTGGCGCGGAGCAGAAAAATGCGACCAGGTGGTGCCAGCGACACGCCCTGCTCTCTCCTCCGGCCAACACCTGTTGCAGCGCGCAGCCTCCACACCGGGCATACGGCACTGCCGTCATCTCCCGAGAGACGTGAGTGAGGGTGGGTATAGTAGAGCTTCAATAATCTTCGCGCAGCTGTGAGGGAGGGAACGTAGGGGCAGTGTAGGGGAGGGTGTCCCGAACGCTCGCCGCGTGGCATTGCTGACGCTATACATACCAAACTGATAATGCGTTATTAAAAACTACGCTGCTCGACTTACGTTTTCCCGGCAGGCAATACAGAATGTCCCAGAACGCGCGCATAAGAACCACACCACATGAATCCTAAGCGAAATCGGAGACGAAAATGTTAGTTGCAAAATTTCGTACGATGACATTTTTCATGCACAATGTGGCAACACAGCACGGAGTTAGTTCCCTCGTCTGTACACTAGTCAATACGTAATGTAAACTCCACGTTGAACAAATGTTAAGACTGGGCGGGATTTGAACCCGCGCCCATAATACGATGTCCAGGCCAGTGGTAGTACGGTATCAGTGGGGTGCAAGAGGGGACCAACTCCGTTGTGCACGAAAGATGTCATCGTACGACATTTTGCCACTTACATTTTCTGCTCCATTTTCGATCAGTATTCACGTGGCGTGGTTCTTATTCGCGCGTTCTGGGACATAATGTGTACACACGCAGAGCAGCTCTCGCCCAACCGCTCTTGGTCGCTGTCACTTCTGAACTGAACAACCTCCACCCATTCCTGCAGCGGCAATGAACTCTCCCGACATTCCCGACGCGTTTTCAACTACTGGGCATTATTTTCTCATTTGGATTTCACTACCCACCGAGTGGCGAGTTTTAAGGGAAGGGCCCGAAGGTGCCTGTCGAAAGGGAGACTTCTAAAGAGGCCCTAGGATGGAGTAATGATGGAACGCAAGGGCGTAGAACACGCAAGTCCGCCGAGAAAACTGACCGGCAACGCCCGCCACATTTTCTACACGAGAAAATCTGGGTTAACTCCGCCGTGACTGGAACCCTGTTCGCCGTGGTAGGGGACCTCGCTACATGCAAAACCTTCTGAGCGTATTAACACTTACCTGCGATCGAAAAGATATAAACAAGGGCTATTCGATTATCGGCCCGCCAAACTCGTTAGACTGGTACGCGGACAAAACATTTAAACCAGAACTGTTTGATATACACTTCTGTATACATTTGCCTAATTTAACGTTAACTGTGCCTATCATTAGCGTAAAACTTGCAGTAAAATTATATTTTATTTCACTTGTTACATCTTCCCGCGAATAAGCTAACAAAGTGCTAACGAAACCACGACTTTGTAATATGCGAGTGTGACTCTTCCAGCATTGCAATTTATTTGCAAGTATATACCCTTCACATTACAACTTTCCACTTTCACAAGATAATTACAGATTAATTATGCACGCCTCTGTATCCATCGGCGAATATGTGATCAGCAAGCAGGGCTCCTGCCGTGACGATCCAAGTTTTATCCCCCGCAGATTAGAGACATCTATAGCATGTTGATAAAAATGGCGAACATTAACAATAGTCGGTGAAGTCTCTGTAGATGACCCCGTTTCGCAACACAGCATTCCATCACGTTTCCACCTACACCTTGTCACCGACGTCGATGTTGGCTTCTCTGGTACACTGGCGTGGGTGTAACTCTCTCCAAACCTTTTGTTCTTCCTGAGTCATTCTTCTTCCATGTGGGATACCTTATTTTTCACACAGCTTGGAAAGGAGGTCAGATTTCCATTTCTTCGTTACTCGGAAACCTTCTCGGCTATACAGAAATTAGAATTTCCATTATAAAATCCCGCCTTCAAACTTTCATAGTATGGATATTTCGTGCGTGCATTTAATTAAAGTTGAGCGTGGGGAATTTAACATTAAAATTTTCGTGGTTAGATCACGACCTACGTTAACCCATTCTCCTCCCCTTTCTCTTTGTACGTCATTGGGCTAGATATAATGGCAGTGTGACCTATGGGCAAATGTTTCTCTTATATAGACGGATGTCCTACAAAAGGAAAAAAACGTGTTGTCGGGTATGAAGAACTGACGACGTCACATAAGACGGGAATGGGATAGTAGACGAAATAAAATGGAGAAAGAAAACGGAGTACACCAATAAATCCCACAAACCACGGTAAAAATAGCCGGCTTTCCTGGGACTGCTTATAGAACTCGAGACCTATGCGGTTGGAAGCTAGCGATATGCCTTTGAACCAATGGGGGGGTAATTGTTAAAAGAACTGGTTTCAAAATCTTTTAGGGGTAAAACCACAACGAAAAAGGATCTAACCACGAACATACAGTTTCCCAGACCTCTGCGCTACGAAACTTCATCACTGTTGCAGTATTCAGTCCTCGGCTAAGGTGTCGAACTGCAATGTATGTGCCCGCAAACGAAGAATCTTCCACGAAATGTTGAGGTCTATGATTTGAATCCATGTCACGGTACTTACTCTGAATTATTTGAATTGAACTTCAAAAACGACATAATTAAATTTTTTCTTGTAGTGGAAATTTGTGTAGATCTGTTTCAGAACTCAGCAAACGATGATAATCGTCTTTATTCCTTTCCAGAACAGAAGTTAATCAGGGAAGAAACTTGATTGGCGATAGTTAAGAAGTCATGAGTGATGGATCATCAGCATTCTGCCTGGAAGAGGGAGAGAAAACCGCTTGGAAAAATCTACCAACATTGTAAACCGGGGTGGAACCCATGGACATCCTAACGCGAAGGAAACGCGCTTTTACGTCGGCGGCAGTTGCTAATATTTCATAAAATCGAAGTTAAGAAACGCGTACTTAAAAATTATAAACATTTCAGGTTTAAAAAAATGCTTTAAGTTTGTTTCGAATTGTAAACACTTTAAAAATTTTGACGAAAGAAACTCTGAGATTAAAAATTGACCTACGACTGAGCGTGGACCATACCGGTATAGCCTACTTGCCTGTAGCCACATAAGCGTAATGCTTTAGCGTACATGACTACCAAGGATCTTATATAAACACAAAGACTAACATCGGTGCATTTCCGAAAGATAGCAGCTTACGTCCGTATAAGTTGAATCGTTTCGTTCTATAATTTTATAAGGCAAAAGTTACTGAAGTGGAAAGCATCTAAAGGCAAAACCAAAATTATAACACTTCGTACACATGACGTGCGCCGTACATGTGGAACGCATCCAAAAAAAATATATATATATATATGTTTGCGTGTGTGACAATACTGTCATTGGCATTCTATGTGCACGCTCAAACATGCATGAAGCGATGCACAAGCAGGCGAGCCAAGGGCAAGTTATGCACGCCGCTGACTGATGTACGTTGTGAGTTGCATACCGCCTACGGCGCTAGAGTAGCTCGCTCGACAGAATTCTGCGACTGTGTTCGCTAACGCCGAGAAACACGGTCACAGTAAACAACAAAAACCGCCACCACGACACATTTATATCTTCACCGCGACTGCTTGAATTTACAGCCTGGAGGTTTACTCACGCCAAACGAAGAGTAGAATTTTTCAGAATCATTTAGAAGGCGCTGATCAACCAAGCAAGTTTCAAAGGCGGTGGGCAGTAGAGAAATCTGGAACACATGACAGTGACAAAATATGTTGTAGATAAGGGTAGAATTGTTACGGTTACTAGTTAAATCCAGTAGATTCCAGATGATTTTATCTTTTATTTTGCGTATTTGTCGCTGTAGGGAAAGCTTGTCATGCAGATACGTTTTGCAAGGTTGTACGCTGTGTGTGTCTTGCCGCATTACATGACGGAAATATAAGTAATTTCTAATCCAAAACTGTCGGTCGGACGACGGAATTTGTCGGGCTTGCGTTAGCTCTATCATGTATTTTATTGACGGTTGGTTGGTTTTAAGTGTCATGTTGGGGCTGTCGTGTCGTGATTTTTGGGGTAAACTGATTCCGGAATAATTAGCAGGGTGCTAGTTTAGAATTTCACCTTAGGAAAAGCATTGAACTTGACTTCTATGCCGCCGTCTATTCGTTTCTAAAACTTGATCCTTATGGTTACTTGGATTCATTAGGTAACAACGAAGACTTCATGGTTTTTGGCAAATTGCTGGATTTAAAAAAATTCCTTCAGTAATCTTATAATCTAACCGACTTTTCGACGCTTCGTGCAAACACTAAGTCAGTGGTCACATTACTTCACATCAAACATGTTCAACTTTTTACGCAGTTGCACACTGGCTGTGAACTTGTTCCGATCGCAATAACTTCTTGCTCGAAGTGAACTGGTTGCGTAAGTACATCTCAACGACTTTCCTTCCGTGTTGCGCTACGATAGTCTGCTATGAAGTAGATATACAGTACCATTAAGATGGATAAAATTGGCGGAATTTCCTGCATTCGATGAAATAAATGAAAGGGCATATTTGATAATGATATTCTTCACACTATAGCAAAGTAATAAAAAAACTTCGAATTTAGAAGTGATGGAATAATTGTGGGAGCGTGTTTTCGAGATAAGGATTTCCCTTTGTTTGCATTCGGTTGACAGAGGTGTAACCACGCCCACGTATTCTTTTCACAAACTTTATCAATAGCTGCTGAAATAATTTACAAGGAACACGTATGAACCACTCGTGTGAATGAGACCTATAGATAGCAGAACCTCGCAAATAAGGACTCGTGTTATCAATATTTTTGAGTTTTGTGACAGTTCGTGGTTCACTCTATCCACCCAACTGGAATAGTAAATGAGGAACAGTCCCATTACTTTCCACATTACATATTCAGTTTTTTTTATAATGTATATGCATTTTATAGCTTGGTAATACTGTAAGTTTGCGTATAACTGAAGAGTTACGAAAACATTGTTTGGTTTCTTCTTTCTATCTGCCCTCTGCTAATCTTACACAGTTAAGAAAAATGAGAATGGACACATATGCTTACAATGAGACCCATATAAATAGAGTCCTTTAATAACCGCAAGCTTCCTATTTGTTAGTAGCTGAGATTTATCCGCCTCGGTTTAATTCGAGTTATTCGAACGTCAAAGGTAAAATGATTATCTTCTGCGCATTTCGCCAACATAGGCCAACCAGCTGCCGATTGAACTGTCAGAATCACTTCATCAAGTCCACACTTGATTTTTCAGACAGACCTGCGCTTTTGTAAAAAAAAAAAGTCATTTTGTACAACGGGGCCGCTGTGGCGCAACGGCTAGTGTGCTCGCCTCCACCGAGGCGAACTGGGTTCGATTCCCAGCCGGGTCGTTCCCGGATTTTTGTACGTGAGAATCGTGCTGGACGATGCCGCTGGTTGGCGGGTTTTCTCGGGGATCTCCAGTTTCCCCCGTCCTTGCATTCCGGCGCTGCTCCATATCCACCTCGCTTCACCCTCACAAGCTCTCAATACCTTGTTGTTAAGAGCCGCCTAAACCTTTTTGCATAACGCGAAAAGGCCCTTATACAAGAATGCATTTTATCTCAGTGATAGGAATTGTAAAAAAATGTCGAAGTAAGTTTGAATGTAAAATATTTATTCGCTAGTCCAAACCAAGTGGTTTGAATAGTCATGTTAGCAAAACAGCATTTCGACGTTGGGACTCGTCAGTTTCGTTACAGCAATCTGTACAAGAATCTTCATCCAGAAATTTATTTTAAATGTACTCGGTCTAGTAATTTCCCCTCTCGAAAAGAGAGGGTAAACCAGGGTTGCCACCTTTTTTTCATTGGAAAATTCCCTGATATTTCCCATATTCCTACACAAAAATAATTTTTCCCCTCAACTTTGACTAACATTTTATTTTATGATTTATGCTTTTGCATTATAACAAACGTTTAAACCAATTCACTTCTCTGGTACTACAAAATTGCTCCCTACGTAAAGCGCAAAGAAAAATGCCTACGGATTTTGTTCATAATCATTAAAACAATTTTATACAATTCTGGTAGCAGTGCACAATTAATTATAGAACTGCCAAATATGGCATGCACATCAAAGAATTCGCAGTCATTTAATTAACTTGTTCGAAATTACCTGACATTTTCCTGATTTACACAACAGTTTTCAAATTCCCTGACATTTCCCCGTTTTCCAGATGAGTGACAACCATATACACATATACAAGCGTCTAAAATTTGAAGCGTGTAAAAAGCTGTTCTTTTTTACTGAAGCTCTTTACAAAATTTGCATTCAGGCAGTCAAGCACCTTAATCCCCTCCAAAACTCAGACACATTGTGTTTGCAAGCACTCCTTGTAGTAGAACACATCGTTATCAACCGTGAGAAGTTCTTACAACTGCGAGTCACGTTCAAGGCTTTGCCTCTCCAACATCACGCGATTTTCAAGAGATAAATGGCGTGGTTTTCATTTATGAGTCAAGAGATAAGCAATCTGCTGACGTGCTGGTTACGACACGATTAAATTCAATGAGTGCTTGTGGGGCCGCCGGTATTTTACCGTCCGTCTTACACAAGCCAGTGACTCTTACAGTTGGGTAACGTACCGCGCGTAGATTGGGGGGGAGGGGGAGTGGTGGAAGAGAGAAAGAGAGAGAGAGAGCTGAGTTCAGCTACACGGATCCAGTCTCAGGAAGGCGGAAAGCTCAGGCACAGGCCCGTGCCCGATATGTCAGTTTTGGCTAACTAATAAGTCACGTGACACGATTTCGCATGCCGAAATTATGACGCATCTGGTAATTTAAATTGTAAGAAATTGTTCGCAAAGTTACCACATGTATGGTGAGAAGGAGCTTATGGTTAAAGTACCCATGTTAGCGTTCCTACATTTGCCAAGGAAAAGGCAAAACGCGCAAGGAAATTCATAACTTGATGTATTTGCAGCCTGGTATGTGGTATTATTTCCATACCATCCGTACAGTTTTGGAAGTTAACTGGAAATATTTTTGCAGCGTAGTACACGGATTTTAGAAAGTAAAATATTTTAATAACACATTAACTTACCAAATAGCGAATCACAAAAAACTGCACATTATTGGTTCAACGACCAAAATATACAATGTAATGCGTAATGAATAGATTTGGAAGTAAATAATTCGGTTTTGTGCTTGTAATTAATATTTAACTCGTAAGGACTATATGATATTCGTCTGCATTCATCGTATTAACACTAATTGCAACCTGATAATGCAGAAATATTGGAGTATTTCGTGAACAAGGCCCTATATAAAATCGCGTTTATTTTAAGCGTTACGCTCCGTTCAGAATATTTGTTCAAAATTTTAGTTAACACTTCATCCATATTTATTAAGAATGCTCAACATGTAACTGGCAACAGTAACCTGCCAAATCGAAAAATACTAAGCCTAAATAAGGAGTAGACCAGTTCGAAAACGGGTGCAGTGAAGGTGACGCTCGGGCCGCCGTCTCGGCGTTACCTTCGCAGTTTACTTCGCTTCGCTCATTAATTTCGTACTCGCGAAGTCCAGGGCTGCTGACAAGTTAGCCTGGCGAGAGAGCGGACGACGGGACAGAACAAAATGTAAAGACGAAGTCCATTTAATGTTCTGTAACTCAGAAAACTCTAATGTTCTGACGGGAGTCTAACGCGAGTCTTCACGGCGAGACGCTGGCGTGCTAACCGCAAGCGTTTTATAATTAGTCTACAACAAAAAAAAAATATTTTAGTGAACACATATAACGAAATAGTGAAGCCTAGCGTTATTTTAAAAGTACGAAAGTGGTTTACTTCAAGAATAATATTTTGCGCTATTTATTTTCAAGCTTTTTTCTTTCACGTGGAATTTTAATTGTGAAAATCGCTAAATTAGGTTTTACGCCACATTAATTTAAATGCCGCGTTGCGTTTTCGTGTATAGATGGTTGCGGGGCGACCAGGTTTTCCAGCTCACGTTTCCATCTTCCGACGTGAACGTCCCGTTCAGTCACTGGAGCAGCGACGCGCGGCAGAGAAGGCGAGAAACGCAACGTGTAGCAGCATCTCCCGTGGGAGGCGGAGATAACAGCCTGAGGCGGCTCCTTACACGGCCTGGCGGTACGTCGTCGTCCCCCCTCCACCGCGAGGCCGGTTTGGTGTCTTCGCACTGCAGCCACCGCCGCCCGATAAAACACACACGCGCACGGGGAAAAAAAAAATTTCCCCGGCGCTGGCTCATGAATTGACTAATAGAGACTTGTTTATGGCCCCGCCTCAAACCCACCCCTCCCTCCCGCGGTGTTTGTAATCGGGAGTGCCGCGCTTAATTGATAGCTCGGGCCACCGATGAAATATGCCCTGCCCCATAGGTAGCAAGGGGGAGGGGGCCCTCTGCCAAGTTGATCCACGACGTGTCCTTCCGGAGAGGCTGTAGGTAAGTCTCCGTGTAATGCGAGCGTGCCCCCGATACGTCAGTGAGGCCCCACCGCTGCGCACTTCGCTTGCCGCCAGCCGCACACCGCACTACGATCTCTCTCCCGCCGCCTGTGCCCCGACTTATTTAGTTAACACGTCATTGAAGGCGAACCTGTTCATCAAGTTTCCAACCTGTTCATCAAGTTTCCATACTCCGTTTCCTCGGCTGTGAATTATCTATTAGCTTATATAAGCTGCATTTCAACGCGCGTGTGGGCATACCCCCGAAGGACAAAAAAAGAGAGGAAATCACCGAAGTGAAACTGCATAAAAAAACCTCGCTTCCAACTATCAATGCGTGATAGTTTAAATATCATTTACGAAAAGCATGTGACTGGATTACAAAACAATTCTTTAAAATGTATTACCTAAAATGTGGAATGGTTTATAAATATATAGAACAAGTGCAGAGTGAATCATTTAATGTCACGAAATAAGACGAAGAAATGTAAAAAATGGAACAGGTGTCATATCCGTATCAAGAGGAAACAAGATGTTATTTTTTTCTTATCACGCAATAAACATATTTGAATATTAATGTATATTACGTAAATCAAACGCTTGTGACCTCTGTGGCACAAGAACTCTACACTTTCCCGCTGGCATGCAGGAATTTCGTATAATCACATACTACCAAGAAATACAAAACCAATGTACGGCATCCGAATGGTGGAAATACACGCGTCCACTCTCCACTTGGTTCGTTATTAAAAGAAAAATAAAGAAAATAATTATTGAAAAAATGTACATCTCAATACACTTAAAATAATTACAGAGGATTTACATACATTTTCGGCAACAGTTTAGAAGAATGCATGAAATCCATAACTATGCTGGTTCACAGTTTGGCCCTTATGAAGTAAGCATGTGAAAATATCTGTCCAAAACTGCACATAAGTATTTAAACTAATTTTGCCAGTGGATTAGGTAGTCAGCTACACATCGATACTTCTTTTTCAAAGTGAATGTTTGACTTGTAATCGCTGAAGGCGGTTTCGTGTTGTTTAGTAAATATTAAAGAAAGAACTGGGGCGAAAGTCTCATATTTAAATTTCTGTAACTTTTCACAGGGCTACTTGGTGGTCACAGGGATATTAGTCACTCAGTCACTTGCAACATTATTTTGTATTTAATACGGAGGGATAAACAGTGGGGGAAAAAATAAGTATCTACGCAAGACTTTCACAATTCCTCGATAAAAGTGTGTGTGTGTGTATATATATATATATATATATACATATATATACACACACAAGACTCTGACAAGTCCTCGATTAATCGCGAAGGAGCAATATTGTTATGAAGAGTATAATATTCTAATTTTGTGGAATTGTCTGTACACGATTATCAACTTGGTAGATTTGTAATCTTGAACTGCTAAAGCACAGGACTTTGCCCCCTCGAAATAAATCAGACGCGCCAAAATTCTTATTGCATAATACTGTACTGCGGTTTCGAGAGAAAACGATACCGATAGCGTTTAAACGGGAGTGGCGACACGAACTCACGCCTCAGATTTCCCCTGGTGACGTGGCGCTTGGCGCGGGTGGCGTGGTTTCTCGCCGGAAGCGATAAGGTGTTTTATCGCGTGTGGGAACATCGTCGGTTGTAGGCCGGCACCGCGCCACCCCGCGGGGCAGAGCGCATGCACGCGCGCTGGCTCCTCCCACCGCCCCACCCCTTGCAAAGCCACGCCCCCGCGCAGCCCCGCTGGCCAAGGTCACGGCGAGGCGGGAGCACAGCTGCAGCCCCGGGCTGCCACGAACAACCTCGGGACAAAACCAGACATCACGTGGCCCAAGAATCCCGAGTGTAGTGTCAAATTCCTTATGCAATTACTCGAAAATAATGATGTGCTGATTGCGCCCATACATTATCTCTCGTTGGAGAGTGTTTTCTTTAGGAATTGCGTCTCGCATTCGGAACATAGCGGTTTCGATCACGGATACGTGCACTGAAAGTTGTTTTTCTTTGTAGTGACTTTCCATCCTCAGTCCAGTCAAATCCAGTTACTTAACTTAGGCCATTATATTTCCCGAACCATTAGATTAAGTCTTTCCTTAACTTAAAATGAATTATCATAATGTTTGGAGGCGCATATCAAGGGACTACACCACTTTTCGCCTGGTATTGAAATAAAAAATACACCCAACATGCTCGCCGATGGGAATAATTTTTCAGTGGTGCATAGAATTCTTTTTTAGGTAATGCTTCTTGTTAACCGTATCTACAGGAAACTTTCAGGGCGGTTTATACACTAAACTCGCCCAAACCCACCGAAATAATTTGTGTAACTCTCGAGATGATTAACAAAATTAATCCTTCCGTCATGCTTTGAACCATTCCAGTGCATTCCTAAAAGACAATGAGTAGATATGTGCATTGTGAAATATTTAATTCATGTGAACTGAAGCTGTAACTGGTGTTACATAACTGGTAAATCTTTCTTACAAGCAAGCAATTTACATTTTCTTGGCCAAGTTCAATCTCCTGCCGGGGCAGTAACTATTAAATTAAGATTTTTGTTGATAAGCCCTACGTATTGGCCAGGTAGCATACAAGCAAGCTTTCATGGTTCAACGGCTGATCAAGCACTTCTGGAAGAATTACTTGAACACTTCGTTTTATCTATTGCGTTTACACCCGCCAAACGTAAATATTAACCATCCCACGGACCTAAAAAGTAATACGCAAATAACGATGATGTGACGTAAAATCGTTAAAAACTGCAATGCGCTTTTCAACTGCGTCAACTCTTTTACCATACAATGTGCATCAAACAAAAATAAACTAATTACATTTCTCACTGACATCAAGTTTAAACTTTCAAGGCGTTAAGAGGTATAACCAGGCCTGTAGCTATGAATTCGTGAAGGGAGGAATTTGAATATAGTGAGAAAATACGTACATTTGGAAGCATTAATAATACATTCTGAAAACTATTTCGCATTCCAGAAACGTTTGTTTTTAAAGCACTGGGAAAGCATGTAGTGTTATTTTGCTCTACCAAAAATTCAGCATTATAATTCAGACAATTATTTTATTTATTAATGTATTTTTAATGAAAAGGTTAAGGCCTGCATTTTTTTTTTCATTTAAAAAATACTGCAACGTTTGATAAAAGCTCAATTAAAAAAACTAAACTTAAATACATAATATAAAATATTACTAAGTTAAACCTGGGATATCATTAGAGAACACGATAAATATAACTACTTAATAAAAGGGGTCTAAAAACAAAATTAAGGACAAATTACTTAAGGATGGCATAAATAATGATTGTATAAGAACAAATGGATCATAGAAAGTTTTACACACAAGTTATATATATATACATACACACGAAGAAAAATTTATATACAATATAATATTAGGTTAAAGAGTAGATTTCATTTTCCAGAGATTTCGGATAATCGTGTGATGAACATGTGGAAATAATTTCCTGAATCGATAAGGGAGGGGTTTTAACATCAGAAATCTCTTCATGTGGTGATGCGTAAACTACTTTACCTAATCTGCTTGAGAACTTTAACTCACTGTAAGCTTTCTTTTCAGCCAGTGCTTACGTTGAAATATAAGCCGTTACTGTAGTACTTTCTCTTTCGTAGATTATTTTCAGTAGTATTAAATTTACGTTGAACAGGCTATATAGTTTATTTAAGGTATTTTCACACTTTTTGAGTAAAACATTTGGAAAATCACCCCATGTATAACGCGTTATTTCTTTAAGAAATAATTTATCACAAGAGTTTCATAATTCCCTTAACGTACCCTTTTCTTTCACTATTAATAAAACTTAAATATATTTTATCTATAAATTACACTATTTATTTCATAGTCAATATGCAATTAAACATAGAGAGAAAATAGATATGTTGGTAATGGCTAGCAATAAATAGTTGTTATGTAAAATGATACTAAATTCATTGTGATTACATTCTTTGCAAAGTGGGCGTATCTTATGCGATATTTAGATTTTCAGGAATGCAAAGTTGAAAAACACATTTAATTGCTATCTATTTCATATTTATTGGCTATTCACAGTAAAGTGAGCACTTCTAAAACCCTCTCATTTGGAATAATTGTCAATAAATATATTTTATTTTAGCCTAGACGTTAACTTTTCCGAGTTCGGTGGCACTGTGTTTATTATACTTACATGGCAATATTTATTTTAAAAGGTGATTAAAGGATAAAAATGACTGAAAGGAAAAAAAAATAACTAGGACCTCAAATGTGCTCACTTTACCGTCAACAGCATATATATATATATATATATATATATATATATATACGTGTTATTTAAAGCGGACAAATACATTGCGTTGGCTTATCCTTGGCGTTTTCTTCCAGACCTGTTTATATTTTGTTTACATGTGGTGTAAGAATACGTAGTCAGTGACCCGAAAGTAGAACTTAACGCAGGGCTTCAGAGGGGTTGCAAAGAACACTGAATAGACTGCGCCCAACTTTTCTTCATAGCCAAGCGAGCAGGAAACTTGCTCGTAAGAGACGCGAGATGCGGAATCTACTCATTTCGACTCGCTTGCCGCGACCTCGCAGCCTCGGGACTAGTTTTCTTTTTGTTGGTGAAGAGCAGGCTGCATCTGCCTTCCTAGTAGCGAGACCCCCCGCATACCGGGATAAATTTAGCGCGTTTGAGGCCGAGGAGCAAGGAAGCACCGACTGAGAAGCTGGCACGCACATTAAGTGCCCTCACTGGGCTCACGTGCATCCTTTTGGTAGCGCCGTGTACAACTTCAGGACTATAAAACCATCACCATACAAGATAATGGTTCAAAAACTGAATAAAGAAGCTTTACATTGCCCCCTAAAGAAGTTTCCTAGGTATTAAGAATTAAATATTAAGAAACAGCTGACCGATATGTCGGCTATGGTTAAGTTCGAAGGCTCACCAAAATTTTTTTGTCACTGCACGATGTCGATTTGTTAGGACTGTTCTGAAGTGTGTGTTCTTATGTAAGAAGGAAACGGCGTTCGGTACCCATATAAGCCTACATACTGTAACTCAATCGCACGACTACAAATACATTATTATTATTATTTTCGTTTTTAAAAAGTAGGGTATCCCATTTGCGTCCGCGAAAATAAGAATAGCTCGTCCACGGTTTACTGGCACTTTTAGTAGCCCTGCTAATATCCTATCGCCAGTCGTAATGATTGACAGTGTCACTGTCTAATGACCCGCGTCCATCAAACGACAATGGGAAATTTAGAAG
>NQII01000019.1:881429-917557 GCA_002778355.1 Clitarchus hookeri
CATTTAGGGGCGCCGTCTGAGAGCGCGCAAGAGATCCAATCGTATTGTTTTCAGTAAAAAACTTTTCAGTATTTTCCAGCGGTGTCAAATTACGAACTGAATCCCACCCTCAACTCAACTCATTACATGCAGGTAGGAACTGGAATTCATTTTAGGACACACTAGACTTCAAATATATACTTATGCATATATATATGTCATGTTTTCAATTGGGAGACACTTAATTAGACACGCCCAGGTGAACTATGGGCTAATAACATACCTGCAGGGAAACAAGCGCCGAATCCAGTGCCACCTGGTCTGAGGTCAAACTGACTACAACACACTGGGGCAGCAGCCAATGAACAGAAAGCTGATACTCGAACATATACAGGACTGTGTAGTCTAGCCTACACGTAGTTTAAAACGCGAAATTTTCCTGTCCCTGCATATAGTTAAAGGGATGGGTATTATTTTTTTCCAGGATTGACTGTGAAAGTGTTTGGAGGTTGGCGAACCAGCTACACGTGAGCTGAGGAAGCGAGGAGGGTGCGTCGGAGCGGTGCGAAGTCGGCGGGGCGGCACCAGAGACGGGGCGCGCAGACAGCGGTATCGGAAAGGCGTTAAGCGAGGCGAGTGGTCGACGCCCGGGAGCACTCGACTGATGCCGGGGGTTGGCGATATGCCGGGGTAGCTGGGCGTGCCGNCCGAGTGATGTACGGCTCCTCTACTTGAACCGCCGCCAGCGAGAGGGGCGGCTGGCTACCCTTCTTCAGGAGCCCCCGGGCGCAGGAAGAACCGGCGACTTCGAGTGAGTCGTTGCAAATATCATAGGCTAGAGATGAGGCAGGCCGATCTCGCTGGCTGCGCACAACCTATCTCCGTGTCCCAACACTGAACTGCTTTTCTGCCAACACGTCTAGCGACAACGGCGTGGTTTGGGTTTTAGGTTATAAAACTGATTTGTAAACGAGTGCTTAGAGATGTTCTCGTACTTCCTCTAACCAATTTGTTATGCAGTTTGATTAAATTCAAACTGGTAAAAGTATTTTATTCATATAATAGTGCTTGTCATTTGAAAATTAATATATAAACCAACACGTTCATCACTGTTGACCATGTGACTTTGACAACTGTGTATGATTGGGGTAGGTCAATGTTGGGTACATGCGCAGAAGACTAATAAGCGGTCTACCTCATCTTTAGTCTATGGCAAATATCCCTCGTGCGGTGTGAGTGCAGTGCAGTGTAACCCGCCTGCATGCCAGTCTTGGGTTTGGCTCAACTTGCCCTCACTCACTGAGCCAGGAAGCACACAAGCACAGTGGCAAACCACTAGACTCGTATCACGGAGGACCCGGACTCGCGATCATCGGACCGGCCATCCTGATTTCAGTTTTCCAAGGTTGCCCGAAATAACTCCAGGCGAATTCTGAATTGGTTCCTTAATAAAGACCCTGTCTGTTTATTTTCTCTTTCCTTACATATCTAGTGTTCCCCTGCTTGGGCGTTATCGCTATTTGCGGGCACTCAGAACGCCTATACTCCATTCACTGTTACTTCAAACTTTTCTGAAGCCCTGCTAAAGTTCTACTTTTAGGATGTTACTCCGCCTCATGATAACAAAGCTTAACCAAGTCTAGAAAATTACATTAGAGACAACGCACCGCATTCGTGCGCACTAGGCTTAATGATATTATTCATAAGAACTATTTCTTACTAGGCGTTACCAACACGCCTATTTCCCCCCTGCTTTTATTCACATTAAATATTATAATTTACAGGTAAAATGTTATCAAAATTTTTACATAAAATATAAGTAAAAATTGAATTTAAACAAAAATATGGTACTTTTATGTTAACACGAGTATTAAACACTTCTGATACGCGACATATTTATGAAACAATCGAAAATGTCATGCACGGGGTGGTTTTTCAAAGGTTTAATTAAAAAAGTGCGAAGCAACCACGAATAAACTACCATAAAATAAACAAAAATGATCATACACCTATGCGGTCTCTAGAAGGTGCCCGGGAATATCAAGAGATCTGCAAGAGGAAGAGTCATCTGGTAGACTTGGAACATAAACCAAAGGTACGAAATAATTCGTGGACCAGGAGTTTTAATATACTCGTGTGTGGCCGTATTTTATAAAATTTAATTGGAGACCAAGGCCTTATTGTAATCTCAGTGGAACTGAAGACCCCCTTTCCAGGCTGTGTTCCAAACCCATGGCTTCAGAAGGCTGCTGCTATGTAATCGTTAGACCACTCGCTACTCGACACGGTGAACCCAGTTTGATTTCCGATTAAATTGCTCCCTATCTTCATATGTGGTCGAAGCTGGGGACGCCACCGTTTACCGGCGTGTTTTCTCAGGGCACTCCCGTTTTCCCTTACCGTTGCGTTCCTTCGCTGCTCTATCCTCACCTCCACTAGCGCGAAAGAGACCGAGCTATTGTGCACCACCGTAAGATCTCTCGAACGCTCCCCCATCTTGGCAGGCAACAAGCATGTCGCATATACAATGGTCTCGTTATTGAGCTCCCAGAAAGTTCGAGCGTGTTTTCATATGGTCACGTGCCCTCCTCATATTACGAATGTTGCAGGTTCGATCCCGGAAGTCGGCTACACTTAGTCTCCTCCCTCTACCCCCATCCTGATACGTTTTCCATCCCATTCCAGGTAAATGAAGGGGCGAATTTAATTTGCAAGAACCTATCAAAGTTTCGACACTTTAACTATAAATCCTCAATAGCATTGTTGCATAAATACAAACAGAAGGTTCCTCATTGTTTGGTAAACGCGCTGGTTATCCGGGTACAACTATTCCCGACCCGGAAGTAGACAAGAGAAAAAGGAAGTGGGCAAACACAGTGTTTGTTCGTAACGCGGGGATTTTACCTGGTCCGTTGCTCGAGTCAAACAAGGCTGGTCTCTATGGAAAACTACGTCCTCGATTCTTTCTTGTTCTTGCCTGGCTTGGTAATGAGTATCTAAGACGTGAAGCGCGCGTGGCGATGTGAACAGTGCCGCATTCACGTCTCTTGTGGTCGCACGTCTTTGTGCAATTGTTTTGTTTTTCTTCACTCCTTCGCCACATGATGTTAGGTCCGGTACACAATGTCAATTACTTTCTTCATAACTCTTTACTAAATGAAGTATTTCATATTCGACGGAGTTTTTTATCTCGCAACTGTCCTAACTATTGTCTTGCTTACACACAATTAATATTAACGTAAACGTTTTTATGCAGAAAGTAGGAAAAATGTATTTATTGTATTGGTTTCTTTATATCAGGAAAATATACTCCGCAAAATTATACTCTACCGAATAATATTTTTATTACTGGTAATGTAAATGCCTATAAATATAACAAACGCCTACATATTTGGTAAATATGAGACAAGCAGTGTATACGTTATCAATATTTATTACAAACTGAAGTAGTAACAGACCACTGTCTATATCAACTAAGGTTGGCGACACCTCTGCTAAATGAAAAGTTATTGGTGGGGGGTGGAGGAATAGCCCGTACTTCTAACCCATTACCCCCCTTCCGCTCCCATCACGGAACCTATGAATAATGCCTTGGCGTGTATTTATATTACTGGTAACTAAAAATGGTTTCTAGTTCCTTTAGACCCCCACTAGAGAAATTAGCCTATTTACGTAATTGTAAAACGACTATGTCCGTAACAGTTTCACAGCGTTGTCTGATTGGTGCATGAATATTAGTAAACAACTAGGACCTGGATAATAATATTGAAATTTGGTGAAAGAATATAAGTCAGGCGCTAAAAGAAAAAAAAATCGAGAAAGGCTTTCATAAGAACTTCATTAATCGTAAAGACCTTATCCCTGTGTAAATGAAGTTTAATTCATTCTGGTCAAGCTCAGTCTTGCCTCGTAGAAAGTCAATATAGACAACAGACTTATCACAGTGAGGAAGCCGTCAATATATATTGGGATTACGTCCTAAGCGGTTATGTTTACTTCTAAGCTATAGTGGCCGCGGTGGTGTAGTGGTTAGACTACACGCCTCCGACCTAGATGAACCGGACTCGATCCTCGGCGGGGTCACTCCTGGAATTTCACATAAGGGAATTGTGACGGACGATGCCGCTGGCCAGTGGGTTTTCTCGGGGATCTCCCGTTTCCCCCGCCTTTGCATTCCGGAACTCACCTCACTTCACCCTCATAGGTTCTCAAGACCTCGATGTTAAGAGCCGCCCAGATCACTTCACTCCACTCTAAGCCATAAATATTTANCCCTCATAGGTTCTCAAGACCTCGATGTTAAGAGCCGCCCAGATCACTTCACTCCACTCTAAGCCATAAATATTTGAAAACCACAGAGTAAAAAACGCTCTGAAATTCCCTTGACTTGCGTATGACGAATACATTCGTCGGGCACTTAAAATGGACAAACACGTTACACAACAACGGCGGTCTATTATAGGACGTCTATCACTTAGCCTCGCCAGTGNCCCTCATAGGTTCTCAAGACCTCGATGTTAAGAGCCGCCCAGATCACTTCACTCCACTCTAAGCCATAAATATTTAAAAACCACAGAGTAAAAAACGCTCTGAAATTCCCTTGACTTGCGTATGACGAATACATTCGTCGAGCACTTAAAATGGACAAACACGTTACACAACAACGGCGGTCTATTATAGGACGTATATCACTTAGCCTCGCCAGTGACCGTGATTTCTAATGTCAAGTCCAAAGTCATAGTTGCGATATAAAATTTGCTCATCGCATATTTAACCAGAACGCACATTCAAAATGGTTATATAAACATTAGAAATAATGCAATCACGTGTAATATACTTGACAGGTGTTTTGGATCCGAATTTACTGGTGCTTGTTATTCTAAAGTATAGGCCCAAAATTAATTTTATTTTACATTACTGAGGTTTTAGCGCCCACGTTTTTCTTCCAGGGAGCTGATCGGAAAAAATGGAAGCTGATTACAACGTAATCTTTCAACAAAGAACGGCGCGTGGTGTAACCGGGATTCAAACTCGAAACCTCGTGGTATGGGAGTGACGCCTTAATAACCTTTACCTTGCAAAACTGAAGGGTAAGGACAAATCACATAATTAAAAAAAGATTGTACAAACTCTGAGTAAATGTAAGATTAAAGTAGAAGAGTAAATGTAACATTTAGAAGGTCCGTTGTGGCCGATATCCTATACTGAGTTTTTATGAAATACAAATAAATACGTAGTTGTTAATGTTATTGTTCAATATTCACTCCAAACAGTATTCATGCTCAGAGAGCTTTTACATAGGTCTTAAAATTAATTATCTTCAAAACCTCTGAGAGTTTTCATATAAATTAATTATTTTCATAACCTTATTTTGCTTCNTCTTAAAATTAATTATCTTCAAAACCTCTGAGAGTTTTCATATAAATTAATTATTTTCATAACCTTATTTTGCTTTTAGCAATTGTTAGTCATTTTACAGTTTCGTGGTGTCGGAAATTACTATTTTTGTCATGCACGATTCCAGTTGGCTGNTAGCAATTGTTAGTCATTTTACAGTTTCGTGGTGTCGGAAATTACTATTTTTGTCATGCACGATTCCAGTTGGCTGAGCCCGTCAAACATCAAACAAGTAACACGTCCAATTTTAAAAATATCAAGAGCCATCCAAATTTCTAGGCAAACGTGGCGGTAATAATGACGTTTCGGTGACGTCACAACCATCCCATTTTATTTGACTAACTGTATTTGAAGCAGTTTGACAGTAAATTTGATAGTGAAAAAGGGTCTTTACAGAATGTAGGCATAAATTATTTTTGAGAATGTAAATTATTTTCGAAAGTATAAATTATTTTCAAAAATATAAATTATTTTCGAAAATTGAAGTTATTTATAAAGAATCAATGGTTAGAGACTAAAACGTTTTAATTCGGCAACGGTTCCTTCTTGTTTATACTTTGGTTATATTTCAGTCGACGTTTAAAGTAAATTGAACTCTCACTCCGAATTCCACCTTTTTAACTGGACTGGATTACCTAATTTTCAATCCTGTTTCTGTCCAGCTATTGTGTATTCGGAGTAACTTTCAATCGGGATTCTTCGGGCCACTTAAAGTCCACTCCGGGATGAGTTTTTACANCTATTGTGTATTCGGAGTAACTTTCAATCGGGATTCTTCGGGCCACTTAAAGTCCACTCCGGGATGAGTTTTTACAATAAACTTGGAAAATACTTGTCGGAAGCGGCTGCGTTGGCTCTTTGAGGTATTCCTGCATCGTGGATAAAATTAACCTTTTTAAATTGAGAATACAATCAAGTGACACTATTCCATCGCATCATGTAGGAGAGTTTCAGAGCATCGGCTACATGCAGCCTGTGTTTTAAGATATTCGCGTGCCATAGAATGCCTNATGCAGCCTGTGTTTTAAGATATTCGCGTGCCATAGAATGCCTCATTGCCACTATGCGCAAGGACTTTATCGTGTAACTTTTTCGTCGTCTTGCATGCGACAATGGGACCTTAATGCTTTGTATCACTCGTTAATTTTGGAAGCTTCGAATTATTGCCAATTTCTAAAACATGAAAAACTTCAAAACTGCGACTATACAAATTGAGCTATTTGTCTTAACACGTATTACAGATAATAAACACTGAACTAGTTATGTATGATTTTGTTACAATATACGTAATACAATAATTAAAATAAATTTTGCAGTATTTAAATTATTATGCATTATTTTCGCTTTGATAGTTGACTGCTGTTTACTTTTTTATCAGGGGTCATGTGGCTAGACCGTTGGTCTTTCGAGACTAGATCAAATCTATGAAACGACTCGGGCTGTTTCGAAGTTTACTACGAGCTACGCGATTAAACGGATCGATATCCGGTGCGAACTCCTTTCTGCGCCGTGTTTTTTAGTAATAAAATTAACAGTAGCGCTACATTTAGTCAGTCACGGAACGAATTAACTCTCCACGACAGCCGTCGCAGAAGAAGCAGAAGGTACAGTAGTCATGATTCCCTCCACTGAACTGTGCATCGACAGGTTAAATGAAGACTTTTTTTGTTTCTGCAGCAAAGGACTGTGGGCAACGGGACGTCCGCTTTCTAGCAGGCGATCTGGANAAATGAAGACTTTTTTTGTTTCTGCAGCAAAGGACTGTGGGCAACGGGACGTCCGCTTTCTAGCAGGCGATCTGGAGCACCTTCATTCAGTCCCGGCCGCCCGACAGGTAGAGAAAGTATCCTTGCGGTTAACAGTTGACCAACGAGGTTCATGTGTTCGAAACCCGAGCCACGATCTCCATTATGAGGCTCGTTCACTCACAGCGGATGGCAGTAATCAGTCATGATCTGGTTATTAGAACAACTCGATTCAAACTTTCACCACGCCAAACCTCCAACCATTACAATCATTATAGAGGGCTGCAGTAACTGTTGTTCCGGCATTCTTGACATCCAAAACTCCAATCAAGCTGCAGCTAATTATTAATAAACTAATACGTACTAGGAAAATGTTGGAACGTTTATGGATTGGTGGTTAAAGAAGTACCACGCAGGAATACCAACGCAAACGCTTCAGGCGGTTCTTGATCGCCTGTTGTCTGAGGGTCAGAATAGATTTCTGTTTGCCGGCCGAAATGTCGCGGGTTCGAGTGTTACCTCGGGGAAGTGAGAATGTGATATTTTGTAAGCAACTATGAGTAGCCTACAATCCTTTGTGCACCGAGGAGAAGACTACTAAGTTATCAGTCACTCGCCAACCTCCCACGGTAGAGGCGTTACCTTCTAAGTCACTATGATCTAGGCTCGAAACATGGGTAAGCTTTCTATGCAAGTTTGCGTTGTTCTTTTATGTTATCGAGTCTCCCGATTATCGTCATGAAGTTAGAGAGGGAACTTTACGAAGAATTAAAAAATAATTAATCGTGCACGACTAAGCCATAAGCCACCTGACAAAACAAAAGAACATGAAAGAAGATCGTTCACTAGTAAAGGAGTTAACTCATGTTGTTATTTATTCTGGGTCTTTAACTTTATTTTTAATGAAAGTTTTCACTTTCGGACGACAAAATGATTCTTAATCATCTATATTCTACGTTCGTTAGTACTTTACGTCGTGTGGTTATAAAGATAAAGGACTAATATCAAAGCTCTCCCTAATTTAGTGGTCTCCGAATCACTTGATAAAAGCTGTTCACGGTAAAGTGAACATTTTTGAAACCAACCTTTGAAAAATGTCAGTTCCCCTACCTGCTTATATTTAACGGCACGCTAACTGCCACGTTCCCAGTAAAGTTGGCAACGACGGACAGAAAGTAGTTCAATGTGTTAAAGTTAAATTTCAAGTGTTAAGTAAACATTTGAAAACACTAAAATAATTTATTTCACTTATTTTTATGCATATAAGTGTAAGAATGAAGACAATTGTAAAATATTTACTTTTCTTAAAATTTTACAGTTGCCCTTGACCGACGCACGAATAAAGTGATCAGGCCCATGGTAACGTTAATTGTACATATGATGAAAGAATACTCAATGTGCATACAAGTAGATCTTAAGCACGGCTCAGCTTTGCCAACCTTCTGCAATGTCAGTATCATACGGTTTTCTCGGAAAGGTCGTACAAAACACTTCCGGGATCGCAAATTTATAAAAAAAATCACAACTAAATTTATAATGACTTTTAAATAAGATTAAGTCAAAAATATTGCTTACAAACAAAATTGTCAGGCAGTACCAACGTATAACGATAAATTTTCAGTAAAATCACAAGGAAATGTACAAAACCTAAAAACTTATTTTTAAAATAATAATGACATAAAATATTTTACTTTATGGGAGACTTTAAAAATGGTAGAAAAATCGAGTCGGCAATGCGGTTACTGCAGGTTTGATGGACTCTTAGATAAACGCATCGACGTCTCTTAAAAATAATTTAAAAGTGAATAGGCTTGACGATCGTGCAATTGGCGTACGATTCGAAGTTTGAATCGTAGATCGTGCAGCACACGAAATTATCGCACTTGTACGATCAGGGTGGTACTGTTGGTAACGTTGGCACGGCCACCGGGCACCCTTGACGAGCGGCGGTGGCAGTTGATGGAGGGAAGGAGGCGTGCGTCAGCTGGAGAACTGCAAACCGCACGCAGAGTGCACGTGAGCGGTGCGTGGTTACTCCAGCGTNCGTGAGCGGTGTGTGGTTACTCCAGCGTGACGAGCCTCTCACTGACCTTGGCGGGCCGCTACCTCCAGACGTCTAGACTATCATAGTTCCCCGACCTCGCGGCTTTCCTTTACGCACGCCTAGCCGAGACACACAGTCACTGCATCTCACTCACTACAATAAACTGTATACTACTGCCATCTAGTGACCTGTTGCTCGAGAAGAAGAGGACGAGGTAGGGCAAGGAAGCATCACTTACCCAGTAGTATCTCTCTTAAAAAAAGCTTAAAAGCATGTTTGTCAGTGCTGAACATTGCATTTAACTTATTGGTGCAAAAAAACTACAGAAGTTGAGTGTAGGTACACATAACTATAGACTGTTCACGGTAAAGTGAGCACTTTTGACGCCCAAGTTACGTTTTCCTTCCAGCCATTTTTTATACTTTGATCACTTTTTAAAATAAATATTGCAATGTACGTAATAAACACAGTGTGTATATTCCACCGCACTCGGAAGTTAACGTCTAAGGCTAAAATCAAAATATTTATTGACTATTATTTCAAAAGTGTTCACTTTACCGCGAATAGTTTATAATAGTTATTTGCAGCCTATATTAAGTGACTAACGTTAAAATATACTGGATAATAACAAAATACATTTTAAATGGGGGACAATCCACCGCCTGCTCCATGTTTGGATGCCCAGAATTTTGTATATTCTCAAAGAAATGTATAATCTCTAAAACCGTGTCTGAATAGCAGTGGACCTAGACTTTCTGGGAGAGAGAGAGAGAAAGAGACAGAGAGAGAGAGATAAAAGAGAGAAAAGAGAGAAAGAAAAAAGGGGGTTATTTTCCAATTGTATATGTTTACAGTAGGTCTGTTCTTTCGATTCGTGGCATGGGAGGGGGAGGACTCTCTCATTATAATTTTACGAAATAACATGAATTGGTTAAATAAAATTATTATTTTTAACATTTCTGATATTTCATTTCAGTATTGAAACATTCACATGACAGTTAATTGTCACTATGCCTCTGAGTCTGGATTCAAGAATGTACATATGAGATTGAAGGAGACACGGCTAAACATGTGTAAGAAAAACATTTATTTTAGCTCTTCGTGAACTACGTGGCAATTAAAGTACATGGTGTAACATATCAGTAATGTTAAAGGGGCCAGGAAAAAATACATTGAAATATTTACATTTTGGTGGACGTTAGCGAAAACAAATAAACAGTTTTTACCAAAAAAAAAATTAAAGGAAAATATTTTGTGTACTTCTCAGAAACAAAATAATTAGTAGCGAGGAGGGACACTATATTAGAATAACATAATAATAAAAAAAGGAAATAGATCAAACTATTACGCCTCAATATATACCTTTATTTAATCTGAATACCGACACGTAAAATCAACTGTGTGAATACTGGCAAGATGTACTGTAATCCGCAGTATCTTAAATGACACAGACCCGTCCGAAATTCTAAGCTCCATTCCGAGAAATATTTATGTAAGACGAGCGGAGATGCTATGTGCTACATTTCAGTTTTGCAATGTTTTATGGCAATACCATATACCTGCTTCGCCTCGATAGCACTCCGAGATGAAATGACGTTCGTTATAGATACATCTCCACATTTCAGAGTACAATACCAAACATTTAGTAGAGGGAAGAGAGAGTGGAGATATTTGCACGGCTATTAATATCGAGGTCTTAAAAGCCGATAAGGGTGAAGTGGTGTGAGTATGGAGCAGCGCCGGAATGCAAGGGCGGGGGAAACGGGAGATTCCCGAGTAAACCAGCCTACCAGTGGTATCGCCCGGCAAGATTCCTACATGCGAAAATCCAGGAGCGACCCCGCCAGGAATTGGACCCGGTTCGCCTAGGTGAGTAGTCTGACCACTATACGACCGTGGCCCCACCAAACATTTTGCCAAGTACTGTTGTAAACTAGGCTACCTTTTCACACACCTTTCGTGAGATGTAAATGAAAAGACTTGCTTTAAGTAATTTACTTAATTTTAAAAAAAAACTTTTTTTTTTTTTACGAAATTACATTTACAAATTTTGAAGGGCATTTAAGGGGGAATAAAATTTTACCTCAAAATATGCTTAGCAGATACAACAAGCAACTGATCAAATACAATGAAANATGCTTAGCAGATACAACAAGCAACTGATCAAATACAATGAAAACATGTTTGGATGCGATTGTCTGCCATGTCGAAGCAAATGATACGAAATATTTTGGTGTTCGAGTACAATCTGTGGTGGATGAAGGGTTTTCCCAGCGTGGTTCATTTATTTCTCCTATCAGCGGTGGGGTAATTTACGTTAGGCAAACAGAGAAAATGTTTCTTAATGTATCTAACAAGATCTCGAAGATGGCAGAGCTCATTCCGATACTAAGACGCTACTGCGACCTCGAAACAGGAAATGACAAACTCGCTTGGAAAGTTTCTCGGATTCCCGCGGTTGTTGTCCGTGCGACCACAGGAACTTCAACCATGACACGCACGGTGCGACTCCGACCTTGACTTCAAACGCAAGCAGCGAGATTTCNGCGACCACAGGAACTTCAACCATGACACGCACGGTGCGACTCCGACCTTGACTTCAAACGCAAGCAGCGAGATTTCTTCAAGTAAGTAAATACATAACTGTAGTCTGCAACGGCGGACAGTCATTATGAAAACTTGGCAAATTTAAAGTACAGCGTTGGTGGAATCACCGATTTTACACGTGTATCAGCAAACGAGACATGTAGGCCTATGTAGAACACACGCATATCGTACACCAGTCTGTATAGTACGTAACTACTTGTTTACATCTCCTGGGTGGGCTTTCGAGACGAATCGCCCTTTGCTTTGTCCCGAACGTAACCAAACATAACCTACGGTTTTTCACTAAATCCCAAGGGTTTCTAATTCTAACCTCCAAGTATCATGCAATCGCAACTGCACGGTATCAGGCTCGCAGTAAGGTTATTTTGGTCTCCACTTTACACTGCGAAGCTCAGTGCATTTTTTACAGCGATCTTCCTGTGGGTAACTCATTCGTTAACCGCTCTACTGTCCTGGATTATGAATGGTTCATATCACTACCCGAACATAAAGCATACGGCTCATTGCTGCAACACCGAAATAAATGCTGAGTTGCAGTGTTTAATACGCGTTTTTTTTACGTAACTACTTTTCGAACGTCATACGAGTTTATCTAAGAAAATAAAATACACATGACATGAGGTACGAAGACTACACCACACACATTACAAAGACTATTTCCGAACTCTCTAAACATAGCTAAAACTGTCTTAACCAAAATCTACTGCTCAGAAATTCTTAAAACNATAACTGTAGTCTGCAACGGCGGACAGTCATTATGAAAACTTGGCAAATTTAAAGTACAGCGTTGGTGGAATCACAGATCTTACGCGTGCATCAGCAAACGAGACATGTAGGCCTATGTAGAACACACGCATATCGTACACCAGTCTGTACAGTACGTAACTACTTGTTTGCATCTCCTGAGTGGGCTTTCGAGACGAATCGCCCTTCGCCTTGTCCCGAATGTAACCAAACATAACCTATCATGCAATCTGAACTGCACGGTATCAGGCTCGCAGTAAGGTTATTTCGGTCTCCACTTTACACTGAGAAGCTCAGTGCATTTTTTTTACAGTGATCTTCCTGAGGGTAACTCATTCGTTAACCGCTCTACTGTTCTGGACTATGAATGGTTCATATCACTACCCGAACATAAAGCATACGGCTCATTGCTGCAATACCGAAATAAATGCTAAGTTGCAGTGTTTAATACGCGTTTTTTTACGTAACTGCTTTACGAACGTCATAAGAGTTTATTTAAGAAAATAAAATACACATGACATGAGGTACGAAGACTACACCACACACATTAGAAAGACTATTTCCGAACTCTCTAAACATAGCTAAAACTGTCTTAACCAAAATCTACTGCTCAGAAATTCTTAAAACNAAAGACTATTTCCGAACTCTCTAAACATAGCTAAAACTGTCTTAACCAAAATCTACTGCTCAGAAATTCTTAAAACTAGTACTATATGGGACATGTACTGAAAACATTATTGACCATTCACGGCTACTTCCAACTTTTCTGAAGCCCTGCTAAAGTTCTACTTTCAGGCTATTCCTCCGCTTTATGCAAACAAAGCTCAACAGTGTCTAAAAAACTATAGGCCTACCAAAGGGACAGCACACCGCATTCGTGCGCACTCACTGTAATAATATTTTGCATAAGAACTATTTCTTACGAGGCAGTACCAACACACCTATTTTCTCCCTTTTTTTTATTCATATTAGTTATAAACGAAATATTATAGTATAATAAAGAAAATATTTGTAAAATTATAATTTAGTAATTTATGTTGACAAAGGTATATAAAACTTTTGTAAATCATGATCTATTTAAAACAATTAAGCACGTCCTTCATGGGGTGGATTTTAAAGGTTTGATTCAAAAAGTGTGAAGAAACCGCGAATAGACTATACAAGTAGAACGATAGGATCACCCATTTAAGTCCTATATTTAACACTGTACGCAGGTCGGTGCCACCCTTATGGCTGCCTTGCTTGTGTCTCTAACGGCGAAAACAACTCTCTAGATACACAGGACACTTATAGGCTATTCAGTGTAGAGTGAGAACTTTTGAAGCCCTTGTTACTTTTTCCTTTCAGTCATTTTTTATCCATTAACCACCTTCTTAAAAAATTATTGCCATGTAAGTAATAAACACAGTGTGTATATTCCCCCGCAATCGAAAGTTAAAACGTCTAAGGCTAAATTAATTGTATTTATTGACTATTATTTCCGATGAGAGGGCTTTCGAAAATGCTGACTTAACCGTGAATAGCCTATAGGCAATGTTTTGGTAGGAGGGGGCGTACCTGGCATTGCCGCCGACTGACGTCTCCTTGGCAGTGACGCCGTTGTAGCGCACGCGGGTCTCTACCTCTCCATCAGGTAGCAGCTCGACGGCGACGAAGTTTGCCGCGGACACGGAGGACGCGGCACTCAGCAGGCACGCGGCGGCCATCAGGACCTTCCAGCAGCAACGTAGCAACATCCTCGCACAGCCAGCGACCCGGCTTCACTGAGGCGAGCCCACCTCCGGCGCGCCGCTACTAGTGCCAGACCTAGCCACCCCTCCCACCTCCCACTCCATCATACGACGGCGGTGGCGAGACCGCGCAGCGCCGCGCTCATTGGCCCGCGCGTGTTTACGTCGCGCCGCCACGCGGACCTTCTCAACCCGGTTGTCTTCAGCGATGCGCTGTCCGGCGCCCCGGCGCCTCACGTGGCGCGCGCGTCTGCCGGTCCGGGCAGCCCACCACCCCTCCTCACACACACCACACTCCCCCTGCCCATGTGCCGCCCTCCCACAGTACACCTGCCGACATTCCTACAGCTGTACGTCTTTCTGCAGAACAACATCCGCAACTATAGCCTATTTTCAATAAAGTAAAGCACTTTCGAAATAAACCTTTGGAGTAATCACTGCCCAAGGTGGAGCTGAATTCAACCGACAAACTTATTGAGGTTATTCCTTAATGCAAAATCAAGTTAGAAACATATGGGACACTTACTACCTAACTTGAACTTTAATGGACGTATACAACGTGTTTAGGATACACGTGTGCAAACTCGGGCACGTGATTCGTGACCGGAAAAGAGGAAGAATGACATAGAACACCCATGGTCCGTCTCAAATAATAAGGGGGCTGTAGAAACACTTAAAGCCGGAGGGCGACAAGCATATTACGTGGGATATTACGCAAAGTACTTGCGTTAGAGGAATATAAATTGGTATACGGATTAATTAAACCAAGATCTTGGATAGAAGGAAGATACGGTACGTCGTACACACCCCCATAATGTAAATAATAGGGGTTGGCACCCTTTGATTGCATGCAACATTTACACAGTGAGGTTACATTGATTGCGGAGCTCATCGTATCAGTGCGACAGAATTGCAGTGCGTACTCTTGAACATGTAAAACCGTGCAAAGAAGTAATGCGAGCATTTTAACATCTTCAGTGATCAGCATGCAAACAACAAACCGATTACGCCGACTGTACAACATGCAAAGTTTATTACAAAGTAGTATACACACCACCAAATTTGTCAGGAAAGTTATATTTATGTTGCATAAGAAAGAAAAAAGCATATATTTTGTAACACCTAAAATATATTGCTAGAATTTTCTTATTTCAATACTTAAAAAAAATCAATTAATTCATATATGCGTATTTCCATTTTGGAGTCTTTATAAAGCACATTTTGCAAAAAATAACCTTCATCAAGTAGGACCTTCATAAAAATTGGTATAGTTGCACGTAAAAGTTATTGGTATTAATGTTTCAATTTCTTATAATTGATTTTACGTATATTCATTTCAGTTGTAAAAATTTTTACTTCGCTGGATAAANTAAAGCACATTTTGCAAAAAATAACCTTCATCAAGTAGGACCTTCATAAAAATTGGTATAGTTGCACGTAAAAGTTATTGGAATTAATGTTTCAATTTCTTATAATTGATTTTACGTATATTCATTTCAGTTGTAAAAATTTTTACTTCGCTGGATAAAATGGATGTGCATAAAATAAACTATTAAAAACACATGTAACGTTAATACGAAAATGTTATTACGTACAACCAGAGTAATTATTATTATGGTTTTGTTTCATGAAGGGGGGTTTTTTTTCTAAAACGTAATGTCTGAATCACATAGAACAAAAACATTATATTTCTTTTTTAAATAAGTTAATTTTGGAAAACTATTTTATAAAGTTAACGAAGTATATGCTTTCGTCTTTCATATGCAACTGACATCCTGCTTTCTCACAATTTTGATTTTGTCTAATTTTTAATGAGTGGAGAGGTTTGAGCTCCGATGAGGGAGGAGCGTGATGAATATGTAGCAGTGGCGAACTGCATGGTCAGAGGAAACGGGAGATCTCCGGGTAACCCCGCTAACAAGCTGCGTCGTCCGGCACGATTCCCACGCCGGGAATCGAACCATGTTTGCCTTGGTGGCAGGCGAGCGCTCTATCCACTGCACCACCACGGCTCTGTAATTTTTTTTAACGAACTCTGCACGTGGTACATTCGAGTGCAGCGCACAATTGAAAGCCATTCTAGTTCTATCTTAAGAAGTAGCTATAAAAGTATTGACATGCGTGGCCGTGACGGCATTGAAGTACTCGTGAGTACGGCGTCGTTGAAAGGAAAGCGGGCAAATGTGGCGAGTGCCTACCACCGCTTGGCACTGGAAACACCGGCCGTCACTCGTCGTGATGACCGGAGGCGGTCCGCGTTACGACCCTCCCCAGCAGCACACGCAGTGGCGTGAGTGACGACAAGGACGGCCAGCTGCGGCGTAATCACGCCGGTCCGTCGTCGGGAGACCTGCCCCGGCAAGGACGCCAGCCCGCCCCGAGCACACAGCCGCCAGCGTCCTCACGCCTCACTGCTTTATTAATTTTATCCGCTCGTTACCAAGGCGCCGCACATACTTCAGCTGCTCGAGCCCTCGCTTTCCACTAGCACGCAGTCGCGGAGTTTAAATGGGGAATTACTGTTAAATAAATTCCTTCTCAATGCATCAATTTTTAAGATAACAGTTTCAAACAAAAATTATTCTAGGCAACATTTCTTACGGATTATTGACACGTTATAAAATATTATCATTTTTTAATGTTTAATATTTTTTTTTAAAACTTAACTCTAAATTTATATTTTACAAAAAAAAAGGGGGGGATGTAATGAATAATTTAAAATAAATTCCTAATGTATGTCATTGCTAGTATACCGTTAATTCAGTATGAGACATCCAAGGAGCTTTCAATTAAAACGTATTTATCATAATTTAGCTGAATCTGCGATTTCAGATCCTCTTTCACTTGATGTAAATGTAGTTAGTGAGACGATACCAATAGGCGAGTAAATGCAATGAAGCAGAGATCGGAGTCTCAGAGTTGCCGAACGCACTCTATGACAGCGTGAGTCAAAGAGTCCGGGACAACATTTCATACCCGTCTAGCTCTGTACGTGGTTGCATTGACTCCAAACTTGTTCCGATCGCAATTACACCATGTTAAAGGTAAAGTGTTTGTGTAAGTTCACCAGAACGACTTTCCTTCGGCATTTCTAAGGCTCCGATCTCCGTTTCATTGCACTTACTCGCCCGTTGGTTTCGTCTCAGTAAATTCGTTAACAGCAAGTGTAAGCGTGTCTGAAATCGCTTATTCAATTGAAGTATGTTAAAACGGTTCTTATTGAGCGCCCTATGGATGTGTCAAAACTGAATTAACGATAAACTATCAATCACATGCGTTTGACTACAGTTTTGCTTATGTGTTCATGTAGGATTCGAACGTGGGTTGTTTTGACAGCAGGTAACCGTATTGGTAGAAACAAATTAATGTTTGAAAAATGGCCAGGTATTTAAGTTTTCAGATAAACGTATTTGACTTTATTTTGTAAGCTTGGTATTTTGTTTCTTGCACTATAAATTGAAAACTAATCAATGAATTACAATTACATCAATTTATCATCACATTGTCCGAATCGTCAAAGGTAGGTTGCTGTGTTTTTCTGTTACACTGAAATTAGTATTCATAATTGCAATAATACTTAATTTATGAAGCCTGTTTTTATCTTATTGGCCAATACTGTGCCCGACATTTTAACTAATAACTCATAGAAATGGTTAATTTAGTCATTTGGAGCAACTTTGTATGTTGTGCCACTTGGGGTACTTTGTACTTCCTACATAATTTAAGGAGCCTCTCTAGTAAAAATGGTTAATATTGCAGTCTGTTCAGAGGAGAGGAACATTGTCGCTCTGGTTTGAAACACTGTTTTACAGAAGAATAGATATCGTAATCAGAGGGCTACTTACAGCGATTTTTGCTGACTTTGACACTTTTCAACGACCACATTTGTGTTTCAATAACCAAATTTATGAATAGGCGAAAAAAATATCAACTTTCATTTCTGTGCTCAAAAAATCTTTACATTGAAATATACAATAGTTTTTAAAATCAGAATAGACACAGTTGCTTAAAATAAGACACGTATGACAAATAAAGAGTCCACTTAATTTCAAGTGAAGGTTCGAGGAATCCCTGCATATTACCATGTTCTTTATAAATACAAATGTTGACCTTCAAATGTGCATTAAGGTGGGGGGGAACAGCATTCTTTTTTAATGAAAAATTGTTGAACTATGTTAGTCTTGAATGGTACAAAGTTACCCGAAATATTTTCATGATACTGTTACAAAATGTTATGCCAGTTACACTACTCCGAAATAATCGCGTTTTAAATATTCGTCTGTATGATAATACTTGATGCCGACTTCCATTGAATTGTCGGTTCAAACGGTATCTGATGTCTGACTTGAAAGTATTCCGCATACATGCGCTAGAAAAGTGCGAAAAGACACGCTGGAAAAACTGATAACGGAAGATGCGAAAAATGATCGCCTTGGTAATATATCGCCTCTGTAAAACGGGTTTGATAGAATGCATACATTAACCTTCCACCGAAGTATACTCCATTCCGCGACACTAAGTGAAGTGAGCTTGTGCGGGAAAATAAAAGAAACGTGCGCGCGCCTGAGCGGTACGCCTGATCATGCTAACACACACACATTTCTCACAAATGTGCCACAGTGGAACGAATAATTACGACTGACCTCGTGTGAGGCTAATTCTTTCCCGCCGTTTGCACTCGTTTGCGTACGTTGGCTGTCCTGTAACTTACAATTAGAGACCTGAAAAATTCGCGAGTTCAATGACCTGTAGGCTATAATCCTCTGTCGTATGTAAAATCATGCAAATATCTCTCTTAATTGGTCGCCTTCTGTATTAGCGGAAGGCGGTGATTGGGTCTGCATTTTATTGCGTGTGTTATAACAGGCTCAGGGATGTTCATGAGGAGTAAACTAACGGGTGGGCCAATAGCATACGCAATACAAACGTACGAGGTTTTGAATTCTAGCTTGTCCCGAAATGAAACAGCGAATTTTTCAGGTCTCCTTACAATGCACGGGGATTCTGATTTAGACTCCCGGGCAGGGAATGGTTGTAATAGGCTGGCAGGTGCGACAGGCCTGTCCAAGTAAACCTGCTACGTGTGTGTCTGTCTGTCGATAATTGGCAGACCTATCAGGAGTCGTCGACACTCGCGTGATGTTTCTGTGGGTCATGAGTTCCAAGGACACCGCTTATCAGTCTCTTAACGCTGCTGGCGCCAGCTGACTTCATTATCAAGGTAGATGACGCAAATCTGATAACTGTAAACGCTCGCCTTACTAACGATAACGTAGTCGCTACACACGCCTCCGATAACTACAAAAAAAATGTCACTGTACTGGAAATAAAACTGGTATTATCCGTATGTAAACAATATTCTGTAGTTTCATCTTCAAACATTGCTGTGTACAAAATGCCGCCATGACCGAGGCAACATTTTTAATGCTAGGCTTCACCTCTTTTGCTAAATTTTCGTTTTCGTGTCATAATGTCTCATTTAGAGAAATTACTGACAATGTACGATTTTACAAAATTTACATTTTAAGAGTTGTTTAACATTTTTGTTCTTAATTTTAATTGTGTGTTATCTGCTAGTTTTAAAAGCGGATAAAGTTTGAGCTAGGCCTCAATTGATTGCGAGGCTGTTCCATCGAGTTGGTTTCGCCCCCTTTGCTGCCGATGAATTTTGCGCCGCGCGTTTCAGGGGAGTGTGCGTCGCGCTGGAAGAGGGGGTGAAATTGTCTACATATACCGGGCCTGGAACTTGGAGGACGCTCACTTTCTGCGGGATCGTCGTGGGTGTTTCAGCTCATATGCCTGGTCGGCACAAGTAATTATAGGGTTCTACGGCTATGTGCACCAAGGTATGCCGTCTGGTTTCTTTAATATATTATTATTGGAGGCAGACATTTTGTCGGCTTTGGCCGCTTGATCATGATGCACCTAGTTACCGTGTTTTTCACGGAGTGCTGTAATTTTCCGTCTGCCAGTAACTTGTGATATTTCTGTTAGGTTTGAGCAGACTAGTATGATTATTGCTGTAAGGGTTCCAGACGGCAGGCTGGTCCGCTCCGCTACCTTGAGACGCCTTCACCCCTTAAACCTTTTCCTATGTTTCCGTTATTGTTTTTTAATTGAACTTTTATAGCGGTGCGCATCACGCTCGAAGTCAAGGAGTACCATTTTTAATTGTAATTTGTTAATGACTTGTCTTTTTTACTGCTACCTTCGTGTGCGTCGTGCCGTTAATTCTTCATTGCCTTTGGTATAGTTATGGGCCGACCAGGAGGGGGGTTTTTTCCCACTTATATTTGGATTACTTTTGTCCCGTTTGTTTCACTTTTTCCAGCCAGTACGTATTAAAGCCAGTGAATGTTGAGAATTTTAAAAGTTTCATATGGTGATTTATTCAGGCATTTGTGTATTTTATATTTGTCGGTTTCTCAGGCAAAACAAAGAAAAAGAAATATCATATTGTACCATATTACCTTATTGTATTAATGTAAAACAAATACAATTATTGTTTAGTAAACACTTTCATTATACTTACCTTGTTTTTCACACTCATTTTACCTTCACGTGCCGTCACACTCAGTCATACTTGAGCCTGCGTAGGTCATTATGCTCAACACCATAGTGTCCCATTGGTAACAATCTTCGTGTATGGCTATGCATAGACTGGAATCTCAGGTAGTGTGTTATACACTTTCGCCCACGCTAAAACGTCAGGTTCCCGAGTCGTGCCTACCGGATCAGTGGCGGTTCGCGTCCAATCTACGGCATGAATCAACAAATGTGTTCCAACTCAGTAGGCAAGCAGCTGGTAGTTCACTACGCTCGTACAAGTTCTTTCGTCTTTAACCTTTTCGCGAGCGTAAGCGTGTGACGTAAGACACGACCTTTGACTTTCAACACTTTAACTATCGCGCCATAAGAAAATGCTTCATCAAGCTCTCAAATATCCATTTATTTCTCATATACTGAAATTATTTACACAAGAAAGGCAATGATTTATATCGACCGTAATTATAAATATACATATCAACGTGCATACTTGTTCACACCTACACAAATAAACACAACAATACATACATATAATATGTATTTGTTTGTTTATATATACATTTTTTTCCTACGATTTTTGTGTGAAACTTTTACGTTTCGAAGAAGGTTGAGAGTATCGTTAGCATTTCGAAAATTAGGTACTCGAACTCTATGCTGTTAAATAAACTGAATTTATGCACACGCATAGAAAGCTATGTGAATATGACAACAATAAGCTACAGACTCACTGCAAGTATAGTACTGAATACTGGTTTTTGGAATTGCATATCGAGACGACAAAATTTCATATCAAGATACAACCGCAAGGCAAATGTCCGATTAAAAATGGCATCATCTACTTTCTATGTTTCGACGATAATGTTCGCTTATTTCTGTTTTCCATCTACAGAAACCTGCATTTTTTTTTTCTTACGAACTTCTTATTTTTACATTACGCATCTGGATTTTCACTAATCGTTATTGGCTATGTGTTTCACTTATGGTGTTTCTGTATCTGTAACTTTCATATTATAAGCGGTTAACGGTTGAGTGAGCACTTTTGAGGCTCTAAATACTTTTCCATTTCAGCCTTTTTTAATCTTTAAACACCTTTTTTTTTTTTTTTTTTTATATTTGTTTTGAATCTCTAAATCAAGTCCCTAAACCATGGTTACTAAANGTTAATGTATAAGGCTAAAATAAAATATATTTATTGACTGCTACTCCAAATGAGAGGACTTTCAGAAGTGCTCACTTTACCGTGAATAGCCTGTAGCAATTTTCTGTATCTGTAAGAGTGGTTGCAGCGCTACTGGCGGCGATAGAATGCATTACAAGTGCAATTTCGGTCCGGCAAATGCTTAGTAAAGAATTACGTCAAGTATCTTTAAGTGGTATAATTAACGTCCTTGATTGTATGCCCATCAACTGATCTAAGCTTTGATTAGAAATGGACACGTGCAACCACGTCTTGCTAGGTTATCCAACGCGGAATCACGTCGTCCCAAGACCTCATCCTCAGCGACCTCGCCTGACGTCGCGTCGTTCAGATTGCTGCGACCCGTTACTGCTATTTCCCGTATTTATCATTACGACACGAGCCACGAATGCATCATAAATGTGAGCTCCACGTCGTAATATTGNCTGCTGCGACCCGTTACTGCTATTTCCCGTATTTGTCATTACGACACGAGCCACGAATGCATCATAAATGTGAGCTCCACGTCGCAATATTGTGTTCGTGGCTATAGTTCATTCGCGGTTACTTCGCACTTTTTTAATCAAGTTTTTGAAAAATCACCCCGTGTGCGACGTGTTTGGTTCTTTCCTAAATATGTCAAAGTATCAGAAGCTTTTTATAGATCTGTTAACGTAAAAATATCAATTTTATATTTCATTGAACTTTTACTTATATCTACAAATTATATTACTTAATTACAGATAGTAAACAGGTGTTGGTAATGCCTAGTAAGAAATAGTTCTTATGCAGAATACAATTAAACTGAGTGCGCACGAATGCGGTGCGNAGGTTATCCAACGCGGAATCACGTCGTCCCAAGACCTCATCCTCAGCGACCTCGCCTGACGTCGCGTCGTTCAGATTGCTGCGACCCGTTACTGCTATTTCCCGTATTTATCATTACGACACGAGCCACGAATGCATCATAAATGTGAGCTCCACGTCGTAATATTGTGTTCGTGGCTATAGTTCATTCGCGGTTACTTCACACTTTTTTAATCAAGTTTTTGAAAAATCACCCCATGTGTGACGTGTTTGGTTGTCTCCTAAATATGTCAAAGTATCAGAAGCTTTTTATACATCTGTTAACGTAAAAATATCAATTTTATATTTCATTGAACTTTTACTTATATCTACAAATTATATTACTTAATTACAGATAGTAAATAGGTGTTGGTAATGCCTAGTAAGAAATAGTTCTTATGCAGAATACAATTAAACTGAGTGCGCACGAATGCGGTGCGNAGGTGTTGGTAATGCCTAGTAAGAAATAGTTCTTATGCAGAATACAATTAAACTGAGTGCGCACGAATGCGGTGCGTAGTTCTTTGATGTAATGTTCTAGTCTTGGTTAAGATTTGTTTGCATGAGGCGGAGGAATAATTGAAAAGTAGAATTTCAGCAGGGCATCAAAATATAGAAAGTAACCGCGAATGGACTATACACGACATTCCAGCCTGATCGTTCATCGCGCGTGTTATTGTTGTGGTTAAGGCTGCCGCCTACCTGACACTTGAACTACGTTGCGGTGTGTTTGAAATGACGGGGTTTTTTTTAAATAGGAAAGCAGTAAACGTGCGCCCAAAATGCTATCTACGAAAAGAGAAACACACTTTAGACTAGTCGCGTATTGTACTTTAAAGACATCACGCACATTGCAAACATTATTCTAATGCCCTCCAACGCGGCTGAAAATGGCTTTTTCAAGCTGCTGTTTCTCAAAATATGCGAACCGGATTCATGGTAAACTACGACAGAGGAGTCCACTGGACTGTGCTACTGTGCCGCGTGCGATAAAATTACAGGGTCACCGCTTAAAGTTCCACATTTCCAGCGATACGACGGGAACACTGCATGCGAGTTCACAACTCTGTGCGTAGAGGCGACATTGCTTTACATGCTCCAGCCAGCGTCTCCCGTAGTGCTTCATTGATTTTGGCCTCACACACACACACACACATACACACCTCTCACTAGTCGGCACCCTTAGGTCCTAAGTGAGCGCTTTCGAAAAGCATACTTAAGATATACTTTTCTTCCCATTTTGTATCCTTCCATTTCACGTAAAATTTACGCAGATCTAACTGCATTACTAATATGATAATTATTTATCTAATGTGCATAAAACACACAGATTAATTAAATAAATTAAGTGTCGATAGAATGTTTACGTCAAGTTTTTAATGCATCGTTAAAAGCGGTGAGTATAGTAAACCGGGTTTACTTTTCACCTGCAAGGGTAACTTCGTACAAGTAGAACTTTTTGTTTTGGTGCTATTTGACAGAGAAACAATAAACTGTAGTTATGTAGATATGTATTTCAAAATTTTATTTACCCCGTTCATGTTTGCTGCCCCTTCCCCAAACGGTATCAAAACACACATTTTGAGGGTGCCGCGGTGGCTGAGTGGTTAGCCTGCTCGCCTACCACCAAGGCGAACCGGGTCACTCCCGGATTTTCGCACGTGGGAGTCGTGCTGTACGATGCCGCTGGTCAACGTGTTTTCTTGGGGATCTCCCGTTTCCCCCGCCCTACCATTCTGAAGCAGCTCCATACTCACTTCAATCACCCTCATCGGCTATCAAGACATCTCTGTTAAGAGCCGCCCAAATCTCTTCACTAGCACATTTTGAGTGGTGAAAAGTTATCCCAGCAGGTGCAAAGTAACTCCGGTTTACAGTATTTTTTTCTGGATCACTGCCAACTTTACTGGGGACGTGCCAGTCAGAGTGTTCGTTGATATATTGTTACATGTAGCCACTCCGCTTCATTTTCCTTGCCCTGCCCTTCGGGTTTGCGAAGCGCAGTGCTCAAAGTGCATCACCGGTAACTGTAGACTATGAGGGCAGGGCTACAGAGCGAGCAGTGATATCGCTAGCACGAAACATGAGAACGCTGTCGGTACTGGTGTTACCTCCATCCTTGGAAGAGTGATTGTCTTGGGTAGTCATTGCGTCACTTTTCCGGCAATCACTCCACGTCCCCTTTCGGCGCGATGTGAGGAGCGGAGAACCTTCTGAGCCAGGTCAGCTCAGCTATATAAGTAGTGGCGTGCCTCTGCATCGAGAGTCTGGAGCCTTGTACGGCCATCAGTGCCAGGTGTGTGGTACCATCGGAACGACGGGCAACTTGTACAAATATGTAAAGTTTGGGGCAGAGTTTTTTTTTTTTTAGATTCATTACAAAAGTGCTTAATTAACAGCGGGCAACGTGTAACTGAAAGTTATGTTCCATCGAGGGCCACCACAACTCTCTCTTACACTGCACTTGCTCACCTCATGAGCAGCTCTTGCCGAGTCATAGATGACGTTGCGACAGCCCCATACAGGGATCTCGATGACCGTGATTGCTAAGGCTCGTGCGTGGAGGCCGGGCTGGTGATAGTTCCACGCCCGCCCACAGCAACGCCCAGAATATGACCGCTGAGACGTTTGTAGTCGAGTGACTCACTGTCCTTCCTACAAGCAGGCGCTCGCGTGGTCTTCATAGCCGTTCCGTGCCTAGTCGTCCGATGTACAATCCATCACCATATCAGACCTTGACGACTTTTCAGTGCCTACGGTAAAGTAGAAACACTAGGAGAGTTCGGAACCACATGGAAATAAATAATTTAATAGTAAATTATTGCCTAATAATTGAATAATAAAAATAAACAATTTTCTTAGGAAATACAATATTTATTGTGCTAATACTTTCCGTGAGAAAAAAACGTTTGTTTAAATTTATCCATAACTTTAGTATTACGTTACAGTAATTTCGTTAATTTTATCATATTTAAGTTATATTCATATATTTCATGTTAATGTGTCTATCATTTACTTATTTATGACTATTTTTTCTGACACTAATTTACAACTTAAAACTTTTCTACCACAGAATATAATTATTCCACTTGCATTCAAAATTAAGGAATTGGACATATTAAAGTAGTCGCACGCTTTCTTTCAAAGCGAATACACTAACGAGAATTGCTTTCAAACTTATTACACTTGTTCACAGAAACATGCGGGAGTACAGCAGTTGTCTGACGGGTTTTTATGTGGGTGCATATGGGTGATTACATGGGAATTACTGAGCTGTTAATGTCGCGTACTCATTGTATCCACTATATTCTCTCGTCAATCAGCCGGGGGTAATAAATCAGCGCCCGGAAATGAGTGCATTTATTTCCGACAAGCATCAAAATGCTCTATTTCATTTCGGAGTGTGGAGGTTATGTAGGATGTTGTTGAAGTAATCAGTGAAATTATTTACATTAAGTGATTCACTTAATGGCTCCGCCTGCCTGCAGCTATTTTGCACCTCCGAGGTCTGAGAGGCCTCGAAACGTGTGAGCTGTAAAGTCGATTCTTGCTCATTCACCACTTGGCTCATCGCCTCTATGCGCAAGGCGCCCGACTGACGCAGTCTTTCTGTCGGCAACACGCCAGCTGTCACTTTAAGCCAAGACCCTGTATTTTCATGGCACGCTAATAAATATGAAAGTACGATGTATGTCTAAGAGACAAATCTAAGGTTCGTGTATAGAAAATGTAACAGCTAAAACTGATTTAAAAAAAAAACCTTTAAGGCATTTTCATGTCCAGAAAAATATTCTTTGGAGTTGAAATGAGACCTTGAAACTTGTCTTTGGACACGAAACGTTTCATTGATGATTTTAGTGTTCAGACTCAGCTACAAAATAACCAACTGTTTTTTAATTCCGTGCTTTCTACACTGTAAGAAATTTCTGTAGATTTGCGGAAACTTTTACGGAGATGTAGAGTTAATTTACGGGAAGGCACTCCGTAATGACGAATAACGGAAATTAGCTCCGTAATGATAAAGTACGGAGGCTCTTCGTATTCTTATGGCTTCGATTTTAAGAGACAAACAATGGCGATGATACCTGAAGCGTATAAAATCACATCTTCACAATAGTAGCTTCGTGTAAAATAGTAGAGGGTGGGTGCAAACCATTCGTGGAGTGCCAGTTCTTTGATTCTTTTTCAAATTCCGCTGCAGGACAAAACCTTCTGTATGCACAGTGAAATACGCACACAACGAACACTGCTCGTTCGTAACCTCGTTTTATAAACCACAAATAAAACAAACAACTAGCGCTCTAACACGACTTGAAACTGAGACAGGCGTGTTCGTCACTTTCGTGTAAAATCCATATTTACGAAATACAGTACTTCGTGTAAAGGTGGGGTAGGTGAGTGGTTCGAGATATTCAGTGTTAATTTTTCGATCCATGTTAAAATTCCACTGCAGGACAAAATATTTAAACTATGTTTAATTTATCTGTTATACATTAGGAATGAAAATACATTAGAAATACATTAGGAAAAAAGAACATATTTATCTTACCCCTGTTTGTAAACCTGAAATAAAAAATCAAACTCGCAAACACATTAACATGACTAGAAACTAAGAGAACTACATATATCATTCTGCATGAATCCCACATTTATAACACTACTTCTTGTGAAAGTATGTTAGGTGAGTGGATAATGAATTAGGCTCTAGATTTTTTTTCCGAGTTCAAATCCCGCTACAGGACAAAAATTTTTAACTTCTTTATAGTCACTTTTATACACAGTGAAACACATACCTAACGAATGTAAAACGTTCTTTTTGTTACCCCTATCTATAAAGAGCTTATAAAAAAAACTTTCCAGTTTATGGACACGTTCCGTGAATTCATGGAGATTAATGTAAAATTTACGGAGAGAACGCTATTGAAAGAAAAGGAAAGTCCGTAATTACAGGAAGATGTCTGGATAATTTGTAACCGGTACTTTCCGCAATTATAAGGACATTTTTTCTAACAGTGTACTATGCCTATGCAACGCACTTCATGCGCCAGCCAGTGAGACGCAAGTGAAATACTCAGTGCAAGAGTAGTTCACAGTAGGCGAGCTAGACAGCAGTGGCATTTGTAAGTGAGAGCCGATAGTCGGCCAACATTTTACAGGAAATTATAGAGCTCGATATATGTGTGGTGTAGTGCCTGCACACCACGCAATGATAGGAAAATAGCCTAATTATCGCTGTGCCTTGAAAGACTTTGCCACGTTCAGTTGGTGCAGATGAAACGGAAGACTTGCGTAACGAGTGTGGGGGGAGGCAGAACATACGTTTGCCGCAACGGAGATACGAACACTGGTAAAGTTACATTTCATATGTATGTTTACTGAACACCTGTAGTTCGTGGAGAGTTAGCGAGAGATTCTAAGGTAGAATTCTAGGTCACGATAGCTCATCTGTTTTATTTCTTCGTATTTCAGAATCTCAGTGGGAGAAACGATAACAGCATATTATTCGTGTCCGAGATAAGCTTCCCGTGAGTCATGTTCCAGACACGTATCCCCCTTCCCCATAACAAAGCACTCGGGCAACATCAGGTGATGGCGAAGAGGTATGATGAACGACCTGATATAGGGGACACACGAGATAAGATAACATACCAATATATACTTCATTCAATTTAATTTTTGGGAAGTTTTTTACGTCGGAAAAGAAAAAAAGGGATTTAACCGTAGCACTATTTTTCTTTAAAGATCCGCGACCTTAATATATTATTTTCCCAAGACCAGCACCGAAAACATTCAGATAATTTTATTTATTCGGAGAGCGAGATGTTAGTATATTTAAATGCCAATTCATAGTTTAATGGTTTCCTTAGAACGTTATCTTCCGTCTGCTGATATAAATTTGGTAGTACGTATTTCAAGGCTATTGTTTCCGCAGTTATGTTTGCTGTTAGTAGCTGTATTCAGAAAAGTATTATTTTTCCAAACTCACTGCAAAATACATCTCTCACAAGTTAATTTACAGGCCTACTTGAATTCTGAGTAAGATGTATCTTATTTTGTTTGAAATTGATACATTATTGTAACTGTGAACACGGAAAAGACATTTGTAAAAGGCGTGTTAGCATAATATACTACGAGAAGAAAATTGCCCACAAAACGTGTTTAAGGCAATAAAATTGAAAAGTATAACTTTGAGGAATAAACCCAGTAGTATAAAATAGTATCACATGGGACACCTGAGGGGCGTATCTGAGTTCGTGAGGGATGGAGGTCTTAATAAAAATAAAATAACTGAATTTCATTTCTAATTTATTCACGCAGCTATTATTTACAGCATTAAATTATCTGTCTTGACTATTACTCTTTTTATTTCACAGTGAGCGCAATATTTAATGTCTATTTCAACTATAATTAACGTCCTTCTTAATTGTGTCTGTTTGGATACAGTCAATTAACTCAAACTCACTATTAGCATGCATTCAGTATATCTGTTGCCACCAGTTGTAATTTATTTCACTCACGCATATATTCCAATAGTCCAGTCTGCCAGTCGCACTCTTCACTGCTTGATACTCGCAGTCTCAGATTTCCCTTCCGCTGGTTACTTCTCTCGCTGCTTGACTTATATCTCTCGGAACTCAGCCACTCATTCACTCATCAACTACTTGCCTCGGAGGTCTGTCACACTTTTATATAGTTTGCCTTGACCATCTGGAAGATTCAACGCACCCCGAGTAATGCTGAGAGAACGAGATCAGTAATTCAGATAGACGCCAAAACTCAATACAACCCGGGTCAAGAGCATGCGCCGCAAAAAAAGAATGACAGTGTCGGCTCACTTTCTGTAACAGATACGCGGCCACCGGACTATTGCTTGCCTGTTCATTCTAAACAATCCTTTGACTTGCTGCCACCGCTATCGTATAACTGCTGTCCNTTGACTTGCTGCCACCGCTATCGTATAACTGCTGTCCTTCACTTCAACTCGCTCACGCGGGATGCGAAGCCTCGAGTGCGTAACAATAGTCGATTTTACAATATTTTACACTTAAATTTAAATTTGTTTGTGAGTATAGCTACTGCACGATACACATTACACGACATTATTTACCTTCGTCGCTTCGAGCACCTTTTAATTTATAAACAACGTATGTTTTTGGAGGGGTGTGTTTCAAGCCATATCGAAAGATTATTTTCAAAATTGTGGCCTTTCGTAATTGTTGGGGGATCTGTCACGCCTCAGTAGATTAAGCAAATTATATAGAACAAAAATTTGCGCGCTGGAAATATTTAACGCAAGAATTAATTCACTTAATTGCAGCCTCTTTCGTCAACTATTTTGGCGCAGTGTAGCCTGAAATATTAAGCTATAATATAATAAATACACCATGAACTACTCAACGTATACACACTAAATTATTCACACTTGTATTGCTTCATAGAAAAACATATATTTATTGAAATTTAAGTTATCATATACTTATTCTCAAAATGGCTACATTTTCATAATTTTACGGTGATTTTCCATAGCTAAAGAACCCTACAAACAATTTGAATCAAACTTAATATGATAGAAGTTACAAGTTTGTGCATCTGTTTCCCTATTACTTCAAGATTTTCTGAAGCCCTGCTAAAGATCTACTTTCAAGCCCATTTCGTATCCTTCTGCCAAAGGGTAAACAAACATTGCCATGTGGCAGTAACATGGCAATGTTTACATGCAATGTTTACATTCCACTGTTTGTAAGTACATGTGTTCGTACATGCACGTACCCATCATAAAAGTAATGTATATATNTGCACGTACCCATCATAAAAGTAATGTATATATTATTAATGGATATTCCACAAACGTGAAGTTTTTAATCTTGAGGATTTCACACAAAAGAATGTGATGCAAGCGAAAAACTAAAGTAATATATTTGGGTTTTACACTCATAATTTTTAATGATGTTTTGTGTGTGTGTGTGTGTGTGTCTCTCTCCTCTCTCTCTCTCTCTCTCTGTTTGATTTTGACTGGGGGATTGGGTGGGGGAGAAAAACTTTCACTTTGATTACATATTATAGACACAATACTTTGCAATGAAATGTGTCAACATTCAAGGAGTCCATCCAACAACATTAACATGGCAACGCCAATCTCTCATAAGCCCCCGGATGGCCGTGCTGTAGAGAATTTGTGCGATTCTTGTTTAACCTAATATTTCATTTATCAGTTTTTTTTATACTAATATCAGCTCTTTATTATTTGATTTTTCATAACGTATGACTTTAATTTGTGCTAACCTTCTCGTACAGATTCCTTTTGCTTTTGAAATCTGTATAAGAGATTACTCATAGTGCGTTCTAACGTGTTTAATATTTTTCAAATTTATTTCAGGTTTGCTTAAAATTTTATTTACTGTATTTTACGTTGTATGTTGCGGTAGTTTTTGTGTGCAGTCATGAGTTCTAGCAAGGTGAATAAAAGAGAAGTCACCAACGCCAACAGGACATCATTAACCTCACCGAATCGTTGTATTCACTAATTAGCTGAGGGGAAATGAAACCCTGCAACGTCGCGGAAAGAGCGGCAGAAATGTTGAAACTCTCCAGATCTACAGTGCTAAGGTATGTTAAAATATCTGTAGTATTAACCATTGCGTTTGCAAGTTGTGTGTGTTAAGATCAATTACGTTGGCCCACGAAATGTGTTTACAAGAACATAAAGAAAATTTGTTAATAACTTGATAACATCGTCGAACGTTGTCTACGTGTATTTTTAACGTTTTATTTTGGTAATTATTAAGTTTATAGGGTTTCCTGTAAAAATAAAAATAATTCATTGAAAATCTTATATTTCCACTCTGCTAATGATGCAGAACACGAATATACGAGGGGCATTAACGTCCGACTAATTTCGTAATATGTGCCCACCTAACCTAACAGAACCTAACCCCACGATGAGTGAATCACTATTTTACATTTTTTAACTAACCTAGGATTGTAGGGTTATATAGTAACCAATACCTGCCACCTATTAAACTAACCTAAACTAACACACGGCAGAGCATATCACATTGTCACACATCATTTGTAAACAAACCCTTGTATGTTTTTGGTATCAGTAACTGTAGTTGACCCAGTAACTGAATTATGGTCCTTTTTAAATTATGCAAATTAGGTTGGCTATGTAGCACTGAAAGTGAAAAATATGACACTGATAATTTACAATAACTAAAAGACAATGGCTGTAGAACAGTGGTGTTGGGGAAATGCATTAATACACAATTGTTTTCTTAAAAGATTATGACTGCGATTTCATCGATTACGATGTCCTCTCATGTTTAGTGAAGTGATACAGATATGTTTAATAGTAGGGGAAGTTCCAGTTATATCGACTGTAATCTATTTAGTGACGTATAACAATGGCAATTAATGCCGCAATGTAACTTATAAATACAAAACAAGCTCCTTCTTCAGAATCTTAAAATGCACCATCTCTCCATAACCTATATAAAATTAATTGACTATAACAAACTCACTATAGAGGCAATTTTCCTTACCATTGTCAGTTGTCTTTATAATAAATTTCCACTGTATATATTGGGTTGTTTATGAAGAATCCCTCGCAGGGGTACACAAATTCCAACACAAAGTAGTTTTTATTTTTAATTACACATTGTAATACCACCTTTTGGTTAGGTGATTCATACACTCACATTTGAGTCTATATAACCCTACAATCCTAGGTTAGTGTAAAACCCAACAATCCTAGGTTAGTTTAAAAATGTAAAATAGTGATTCACCCATCGTGGGGATAGGTTCTGTTAGGTTAGGTGGGCACATGTTACGAAATTAGTCGGACGTTAATGCCCGTCGTATATTCGTGTTCTGCATCATTAGTGGAGTGGAAATATACCATTTTCCGTGAAATTATTGTTATTTTTTTTACAGAAAAGCCCCCTAAACTTAATAATTACCCAAATAAAACGTTAAAAAGACACGTAGACAACGTTCGACGATGTTATCAAGTTATTAACAAATTTTCTTTATGTTCTTGTAAACACATTTCGTAGGCCAACATAATTGACCTTAGCACACACAACTTGCAAACGCAATGGTTAATACTACATATATTTTAACATACCTTAGAACTGTGGATCTGAAGCGTTTCAACATTTCTGCCGCTCTTTCCGCGACGTTGCAGGGTTTCATTTCCCCTCGCCTAATTAGGGAATACAACGATTCGGTGAGGTTAATGATGTCCTGTTGGCGTTGGTGACTTATCTTTTATTCACCTTGCTAGAACTCATGACTGCACACAAAAACTACCGCAACATATAACGTAAAATACAATAAATAAAATTTTAAGCAAACCTGAAATAAATTTAAAAAATATTAAACACGTGAGAACGCACTACGAGTAATCTCTTATACAGGTATCAGAAACGAAAGAAATCGGCACAACGAGAAATAATAAAGAGAGGATATTAGTAAAAAAAAAAATTAAACCAGTAAATGAATTATTATTGGTTAAACTAGATAATCGCACCATTTCTCTGGCACGTGTGTCGACCACATCTCGCCAACAACACACGGAACGAAGGTTTGTAAACAAATGGCCGCTCTACTTTCACTTTGAGCGTGATTTTGTGAGTATGCAAGAAACATTGAAATCAAAGTACGTTAGCATCACGTCATTAATAATTGGCATAATAAGATACAAGTCTTTTCGAAATCCATTTGTAAGTGATAAATTAACAATTACATTAAAACTTTAGAACTATTTCCTCTCTTTGTGCTGGCAACCTAACGGCATAACTGTATCCGCGCTCGCCGCTGTTTGTAATGTTATATGCATGTGGCTAACGGCTAGGGTGATTTTTCAAAGGTTCTTTTCAAAAGTATCGAAGATACCGTGAATGGATTATACCAACAAATTTTCTGTTCTGAGTGACAATATCTCCTGAAAAATTAGTCGTATATTTCCGAAACGCTTCAACTGATTATCACAGAAATTTATTTACAGATTGTACCCCAGAAGACCAAAAATTATTAAAAGTTCAAAATTCAGATGTTTTATCATTATTTAGGTTATTTTATTTTTTTAATATTAAGTACTATAGTCTTGTACTATTTTTCTGATTGAAAAGAATTTTTGCTTGCTGGCAGAAACTGAAAATAAAATTAAAATTAACCTTCTTCAATCTACATTCTGGGAGGCGGTGCGGCCTATAAAATTAGGTTTTTATTTTATATTTTGGAGACAATCTAAACTATTACTATTCCTATATGTGTAACACTTAACAAGAATAAACTGTTACTTGTTACTAGTCTGCATCGCTTCCTTTGCCCCGTTCCGGGCGAGCAAGCGAAGGAGTGTGTGAAGGTCAGTGCAGAGTATTAATGTGAGAAGCTCGCGGCGATTTACAAAGGAAAGCCATTTCGTGCAGCCGCGATAGGCCTATTGTGACTCGTGCACTTATGGCCTTCAGCGGATTGAATTTCTGAGGTTACCTTTGAAATAATTTTCTGGTCACTGGTCATTGCTCTAACCTTTCTCAGCGAGACTCGGAGCTCGGGGAACCTTCTAGATCAGGCCAGCGAGACTACTTAAACCGCGACAGGCCTCCGAGCCGACATTTGAGAGTTTGGAGAATGTGCAACCTTAACGACAGGTGAGCGAAGACAGCGAAGCGACGAGCCAGCAGAGCGACGAGTGGCGACGAAAGTGACCAGCGAGAGTGAAGTCTGTGGACTGCAAGCATCGGTACAAAGGAGAGATACTGGTGGGCGGGATGCGTGAGTGACATACGCTAGGAATGATGAAAATAGACAGATTGAATACGTGTAAATAATGAGAGTGAAGGCGACACTTTGCTAAGGACTTTAATTAGAATTGTGATAGACATTAAATATTGTGCTCGCTGAGAATAAGAAGAGTGATAGTGAAGATAAATATTTTAATGTTGTAAATAACAGCTGTGTAAATAAATAAAACATCAAATTTAGTTATTTGTTTTTATTTAGATTCCCATCCTTCACGAACTTGGATACACACCTCCGATATCTTGTAAGAAAACTTAACTGATTTATAATTTATAGTCACTATAAACGTATTTCATTCTACTTAACTGAAAAGTAAAACATTTAATAGAAATTTGCAAGGGAAAGTGGGCTATTTAGTTGTATAAATACCTTCGTATGGTAATATGGCGTGTCCTGCACATATGAAAGGAAACAGGTCAATTTAAACATTGCAATTTGGTGAAGTACAGTAGCAGTAATGCAGCTTAACGTGGCGTCGGAAATTATAACTTTTACCGTGCAAGTGAATTTGTAGTACTTTCTTTGAACCAACTGAACACCAGTTCGAAAGCCTTACTTGATCGAGCTGCAGAACTACTGTCATTGCGAATACACGCTCAATGACACGGGAATGTCGAAGCTGATTACACTAATTCTAACGACCTCGTGGTTCAGTTGCCGCTCTTTCGTGACTTCGGGGAAATTACAGACCAGACCATGATGATGCGAAGAAAAACCCACCGGCAAAATAAAACAAAATGTAATTCACTCGTAATTAGATGACAACGCTCAGATAAAATTCCAGAAATACTTAAAGGTATCCATACGGTTTACTGATATCACTTCGCACAGCTGATAGGCGTGACTCATAATTACTTCGTTAGTTGTGTCAGTAACAAGGAGCACGGTTGAAGTCTTAACGATTTCCATTATCAACTCCACACAAATTTGAATCAGTAGTATGCTTCACTTCTACATAACCTGTGTAAATACAGAATTCTAATTTCTCGACTGGCGAATTAGTGAAATGCGGTAAAAAAAATCACAGTCAAAAGCAGTTGAATAAAGTAAGATTAAGCACGAGAGAAACATGGTAGGCTTTGCTAGTGGGTTTTCCCGGAATCCTCCCCCCCCCCTCCTACAAACATTCCGTATTTCTGTTTTATCGGCTCACACCCACTAAATCTGCCGGGGGAACAAGCCCGCAAAAGAAGTTCTGTTAACATTTTTCTTTAAAAGTATTGAAATATGAGTGAAAAATTTGGCAAAGTGCAGCATTTTCCGTTAATAATACGTGACATTTCTGGTTCGCGGTTATCTTAGCACTAGTGATACCAACCGTTGAAAAATATTCCTGCTCGCAACTTCATAGACTACAGGGACATTTAATATAATGTTTTCAGCAGGTCAGAAAAAGTAGTTCCAGAGACGTGCCCATTCTCTGATTTGCTGCGCGAAGTTATACACTGAAGAGTCAAAAAAACTGGTACACCTGCCTAATATCGTGTAGCCCCCTCCCCCCCCCC
>NQII01000019.1:919546-939404 GCA_002778355.1 Clitarchus hookeri
GCAGCGCGCCGCCCAGGAAGGCCGGTGAGAGTGCCGGTATCTGCCGACCACTTACCTACCCCCCTTGGGGCCGCGGTGGCTGAGCAGTTAGACTGCTCGCCTCCCACATAGGTGAATCGGACTCAATACCTGGCCGGGCCACTCCCGGATTTTCGCAGGTGGAAATCGTTCCTTACGATGCCGCTGGTAGGTGGGTTTTCTCGGGATCTCCCGTTTCCCCCGCCCTTGCATTCCGGCGCTGCTCCACTATCACCTCATTTCACCTTCAGCGGCTCTGAAGACCTCGTTGTTAAGAGTCACCGAAATCTCTCAACTCGACTCAACTTACCCCCTTTCCCTTCTCCCATCGTACTTAAAGCCACATTGTGAACGGGATTGCGACGTCTTGCCTAAAGTCGCTTCGCCTAAAGGCGTTATGCCTGCAGCGTTTTGCCTAGCCGGTGTTTCGCCTAGCAGGTGTTTTACCATCAATCATTTCACCTAACGGGCATTTTGTCTAACAGTCATTTCACCTGCAAATTAAAAACCTTTCTTTTATTTCCTGACATACACTGCCTAGGCCGCTGAACGGTGTGCACATCTTCAGCAGAAAAAAGTTTTATTTGAAAGTGCCCAGTATTTTCTAATGGTGCTTGCAAAAGAATAACCTTTAAAATATGTTACACGTGTATACAAGTTTCAGTTCCTTAATTTTTCGCTAATATGTATTTATTTTAGACAGAAATTTGAAAAACAGCCGTTTTCGCAATCATTTTTAGCTATGATCATTCCTGTACGGACGCTTTAATGTAGCTTAGGGACGTGCATTGCACCATTATTTTAATCATCACGTCATTAAATGATATGGTCGGCGCTGAAAGTCTCATAGAGAAGCGTTACTTACGGAAACGTTGCACGCCAGTTCAAGGTCTTGGGCGTAGAGACGACGAGTCAACTCGTGCACTTGTCTGAGTCGCCCTTAGTGCTCCCGCGATTTTAGGGCCCAGATACGCAGAATAACCTGAGACCCATATAAAAAACTACTATGGAAAAATATTTCAACGTAAATTTTTTTCCAGGACAGAAATGGAAGTCGATATTTTATTGCAAATTTATAAATTTGTTTATTGAAACACATACTTGATCGTTGAAAAGTGTCGCAATCAGTAAAAGTCGCGGTAAGTAGTCCTCTGTCAGTGATATTTATTCTTCTGTAAAACAATGTCTCAAAACTTAAGCGACAATTCTGTATCTTTTCTGAACAATTTGCAGTATTAAAATCCTTCAGTAACAGCTTAAAACTCCGAGGAAACAACACACGCGAAGCGTGTTGTTTATGCTATTTTTAATCGCCGCCGCAATGCTTAATTACGGGCGGATGTGACTTTGAGGTCCTAAAATGTTGTACTAGGAAGGCTCCGTAACATCCCCACTATACATGTTAGCAATGAATGTCGGAGCGGAGGACCATTCATTGTAACCATTGTCGTCAGTATAGCCAGGATTGACGAACTAACCGTGCGAAGGCGCCGAGAGCTGTAGGTCAAATTTGTCTTGTTAGACGAAGCGATTGGCCTATTATAAAGGACGCCGCCGCACACGCCGATAATCTTATCACAGCTCGCGCCTAGCTGACCCTGAGAAGCTCATTTTTCTCCATTTATCACGCAGGAATGTCGTTGTCATCACCACTACCTTTGCCAGAACAACTTGGATAGCCGAGAACGTTCTAGACGGCACCTACCTCATGTATAACTACCACGTGCGGGCCCCTGAAGGGAGAGTGATTGATTAATAGCCGAGAGTTTGGCGTATCGTGCGACAGTTGGGCGATTCCGGAGCGGTGAGGGACGACTGCAGTGATCTGCGATAGTGCGTCGGCGAGCTTGTGTGCGATGAAGAGTGGGACTGATCTGCGGGACTGTGGACTGGATGCGCGAGTGAAATGACATCAGGGATGATGGCTATAGACAGTTTTAACTAAACGTGTGGAAATAATTGTAGCAGTTTAAGGGACATTAGTAAGACTGTGATAAATACTTGAATTGAAATTGAGATAGTAATTAAATAATGCCCTCAATAAGAATAATAAGAGTTAATAGGACGCTCAGACTGGTAAATAACAGATGTTTGACTGTTAGTAGCATTGAGAATAAATATAATTATTGACTTTAGTTATTTTATTTTTATTAAGACCTCCATCCCTCACGAACTCAGATACGTCTTTCATGCATTCATGTAACTATATATATATATATATATATATATATATATATATATATATATATATATGTCTAGGCGGTTTGTGTTCTCATTTCAGCTTCTCAAAAATTTCCTTGAAGAATGACGTAAATTCGATTGAAAATGTTGTCTTGTATTCAAGAACGTCTGTTGAAGTTAGTTCCCTGCTTTAGCCACCAAGCGATGTAAATAGATTTAGTACAAAAACTGTTTATTCAAACTGATTAAAAATATTTGTGTGTGCCGTAATTAATAGAGCATTTTTTAGATGTTACCTGTATGTACAAATATTAAGTCGTTTCGTCAACAACTCGTTATGAGACACTTTAAGCGGTGATCCTTTCACTTCACGACGTTATGGATGCCTTGACTTGATTGAACGAATTGGGCATGAGAAATTTTCATGCACCGAGAAAAAGGTTTTGCTGAGGCAAGCAAATGTATTACGTGTATGGAGGCAATGAACTATTTTGTTGTTGAAACCTAGTTATTTAGTTGCTATTTGATTGTCCCGAACTAAGATTTGGTTGGTGCAACTAAAGATTTGTTTAGCTCTACGTACATTAAACAGTTTCGGTTAATACATACATTTGCAAGCCCGACTGAGGTTCGAACACTGTACCTAGATCACTGCGTCCAAGCCCCACGCCCTAGCACCCTCAGCTGAAAATGAAGTGGGATTGGCTTTAAATACACGCAACTTAAATACTGCACGACGCGTGCAAATAAATACTTCAAGTTTTGCAGCTTTACTTTTTAGTTTCTTGGTAAACTAAATTTATTAGGATATTTATACCACTGTTAAGCACCAATACACGCACTAACAAGCACTGTCACTATCCCAATTGTCACAGAAAAATACAAAGAAGCTCTCGACCTGTACTTTCAAACGAAGGCAATTAAATGAGTGTTAAAACAGCATACAGTTTATTAAACTAAATACTTTTTAGACAGTCTAATTTCTTTTGGCCCAACACGGAGATTTTGTTTATTCAAGTGAATATATTTCGTTTGACGAACAAAATTAAATTTTGTTTATTCAAGTGTATATGTTTTGTTCAACGAACTAAGTTAACTTTGTTGCCTTTCAAGTTTTTTTTACTCAAAAAATATATTTCGTTAGGGAAACTAAATGTATCTTTGGCCCTATACAAACAAGTACTATTTTGTTGGCTGAAACAAACCTTTCTCGCAGTGTTATTTCGTAACTGTGGATCATGAACTTATTAACTCCAAATGAGCCCGTGTTTGCCCCAGCATAGAATTCCACGACAGAGAAAAGAATTTTTAGTCGGTTCTACAATACCGCACAAAATAATTAAAAAAAAAACGCTCAAAGAACTAGAGTATAAGCAAGGCATGTGAATGGATGGCAAACACATCAGTCTTCTTTGCAAGAAATTGCAATGGAGCCTCACTAGGCGATAGTACCAAGCTACCGGCGAAATTCCCACCGCACGAGAATACTTTTATAAAGTAGGATTCAGAAATAAATTTAGTAAGTGAATTTTACTGTCTGACAGTAAACGGAACTAGATATACCTCCACCGGAAAAAGAAAGTAATCCATTTCTTAAAAATCTTAAATACTTTATGTAATGCATCTCAATGGTAAAAAAAATTAATTATAAAATAAATACTTTTATCATAGAATTACAACAAGAAAAAGAGTCTGCGATTGTATTTTATAGGTCGCATAAATTTACCGAAGTGGCTGAATCAGCGGTAAAATATAACCGGGTAAAAAATACCGCGAGAAGGCGTTTCGATGTAATGAACATCGTGCTTTGTATTTATAACAAATCAAGTAAAGAAAAAAATTAACGTTATCTCGCCACATCAACAAAATTTCTTATATCTGTGTCATATGTAATCCCCATTAAATATCTCGCACAAAATTAAAAAAATTATAAGAAAAATCACGCAAAAGAGCTTAATGAGTCAGAACGTAACCAATTTCTTGTTTCGCAATCTTCAGTTTCCACCATAATCAGAAAATAACTGCCTTTTTTTCCTACCATCTATCCACAGGTTTGGTGTCTATAATACACTTCTAACCTAAAATATTGACAACACCATTAAATGCGAATTTAGCGGAAATATGTTGAGCAGTCCTTGAGACATGCATAGTGTACCGTATGAATCAAGCCTTGTGTGGATGTGTAGAGTAAATTCAAAAAAAAATGTTTGGGATGTGGGACTCTTGGCCGGAACTGCATTCTCAAATAATGCGATTAGCTCTAAAGAGAGTGTAAATTCATTTTCGTGTTGTTACAACAACCATAGCTATCGTCTTCGCAAGTGTGTACGGCAAGAAAACGGATGCCTATGCATGCTTGTAATTTCCTTCTTAGTTTAAAATTTAACTTAGGTCAGTTAAAGTTATCTGCAGTAGTAATACTAACATAAATATTGTGAGCAATCAGGATATCCAATCGCTTACTAGAAGGTTTACAATACTTTTTATTGCTAGCAGACATTTCCTTTCGTTCATAACGCGAGAGATAAAGAAAGGCCGCTGGTATGACTCACTGCGTGGTAATAACTGCATTTTACCATTTATTTTACGCTGATGGGTGGAATGTTGTTAAGGGAGATATAGGTAAGTTAGAATAAATAGGACATGCGTGATACGAGACGGACGATGGTGCATGGTTACGAATAATATTAGTGGTAGGGCCGCGGTGGCTGAGCGGTTAGCCTGCTCGCCTCCTACCAATGCGAACCGAGTTCATTCCCTGGCTGGGTCACTCCCGGATTTTCGCAACTGGGAATCGTGCTGGACGATGTAGTTGGTCTGCGGGTTTTCTCGGTGATCTCCTGTTTCCTCCGCTCTTGCATTCCGGTGCTGCTCCATTCTCACCTTATTTCACTTTCATCGACTTTCAAGACCTCGTTGTTAAAAGCCGCGCAAATCTCTCAACTCATATAAGCGATCGGCCCACAGAAAAGCAAGAGTAAACACACGTCACAGCTGCTCATGTCTCAAAATGCTTAGGATAAATCATATAATTTCGCAGCTTCAATAAATTATATAAACTCAATGCCGTCAGTATGCCATCAGTCGTGCACGACCTATCAACGAGTTTTGCCATACACCTTGTTTGTGTGTGTATGCATTGGCAATTATTGAACTTCTAACCTTGACAGTCCACTTCACTGAAGCAATTGCACCGCTATTGCGTCACAAACCATACACAAACAAATTTATTATACCAACGTCAATACGTCGTCAATATGTCGTCAGCTCTACGTAAGTTTTTCTGAATAGCAGCAATGACTGAACAAGCTTAATTCTTCGAGTGTGTAATAGAAACAACCAATTCCAAAACATGGTCTGCTCCGGTCATCTTGTCACAGAATACTCAAGCATACGGAGTTGAAATAGCCGTTTATACGGCGAAATCCAGCCATGCACGCCATAAAAATGATGTCACCGGCCAGCAAAATGTTAAAACGCAGTTCGCCATTCAGCGCCTGGTAACCTAATTGCCAGCCGGCAGCTCAGCCAATAGGGAATCTCCCGTTGCATGCAACAGCCAATCAGACACAATGTCCGTTCCCAGAACCTCGCACAGCCAATCAGATAATTGGTACGTCCAAACCCAAAAAACCTTCTCGCCACTGTGTCTGTGCATTATCTACTCTGTAAACGAGTTGTGCATGAACACGCGCGTGTGTGCGTGCGTGCGCGCGCGCGTGCAGTAAATGTTATTTTGAACTCCAGGTACGAGTATAAACGATGTAAAGTAATATCTTGTGCAAAATGAGGACGATATTGGCACGTGAAAATCGTTATTTTAAGTAAAGTGGTTTAAAAATAATTGGAAACAACTTTTTATGAAGGAAAAAGTTTCTGAACACAATACTCATTTCTTTAGTTAAAGTTTGTGAAATGCTGCCTGACACGTAGCATAACAGCAACGCAACTTGTCAAACGCATGTATCTGTTCACCCGAGGACCGTTCTTCCGATAGTGTTACACAAAAGTGAAATTTTTTTATTCATTTAAACATGATTACACCCCTATTTAAATAATGCACGAAGATAATATTACTCGAAAAACTTTCCCAGATTTCAGTCCTCGATGTTTCAGCCTACCATTCATACAAACTCTCAATTTATACACTTAAATTATAATGCCGGTCCTATAAAATACTATTCAGGAATTTGTTATTTCATATCAATAAGTTTTAAATATTTTGAAATAAAATCATTTGAACCTTCAATTTTTAAGAACTTGTACCTCCTTTAGCAATTATTCTAGGTCCTAACCAGTTATTAAACATTTTTCTATCTCAGTTTGCAAAAAAAATAACTCTTTCTGTGTTTGTATGTAGGCAGGACTACATTTACGTGTACATAAATATATACCTGTATGCACATACACGGGCAGAATATAATATCACTATCGGGTAAAGATACCATTAAAAATCTCAACTTTGTCAGAATTAAAAAAAAATTAAGAATTTTTTTATAACAACAAAATTTACTATAAGATAATTAATATAGTTTTTTGTGACATCCTTCAGTTTCCGCTAAAAGTAATGTATTACTACAAAATACTGTATATTTCATGAGTAATGCATTCGCGGGTAAGTCTGGTAATTGTACTTAAACCTCAATTGGGGAGAGCGTGGATTCATTCCCAGCTGGTTGCATCGGGAGCTGTTTTTCCTAATGGTTTCCGTCCCCATTCCATAGGCAAATTCTGTACAATTGATCTTCATTAGCGTCTGTGCACACAACAACGTTTCGTAGATTATGCATGACAACTGTACTTGAAGTAACACAAGGTAAATTCCTCTTACAGTTATTTTGCATTTTTTAAGTGTGTGTTCCAATGCAACCCCAGAGAGTACAGTTTGGATGCAGAAAGTAGCTGCTACTTGTCGCCTTCGGAGAGTTACATATTATCTTATGCAGCGCACATAAACGTGAAAATGATATGAGAACTAAAATAGAATGTACGAGTTCCATTCGTAAAGAGAAGGCCCTGACAGTAAAATTAGCAATCACTCTTAGAAATGTAAAAACAAACACAACTATCTTCTTGTCTACTGTAGCGAATCTTCCAGCGACATACAGAGAAAAATTTTCAGTTAGACATTTTTTTATTGGGTACCGTTCACTATTTACAGGTTCTGCGTAAATAAAACCACGAACTGAAAGTTATGTTCAATATAAAAAAAACACGATACACGAATCCCACCAATCATATGCAAGTACGTACACCAGCGCAAACTTTCGGAAACTAGGGCACATCAGAAAACCTTATTTCGCAATCGCACTCCGCTGCGAAGAAAACAACTTACTGCTTAGCTATGCAATGTTTACAGTCAACGCGACTACTAAACTACGCCATGTGTACATCGACATCCTTATCACCCCGCACAACATCGTAAAATGGGGCAAGGTATAGGGACTACAATGGGAGATACTGCGGTTGTCGAGAATTACCATTTAGTAGCTATCGGTTTGTAGATTTTAATGGGGAGAAGAACAATAGAGTGTGAAATGAGTGCAGCCAAGAGTAACTATCTGTATCTCTGTGGCCACTTTTATTCGTTACAAGCTTTGTATGCAAATACAACTTAAGGATGCCACCTACTTCCTTTATATATATACACATAACATTTATCCAAAGCGTTACCGTTCAAATGTTTTTGATTACAGTTAGTTCACGATTGACAGACACATGTGAAATAAATAACGAGAACTTGTTATTGTCCACAAGTTGCGTGTATTTAAGCTTGCCTATCGACTGGCATACCTTATGTAAAATATTGGCAGCGGATTATCAAATAAATTACCGCGAGCCATATGCAAAATTGCGTGATGTCGAGTCAGGGTGTAACCTTAACATTAAAAAAAACTCACTATTTAACTATTTACTATGCATAACATGTAAACGGTTTTCAGTTGTGCTATAATGTTGTCGAAAAGTTAGTATTTATGCGAAAGCGCATACTTAGACTCGACTACGAATCAATAATGCATATTGCCTTATGTGGTCGTATCTTTAGATGAGCACGGAAGCTTTTTTACGCCTCAAGGTAGCCTACAGAAGCAATGAGTCGATACGGGCGACAATAACTTGCACGCCTAGCGCCTCATCGCTGGGACGCGCAAGGCGTGCAGCGTTTCCGCAAGTGCTTTGTACGTAATGTTACGCGTCGCTAGTCTGCATCGCTACCCATGACCCGTCCGGCACGAGCGAAGGAGTATGTGAAGGACGCGCCGTAATTCTAGGATCAGTGGGCGGCGTTTACAAAGGCCAGAGGCCGCCTGCCGCTGCTATAAGCCTATGTATCTCGCGTGCTCTTGACCTTCGGCGGATAGAATTTCTAAGTTTATCTGAAGGGATGTTCTGGTTTAATGCGCTAGTTTCTCTAGGGCCCCGGCCTATGTTCAAGCAGCGACAGGCCTCCGAGCGGAAAGTTTGGACGACTGTGCGACTTCAAGCGACGGGTGTGCAGAGACGACGAGTCAGCAGAGCCTAGAGTAGTTGCGAAAGGTACCAGCAGTAGTGTAGTCTGCGGACAGCGAGCATCGGTGCAGTGAAGAGTGAGAATGGCAGACGGGAATACTGAACTGAATGCGTGAGTGCAAGACATGTCAAATGATGGCAACAAACAGACTGAATATGTGTTAATAATGAGTGTGAATTAAATGACTACCACCAATATAGAGACATCGAGAAGGACTTTAATTAGAATTGAGATAAACATTAAATATTGCTTTAACCGAGAATAATAAGAGTAATAGTAGAGATAGGCAGTTTAAAGTAGTAAATAACAGCTGGGTTCTTGTAAATACTATATATAATGTAGCGAGTATAACTTTGGCAGTATGTCCCCGAAAGTCAGCAATAATAATGATGTCACACGAGACACAAAAACAAGGTTTCGGAAAAACACACAGCAAGACGTCACACGAGAAACGGAAACGAAAAATGTATGGGAAAAAAACCACAAGATGGCAGTTAGTTGAGAGAGAACTTTCGACATCGCCAATGGCCGTGATGGCTGAGCGGTTAGCCTTCTCGCCTCCCACCAAGGCGAACCGGGCTCAATCCCCGGCCGGGACACTCCCGGATTTTCGCATGTTGGAACCGTGCCGGACGATGCCGCTGGTCAGCGGGTTTTCTCGGGGATCTCCCGTTTCTGCCACCCTTTCATTCCGGCGCTGCTCCATACCCGCCTCAATCACCTTCATCGGCTCTCAAAACCTCGCTGTTAAGAGCAGCCCAAATTTTTTCACTCACTCACTCACTTGACATCGCCTATATAGGAGGCCAAATTGAGCATTTCCAGAAAACGTTTTACTCAATACTCAATATTTTTTAAGTGTTGCATGCTTTAAACAGCATGTAGTCCTATAGGCTTTTCGTGTTCAACTGGCCACTTTTGAAAGCTTTGTTTAGGATCTACTTTACTGCCCTTTTTTTCTTTCCGTCATATTTAAAATCAACATTTATATGGATACGTTTACTTTATTTGTGCAAAGATATAGTACAACTGTGAAAATTTTAGAAATGCAAATATAGTCTTACCCCTATATGCATTAAAAATTAACTTATAAAGGACAATATACACAAATTAAGCATATTATTCCAAAAGGATGTTGAGATTGATTCCAAATGTCTTTAGTTAATTGCGCAAAAGCTGCAAGAATCTTTAGAGGTAAGCAATTGTTCCTAAAATATATATTGTTTCGATAGACAAAGTTGTTAAACGGGTGTTTACTTTATCATTTTTTAGAAAAGCGAATTCTTGTACAGATGTACGAGGGTTATTCGGAAAGTAAGGTCCGATTTCTTATAAAACATAAACCATCACAAATTTTTTCAAAAAACTGTTTTTATTTAATTCCTTACATGTTTCTCTATTTTTCTACATAGTTTCCATATTTTCTTTAAACATTTGTCATAACGTTCTACACGCTTTTGTATGCCTAAGTGATAGACGTCTGCCGCCTGTGAGGAAAACCAGTCTGTAACTTCTTTCACCTCGTCATCTGTGACGAAGCGCTTGCCTACCTAAAGGCGTTTGCCTTTAGGTAGCGGAACAAGTGAAAATCGCTCGGCGCCAAGTCTGGGCTGTACGGTGGGTGGTCAATCTGTTCCCATCCAAAAGATCTGATCAGATTTTGGGTGTGAAGGGCAGAATGGGGTCTGGCATTGTCATGCAGCAACAAAACTTCAGACGTCAGAAGGCCACGTCGCTTATTTCGTATTGCACGTCGAAGTTTAGTCAGGGTAGTGCAGTAAGCGGCTGCATTTATTGTTGTCCCTTGCTGCATAAACTCGACTAGCAAGACTCAATGTCTATCCCAAAACACGGTTGCCATGACATTGCGTGTTGAGATTGTCCGCTTGGCCTTGACTTTGACTGGTGATGTCGGGTGATGCCATTCCATTGTCTGACGTTTAGACTCTGGTGTCATGTGAGAAACCCACGTCTCGTCCCCCTGTGAAAATCTTCTCTAAAAATTGATCACCTTCCTTATGATATCGGCCCAAACATTAAGAGCACAAGCCATTCTTTCCATTTGGTGTTCCTCAGTAAGCAGCCTGGGAACCCAACGTGTGCACAATTTGTGAAATTGCAACTTTTCAGAGACTATTTTGTGCAAAGTTGTTATACCTACATTCGGAAATTCTAATGCTAAAGTTGAAATTGTGAATCGCCGGTCTTCACGCATCTTTTCGTCCACGGCTTTGACCAAATATTCTGTGATCACTGATGGTTGGCCTGATCGCGGTTCATCATGGACATTTTCCCGTCCGTCCTTGAAAGTTCTCACCCACTTTCGCACTTTGCTGTCACTCATCGCATTGGGGCCATACAGTTGACTTATCTGTCGATGAACTTCCGCTGCTGAAACGTTCCTTGCTGTCAAAAACCGAATCACTGACCGTATTTCACACTCGGCGGGCTGACCAATTGTTTTAAACATTTTGAACTGACACTGTAAACAGCACACTGCAACAATACCCATGCAAATGGCGTCGTTTGATGAGAAAGGCATGCCGGCAGTCGGTGCGCATGCGCGTTATAATGTTAGCGCGACATTCGATTAGCTACGGTGATTTGGACCTTACTTTCCGAATAACCCTCGTATGTATGCGCAGCACATTTATCATTGTTAACGGGCCGAAAGACGATAAAACTGGAGGTGAAAGTCCCATAAGGGTGCATTGTCTAAGAAAATATTACACGCATAGTCAGTGATTAACGCTTAGAAGTGATAAGGCATTTTAAACACGTGACTGTGTTGCCCTTAGCACTCGCGCGCTAACCTTCATAACACGTAAACTACTTTCACCCAGGCAGCCACTATAACTGGAAGCAGAAAAATTCACCGCAAGAGGGGAACAACTATGAAGCTGAGACTCCAGCATAACTCCGGGGAATAAGTTCTCCTTGCCACTTTCCTGGTTATGGTGTGCTGTAGATAGCTTCTAAAATGACTAAACTGACTCCACGCAAATGAGAGCAACAGTGCTGCTTACCTGAACGCCAGTGAAGTAGAGAATGAGCCTTCCAGACATGGACATATATGAAACATATATACGCCTATAGTCAGTTCACGACTGGAAGAGACTTTTGAAAATCAACCTTTGAAAAAACACCCTAGCCGTTAGCTACANCAAAATGGGCTTGAAAGTAGATTTTTAGCAGGGCTTCAAGAAAGTCTCTTCCAGTCGTGAACCGACTATAGCTTGTATTCCACAACAATCGGCGTGCCTCAGCATTTCAGCATCAACTACAATCTCCTATTCTACATCGTGCGCACAAATTAAGATCTTACTATTCACACGTCTATACCAGAGGCCTTTTGAACGGGTAGCGTGTTGCGAACCATATGCAACAGCACGCCGTTTCCATTAACTAATATCTGTCCGACTATCTGAAGAGTCGAGATGGGGTTCGGATTATATCCGGGGTCCGGATTCTATCCGGTGCCCGGCCGATTATTTCCCGTCTGGCCTTAATCGCGGATGATGTGCAAATGTACGTTACACTTAGTGTATTACTGCATGCCCGTGTTTTCCCATCCGATATTACAAGAGTGAAAGTCGGTGCATGAGTTTAAGTGCTCCAAATAGCGTTCCTGATGTACGTGAGGTCTTATGAGTTCAATTCGTTAGTTGCCCAAACTACGTGCTCTCGACGTTGGCAAACATACTAAAAGCTTATTTAAAATTAGCTGCAACGGGGTTCAAGAGTCTGATATGAGTAGGACATCATACGATAAATATCGCAGCAAAGTGAGGGACGCAACAAAGTATAGAATTGCGCCTGTCTGCGCCAAATAATCAGAGGCAATCCCTGTCCCAGCGATCTCGAAAGACAATGTTGGCAGGAAAAGCGACGACAATCCTAAGCGCAAACAAGTGGTGCAAACCAACGTCATGGTCAGCGCCATCGACGAGTCCAGACGATGAAAGTAATGCAGACTGTTGCACTCGTAAGCCGAACCCATGTTTTCGTTAATAACTTTAAAAATGATGAAGATATTGTAACGAAATTTTCAACAGACTGTCTTTGCCGTGTGTGAAATGTGATGATATCCGCATTTTAAACAACAGTGAACTCGACGCTTCATGTTGAAGACATTGCAACCAAATAGGATTGTGAAATGCGCGTGGTACTATGTCATTCCGTTTTGTATTGCTGTATGATTTGTCTGGCCGCGGTTGTTTTGCCTCGTGAACGCCAGGGCGTCGCCAGAAAGTCCGTTGTTGTGCGTGTATCGGAAGGCAGCTGTTGATTGACTTCGTGACCGGAAGTGGGAGTGTAATTGTGCGTGGTGACAGTGGAAGCGAAATTTATAGGAAAATAGAGAAGGAATTTCTTGGTATCTGTGGAGCAACGTATCGTCCTTGTTCGGACATACTGGAAAACAAATACGAATAAGATATGTCAACAGATTTTCCGGGAAAAGTTTGTAGGCAGACGTGCACTGATTAAGTCCACCAAAGGGATGAAACCAAGGGAACTTTATTGAACACGAATAAAAGAAATCGTTCAAATATGTCACAGGGCATTGTCGAGAATGCAAGGATCTGACTACCGGCCTCTTAAAAGAAGTCACTGCGGCGACTTTCTCAGGAAACAGGATTGTCATAAAGCACCTTGACAACTACCAAAGCTGTGGTTTGGACGAAGGTGTTGACCCTGTTGTCTAAAGGTCCAATTTACTAATGAATCAACACATGGCGATTGAGAGTTCAAGAAAAATCTCTAGTTTTATTATTGCTGGAACAAGTTACAATTGACACACGAGCTCTCGAGACAACTCCCTCCCTTTTATACGTATGCTCCGTATTGTTCGCGTCGTGGGGGGGGGGGGGTAATACTCTTCGCACTTGCTGGGTGATTCCAAATATCCGTTGCACTCGCGGGATAACTACTCAGGGTCCTTCACACTCGCGGGATGACTCTACTTATCTGGCTTAGTTGGTCCTGCAGTTCAGGTCTGGTGAGCTGGAACTGGCAGGACTCTGCTTCTGATGGCGGCTGGCTGCCGCGGTCGTTTCTCCCGGACTCACTCCGCTCCCTCGGAGTCTCGTTGGCCGTCTGCCTGGGTTTTCTTGGATGCTTCCTGCCGTACGTCCCGTTTGTCGGCCTCTGTGATTGGTCTGTTGCACGCGGCTGGCTTCTTCTTGAGCGGACGCCCTCCGTTAGGGCTCGTCCCTCGCTCCCGTTCTCGATGTAGGGCAGGAACGGACTGTTCCCTGCCCCACCACGTCCCGGCGAAGGATCCACACAGGTGTGGGTGGATCCCCACCTGCCCTTCGAGGCACAGGCTGCACTGGACACTCCCACTAGCTCGACGTGGCCTTCTCGGTGAAGTTCACCACTCGACTCTCCCCTCCTCGGTGCGTTGCAACTGACTGGAACTGACTGGCTTCTGCGGTAAACTGGCTGGTTAACTCGCGTCCGGATCTGGCTGACCCCTTTCTGTCGTGACTGCCTATCTGCGCATCCCGGGGTGGCAGTACCGAACTTCCGTGCCACTTGCTGCTCGTTACTTCGGCTGATTGATTCGTTGACGTCTCTCTCAACTGACTGCTCGCGTCGAACTCCCGTCGTCCGGCTCCGAAAACCGGACGTCTCGCGGAAGGACCTCCAACCAACTGCTCCGTTTCCCTGTTCGCGCCTGACTGCCTCCGACTGACTGCTCCCGACTGACTGACTCGTTCCTTCCTTTCTCTCCTCGTTTTGTAGCCCGCCATCGCTATATTCAAACTGCCTCGTCTCTGCACGTGGTCCGGGGAGTTTGTTGTGTCTCCCTGAGTAATAAAACACGTGCGTCCGGCCTTCTGGCGCACATGGTCCGGCGTTGTCCCTATCGATTCTGGTATGGGCGCTTCATTGTCTCGTTCTGCACGTGCTACTTGGCGGGTGGCCTTTGGTTCAGCGCGCGCACATGGTCCTTCCCTTGTCCCCGGATATAGCCGCTATTCTTCCCGTATGCCAGCTAAAAGCTTTTATTGCGGCGAAGCCCGGGGCAGGCGCAGCTGGTGGTGGGATCTCGGTGTCCCTTGGGCAGCTGCAAAATGCGGCTGGCCCTGGTGCTTTCCGTTGTCTCCGGATGCCGTCTGCACATGCAGGAACAGTGGCACGTGCCGAAACCTTTGGTGGCCCGCCTTTGCAGCTGTGAGGTGCGGCTGCGTAATTCCTGTTGGTATCTTTTTGACACGTCCGCCAGACCCTAAATCCTTATTGCGGGCTTCGCCTGCGAGCTTCCCCGAGCGTGTGTTCTGACGGCAAAAATATAGGGACGCGGGAAGCGTCAACCTTTCGTGCAGCAAAAATAAAGTCAAGGCCCATGCGTACCGTATCTTCGTCAACCACGAACTCAAGGAGCATGAGGAAAGAAACGTGTGGCATACTGCCATTGGTTGCATACACATATCCATGCAAATACGAGTATTTTGGATTATTAATTATTTTTTCCTGCAAAGATTGTTTTCGTTTATTAGGTTACGTAAATTTTAAAAAAGTCTTCGGGCCAGTGAAAATTCCTACGCGGTGCATCAAGAACCTCCCAATTCGGAAACGTGCGGTGTTTGGTGTGTAATTTCCCGCCGGTGCATAATTGGTCCGATTTCATTTGACTGCTGTATACATAGTCATCTTTAAAACTAGTTATGGTGTCATCGTATTTCACACAAAGCAAAATACATCTGTTGAAAATTACAGTTAACGTTATTAATGAAAACCTGAGTTCGGCTTGGAGTTGGACTACCTGTATTAATGTCTGCTGCTCGCATGGTTTATATTTGTTACATCACGGCTGACCAAGTACTTAATTTAAGGAGTCAGCAGTTTTAGTAAAATACAAATTACAGAATTGCACGGAGTTTTATTGCCCCAAATGTGCACTTGGCCGGGTTATAACCCAAGATCAGCCGGAAACTAGTCAGAAACGCCCGTCAAACGACCAAACACTCTGGGTTAGACCCCGGAGAATGAGTCGGTCGTTTGCTTAGCCTTGGGCTCACGAGGAGTAGCGAGTGAGTGAAGAGATTTGGGCGGCTCTTAACATCGAGGTCTTGAGAGCCGATGAGGGTGAGGCGAAGTGAGTATGGAGCAGTGCCAGAATATAAGGGTGGGGGAAACGGGAGATCCCCGAGCAAACCCGCCAACCAGCGGCATCGTCCGGCACGATTATCACATGCGAAAATACGGAAGCGACCTCGCCGGGAATCTGCCTCTGTTTACTTACATGGGAGGCGAGTAGGCTAACCACTACACCACCGGTGCCCCTCACGATGAGTAGTTCAGCGAAACAAATATTGTCAGGTCTAAACGGAAAATGCAAATCAATATTTTTAATATTTAATGTTCCCTCATATTATGTAACATAACGGTTGTCACTTATAATATTTTAATGCTTAACATAGTGCATGTTTTACGAGGAAAGATAAATACTGAAAGTAAGATTCCCTGTTGTGCTCCTATTAACATTTATAACGTATGTACAAATTATATTTTCAGATTTGAACTGCACACACATACTAAATTTTAAATGTAGTCCTTTATAGGACTATATGATTTATACCCCGATCCTGGCGCGGCACAAGTTTGAAGTTACCTCTCTGTATAAACCAGGTTCCTAATGTTCCAATCGGTCTCAGACAGCATCCAGTAGACTTTTATCATTCCGAAATCGCCTTCCACCAAGATATATTGGAGAGCCAAAAAAACTGGTATAGGTGCGCGTATGCAAATAACAGAGGTATGGAACCAATCAGAGTAACGCGATGCTGTCGGCAGCGCCTATATAAGACAACATGGGTCTGGCAAAGTTGCTAGATCGGTTACTGCTGCTACAATGGCAGGTTATATAGATTTAAGTGAGTTTGGACGTGGTGTTATAGTCGGCGCACGAGATATGGGACATAGCATCTCCGAGGTAGCGATACAATTTGGATTTTCGCTTACGACCTTTTCACGAGTGTACCGTGAATATCGGAAATCCGGCAAAACATCAAATCTTCGACATCGCTGCGGCCGGAAAAAGATCGTGAACGAACGGTACAAACAACGACTGACGAGAATCATTAAATGTGACAGACGTGCAACCCTTTCTCAAATTGGCGCAGATTTCAATGCAGGAGCATCAACAAGTGCCAGCATGCGAACTATTCAACGGATCATCATTGATATGGGCTTTCGGAGCCAAAGGCCCACTCGTGTACCGTTGTTGACTGCACGACACAAAGCTTTAGGCCTCGTCTGGGCTCGCCAACACCGCCATTGGACTGTTGATGACTGGAAACGCGTTGCCTGGTCTGACGAGTCTCGTTTTCAAATGTATCGGGCGGATGGACGTGTACGGGCATGGAGACATCCTCATGAATCCATGGACCCTACATGTCAACAGGGGACTGTTAAAGCTAGTGGAGGCTCTGTCATGGTATGGGGCGTGTGCAGTTAGCGTGAAATGAGACCCCTGATACGTCTAGATACGACTCTGACAGGTGACAGATGCGTAAGCATCCTGTCCGATCACCTGCACCCATTCATGTCCATTGTGCATTCCGACTGATGTGGACAATTCCAGCAGGACAATGAGACATCCCACACGTCGAGAGTTGCTACCGAGTGGTTCCAGGAACACTCTTCTGACTTTAGACTCTTCTATTGGCCACCTAAATCACCAGACATGAAAATTATTGAGCATATCTGGGATGCATTGCAACGTACTGTTCAGAAGTGATCTCCACCGCTTCGCACTCATATGGATTTGTGGACTGGCCTGCAGGATTCTTGGTGTGAATTGCCTCCTGCATACCTTCAAACATTAGTCGAGTCCATGCCACGTCATCTTGCGGCACTTCTGCGTGCTCGCGGGGGCCCTACATGATATTAGGCAGGTGTGACAGTTTGTTTTGCTCTTCAGTGTAGCTAGTGGTCCAAACAGATAAAAACCGAAGGAACAAAGTCCGAACTCTAAGGAGAATAGATGTTCCATAATGTCCCAGTCAAAGGACTGCCAAAGTTCTAGTGTTGCCCATGCAGTATGTCAGGTATTATCGCGGAGAAGCCTAACACCTCTGGTTAGACGACCTTAATCATCGTAATGTTGCTGCTGGAGGTGATTGCTTCTCCACGTTTCATAAACCCAAAGTGAATTAAACCTCGTGCATTCCATAACGCAGTGGTAATGGCCTTTTACAACGTGTGCGCTTCTTTAACCTTCTCTCTCATGGGTGATGCCATAGGATTCCATTACACTGAAGACAGTTTCTTTCAGCCGTGTAAAGGTTCAGCCATACTTCATCACTAGTTACAATGGTTCCAATTAAAATTTTTCTTCTTCATTTTTAGTGCTGTAGGCTTGTTGATGAAGTGCAAGAACGAACATCTTCGTGCTCTTGTGTAAAACGTTTTGGCATCTAATGTGCGCACACTTTGCGTTCAGCTGATCATGAATGATATGTTGATTCATGGGGTAGAAAATGTTTACATAGCCAGCGATGTCTCGTATTGTTCGTCGTAGAACCTTCTGACTTAGTTCGTCAATCCTGGCTATACTGACGACAGTGGTTACAGCGAATGGTCCGCCGCTCCGACGTTCAACGCTAACATGCATCCCTCGCTGGCGAGCTTTATTCACTATTCTCCCCTGTGTTGCGCACTTATTTCTCACTTGCCATATACATACATCTACCATTTATTTTCCTAAGCATTTCGATGGGAAAGACATGTTAAGCTCATTAAAAAAACGATTCATAGGACGAATTTCCACATGGAACCACATTGAAAGTTGTGTCACCATTAGAGCGATTACTTCGAGGACCTTGGTCGTACTGTCGGAACGCGCTATATCGTGATAAGACACGTGCGAAAAACGTACACATTCCTAGAATGTAAGAAATATTATTTACTATCCCGCAGTGAGAACCCTACTTGTTGGTAGATACCCTATTATAACGCTTTATAAAATGGCACTTGGCTAAATTTCACAAGACTCAATTTATTCGATAAGAGGTCATCTGCTCATTGGTTGCTGCCGTAGTCAGAGCTCATCCTCCTGTTTGGCTCGCCCACATGGAATTTGGCCACCCGAGTCCTGAATGTTTACTTTTGTTTCAGACTTTTCCAGGATGTGGTCCGATGAGCGAAGGTCCAACGAAATATAAAGAAACAAATACTTTAAGACACCTAACACACAAATAGCAAGTCAGTTGTGCTAATCTGCTTGTACACGAGCAGACCACCAACAATTTCCATTATCATTCAAACTCTGTAATTAATCTACAGATGCTTGTGGTCCACATGATGCCTCCTGATTGTTGTTTGCAGCTGGCTACATCTGGACCACTGTTCAGTTAACTTCCTTGTAGCAAAATAAAATCTGCTCATAAGCGGCCCGATTATGCATAGCCAACTGTACCCCAAGCATGCCGGAAATATTAGTGGGCCATGAGTAGCAACAGTGGCCCAATGGCTTACTGCTTCTGGCCTGCCGTAATTTAACTAACTGTCGTCAGCCAAATTATAGTAAGCCACTCGTGGTATATCTACTGACCACTTGTTGCCCAGCTATTTGCCACTTACAGCCCAGCTATTGGCCACCTGTGGCCCACTAAACAGCTGTAAACCATGCATTTTCAAAACAAAAAAATTATTCTGTTTCGCCCAAATAAAAATTGCTTATTTTCATCTTCATATGCTATCCTTCACACATGAATGAAAAAAAATGAGTATTCATATGTTATTTGATATTTCACAACAACATATAGTTGGCATGCCATAAATGGCTTATAAGTGTGTTGATGTTTCTTCTGTAGTAAGTAACAGATGGAATGCCATAAGTGGCCCACAATTTTGCTCCTAATATGTCTCCAGCAGTAAGCAACAGTTGGCACGCCATAAATGGGTCATTCGCTAGCTGCTCATATTTTCCCAGTTGTGGATAACAGTTGGCATTCCATAAATGGCCCGTAAACTTGCTGCTACTATTATCTCAGCAGTAAGTAACACATAGCATTTTGTATATCGTCTGATTGTGGAGCTTCTGTTAAATTCTAACAATCATTGTGGGAGCATTGGCCCACATTGCATTTACACCGAAGAGCCAAAAAAACTTGTAAACCTGCCTAATATCGTGTA
>NQII01000019.1:947165-960360 GCA_002778355.1 Clitarchus hookeri
TTAATTTACCAAAGGTGCGCCTCAGGGCAGAGCCCCAAACGCCAAAAACACGCAGGAAAATAATCTTCATCCATTCGTGATTTTTTCACACTGTTCGAAAAAAATCTTTGAAAAATCACCCCATGCATGATGTGTATGATTTTTTCCTAAATATTTCACGTATATGAAGCCCTTATACTCCTGTTAACCTAAAAGTACCTTACTTTTGGTTCAATTGAACTTTTACCTATAAATTTTATCTATAAATTATAATATTTCGTTTATAATTAATATTAATAAATACAAGGAGAAAATAGGTTTTTTCGTAATTCCTGGTAATAAATAGGTCTCATGCAAATTTTTATTAAACTGAGTGCGCATCAATGCGCTAAAGTTTGTTTGCATAAGTGAAGGAATATCAAGGAAGTATAACTTCAGCAGGGCTTCAGAAAAATTTGGAAGTAACCATGAACGGACTATGAAGTTGTAGACGTGCGTTCGCAGGACGTCCGCAGTGCTGCTAATTCTATCGCCGTGTGTGAAAGCTTTCTTTTGATTCAGTGGTTCGCCACAGGCCGCGTGATTATATAACTCTCCCCAGCAACGCTGATGCTGGCACGAGCCAACTGCCGCCGCGTTTTCGAAAATTCATCGATGGATCCACCGGTGGTTGATACACCAGTGTACACCGGTTAAGTGCATTTTTCGAACATCGTGTAGATTTTCAGCGGTATTTTCGTCTGCTTCCAGGCACATATTAATGCCATTACTAGAGACCTACAAAATTTATTTTGGGACACGTTAAACTTTAAACACGTTCACCTTTGCAATACATTTTTCATTGGACAATACTACCGTGTGTTCACGAACAAATGACAATAATCACCAGAGTGGGGTAGATAAGTTCGACATGCTGTGTGTGGTCGAGCAACAAAATGGACGGCAGCTAGCTACCTAGCCAAACAATGGAATAGCGCATTCAGTATCTCGACTCTCAATATCGATTGGTAATAATTTCTCAACGTACCTTACTTTAAAAACACAACTCGCACACATTTCAAGTATCGCTTCTTACGGTAATTTAATTTCCTAGGTTGAGATGTTTACTCTTCCGCTTTAGACATCTACATACATACAAATTAGAGACCGAAAAAATAAATGGGAAACTAGCGTTCAGGCGTGAAACGTTTCTTAAATGCGAATCGCAAGCAAACATAACTCAAATTTATTGATTTTGTATAACAGTTGCAGAGTTGAAACTTATTACGCCGTTTACTGCCTGGACCATAAGGTGATCTATAGTCTCCAATTTAATTCGAACACCGTGCACCAGGCGAAGTTAATTCGAGCGCCCGCTTCCCACATGGAGATCCCTCTTACTGCATGATTTTTATTTACAAGTGAGATTATGGTGGCTTACGTCCATGGTTGAGTTGAGTGATTTGAGCGGCTCTTAACAACAAGGTCTTGAGAGCCCACGAGGGTGAAGCGAGATGATAATGGAGCAGCGCCGGAATGAAAGGGCGGGGGAAACAGGATATTTCCGAAAAATCCCGCCGACCAGCGGCATCGTCCGGCATGATTAACGTGACCATAGTCCCGCTTTGAGCGGGACAGTCCCGCTTTGAAGCTATGTGTCCCGCTGTCCCCACAATTCGTAAACATACGTAAAAATGTCCCGCTTTGACAAAACAAAAGCAGCAAGCAATTAGCCTTGTCGCCCGCGCCGCGCCGTGTTGCAGGTGCGAACTGCGCATGCGCGGGGAATGGAGCGGGTGGCGAGATGTGCGAGGCGACGGGACGGGCGGGGGTAGGTGGCGAATCAGTGAATGTTTCAACTCTCAGTAAGTAACTGATTAGCATTTGACTTATAATTACGCAATCGCCGCGAGACATATCTTTGCATTTTATGTGATTATAGTAGTTTTAAAATGCCTAAACGCAAGTGCACTTTTAATATTAATTTGCAAACCAAGTATCCGTTTATAAAACAAAAAAGTGTTCCCCAGACGTCACATGTGAAAAGTGCCGTACAGATTTTAGTGCTACACATGGTGGTGCTAGTGATACTGAGAAACATTTACGTTCAGAAAAACACAGATTATCCGATTATGCTGCTGCTTCAAGATCATCGGTGCTTAATTTCTTTAAGAAAACCGATTCACCGTCTTCCAAAGATCTTGAAGTTGCCGCGGCAGAAGGTGCTTGGTCTTTTCACACTGTGCAAGAAAATCATAACTTTCGCTCGAATGATTGTCCTTCTAACCTAATACAGACATGTTTAGAACAAAAATTTAGGTGCGCTCGTTATGAAATCTGAGGTTATTGTTGTGAATGTGTTGTCACCTATGACAACACGTGAGTTAAAGGAGCACCTGCGTGAAGCTAATTGTATAACTTTTTTAACAGATGCTTCAAATCATGGCTCCACGAAACTATTTCCGATCTTAGTCCACTATTTTTTACCACACGGAGTACAAGTCAAGATTTTAGAAATTATAGAGCAACCAGGAGAAACATCGGATATTATTGTAGATTATTTGACGCAAGTAATAACAAAAAATGAACTAAAACCAAAAATTGTGGCATTTTGTGGAGACAACACAAACTGTAATTTTGGAGGACAAAATAGAAAAGGAGTTAATAATGTTTACGCCAAATTGAACCAGTCTCTTGAAAGGAAACTCATAGGAATTGGATGTGGAGCTCACATAATCCACAATGCGATTAAAACAACTGTAGATTGTCTTCCTGTTGATTTTAAATGTATTATTGTAAAAATGTATTCATTTTTTTACATTTATAGCGTTTGCGTTGAAGCTCTTAAAGAATTCTGTAATGCAGCTGACAACTTCTAGGGTACATTAAAACTAGATGGCTTGCGTTAATGCCCACGCTGGAAAGAGTTTTAAAAATGTTTCAGCCTCTAAAAAACTATTTTCTGAGAATCGATAAATGCCCAAATATATTAAAAGCATTTTTTCAGAATGAAAGCTCTGAATTGTGGTTATTTTTTATGAATGCACAGGCAGCTACTTTTCATCAAGCTGTGTTAAAGATCGAGAGACAAGCCGTGTCTGCAATAGAGACCGTGAAGGAAATTAATTGGCTCAAAGACAATTTGTCACTGAAACCAAATTCATTCTTTCTTCACCACGCTACTCGTAGTATGTTATTGAGATTACAAGAAACTGGTGTTGTCACTGAGGAAGATGTGAAAACAACGGCAGCAGAATTTTACAAGACGAGTAAAGAATACTTGGAGCAGTGGTGTCAGTTCAACACAGAGTTAGAAGTGTTTGAATGGGCGAACCTGACCACGGTCCCCACGTGGGAGCAGATTCAAAGTGTGATGGATTTGCTTATAGAGAAGGTATTTCTCAGTAGCAGTCAAGATACAGGAGTGTTTGACGAGTTTTAGTTTATTTCCAATTATATTACAGCTGAGAAAGTAACAGAATGGAACACTGAGAATATTGCTGCTGAAGATCGCGGGGTTGAAATATTCAAACACTTTCAAACAAATAATCTCAATGATGCGAATTTTCGTATAACAATCGAGTACATTTTATGTCTGCCTGGCAGTAACGCTCCAGTCGAAAGAGCGTTTTCCCACATGAATAAAATATGGACGAGTGAAAAAACACAATTAGGAGTCCCAGTGTTAAAAGTCATTCTGATAATAAAGAGTAACATAAACAAGTCATGCCAACAGTTACATTCCTACTTAAAAACTAAACCTGATATGTTAAAGCAAATTTGCTCATCCGAAAAATATAAGAAACCAACCCACCAGATTGCACAAGATTAGTTCTTATTTTAATTTTTGAACAATAAACGTTAACTATATTATAAACATGTGTTTTATTTTTAAAACAATATAAATATATATTTTTTTAAGGGCGTCCCGCTCTGAGGGAAAACATATATGGTCACGTTAGGCATGATCCCCACTTGCGAAAATCCGGAGTAACCCTGCCGGAAATTGAACCCAGTTCGCCTTGGTGGGAGGCGAGCAGTCTAACAGCTTCGCCACCGCGGCCCCATCGAACTGTTGAAATGTTGCTGAAATTTAGCTGGCAAGTTTTTTTACCATCCTTCCTACAGCCCCGATCCGGCACCAAGTGACCATCTTTATGTAGTTAAAGAAATGGCTTGCATCGCAATGGTTTACAGATGACGACGATGAACTCAAGAAAGTGTGAATCAATGGTTCAGGACACAGGCAGCAGACTTCTTTGACAGCGGGGTTAAGGAAAATGGTGACTCGCTACCAGAAGTGTATGGAAGTTAATGGTAACTATGTATAAAAAATAAATGGTATTCACTTCACACAATTTTCCTCCAATTTAGAAACGGACCTTACTTTAAAAACGCGGCTTGTAGTAATGCAGCAACACTGTCTTAGTGCAACGTGTGTGTCACTATTACAGCTCCCGAGCTTCTAGATCTGGAACACCGCTGCAATATGAGCACTTTTGAAGGTCTAATTACTCTTTCTTTTGAGCAGTTTTTTATACTTTAACCACCTTTTTAAATAAATATAGCCATGTAAGTAATAAAACACAGCGTGTATATTCCACCGTACTCGGAAGTTAACGTCTAAGGCTAAAATAAAATATATTTACCGACTATTATCCCAAATGTGAGGCCTTTCAAAAGTGCTCACTTTACCGTGAATAACCTATAGACATTTGGCATCTGTAAAGGATCTCCAACAACAAAACCTCCGAGACGAAGAACCTTGACCGTCGTTCTGCGTAGTTGCCAGTAATCAATCGCAGATGATGGACGAGGAGCCGTGTTCGATCTCTCGCCTGCAAAAGTTCACAAGACCTCCTACAAGAAAGAGACACTCCAAGGACGATGCCATTGTTTCCACCTCACCAGAGCCAGCACCATCAGCATTAAAAAAATACACCGTATGTGAAGAGAAAATAATTGTGAAACACAGTGCGGAGTTATTTCATCTCCTACTTATCTTTCATTTTCTAAGGTGTTCACACAGAATAGAGATATGTGTGGCTCTTAATATCGAGGGCTTGAGAGCCGATGAGGGTGACGTGAGGTGAGTATGGAGCAGTGTCTGAATGCAAGGGCAGGAAACGAGAGATCCCCGAGAAAACCGGCTAACCAGCGGCTTCGTCCGGCACGATTCCCACATGCAAATATACGGGAGGCACACCGCCAAGAATCGAACCCGGTTCGCCTAGGTTGGAGGCGAGTAGTCTGACCACTACACCACCACGGCCCCGTCACATTGAAATAGGGTTCCCAACCGTCCCGTATTTTACGGGTTTCCGTATCCTGCGGCTGAAAGAATTATCCAGCATGGACATAGGACGAGATGTCGTATATCCCGTATCATAGAATTCTTCGAATATAAACTGGATACTGATGAACAAAGTGTTAGTAATTGACAACTTACACGATTGCAGGACAGATAAATGTGTACTTTGCAAACGAGAATTTTCTATTTCACACGACGGCGAAAGCGACGCGAAACAATACGCATTTACCTTGTTGCATAAAAACACAAGTCAGTAGGCGACCACAAGTGAAAGAACTTGGATAATAATTTATTTTTTCGCCACACAAAGATATAGAGAACAGAATTAAGTTACCACGTGTCAACTAACCTTATACTAGCATAATGCTAAGAACGGCTAAATTTATAAGATATTTGACTGCAATATCAAATTGATCCATCACACAAAGAATGGATAGCATTTCAAACTGTTTTTTTTTNTCCTGCGGCTGAAAGAATTATCCAGCATGGACATAGGACGAGATGTCGTATATCCCGTATCATAGAATTCTTCGAATATAAACTGGATACTGATGAACAAAGTGTTAGTAATTGACAACTTACACGATTGCAGGACAGATAAATGTGTACTTTGCAAACGAGAATTTTCTATTTCACACGACGGCGAAAGCGACGCGAAACAATACGCATTTACCTTGTTGCATAAAAACACAAGTCAGTAGGCGACCACAAGTGAAAGAACTTGGATAATAATTTATTTTTTCGCCACACAAAGATATAGAGAACAGAATTAAGTTACCACGTGTCAACTAACCTTATACTAGCATAATGCTAAGAACGGCTAAATTTATAAGATATTTGACTGCAATATCAAATTGATCCATCACACAAAGAATGGATAGCATTTCAAACTGTTTTTTTTTAAATAATAATTTTCCTTGAATATTTGATTGGTGTCAGATGTGTGTTGAGTTGTACGTGTCGCTTATGGCAAATCTAAAAAAAGTCGGCAATCTCACACAGAAGCAATCTTTTGAGTAAACGTTAATTTATTATGTTAAAAAACTGCCACTTACGATTTTTTTCTTATACTGAATTTTTATTTATAGAATATTACTATAACCCTTTCAACTGACAAGTAAATGCTCTTGGTTATAAAATTTTTACTTGAATTTTCACAAAAATTTTTGTACTGGAAAATAGTTGACTTTATCAATTTCGAGACAAAATTAAACTTTTATGTAGTTTGAAACATGCAGGTGCTGGCATTTTCTTCTATAGGCTGTTAACGGTAAACTGAGTTCCTCTGAAAGCCATGGTTGAGATTTACTTGCATGCACATTGTGTAAAGTTAACAGTGCCGTGGGCTTGATCACTTAACTCATGCGCCAGTCAAATGAAACTGTAAAATTATTAGAAAAGCGAATATATTACAAATTTGCTAATTCTCACACTCTATGCATAAAATAGAAAGCAAAATAAATAATTTTATTATACAGCCACAAATGTTCACCTGGCACTCTTAATTTGACATTATGACGTGGAAGTACTTTCCTTCCACCGTTACTAACTTTACTGGACGCATGCCAGTCAGTGCGCAAGTTAAAATATTGTCAGGTGGGCGCAGTGATATTATTCAGAGCTTGCATAACAAACACTATTTTATTTAATGATGTGTTTTGCTTGAGGGTTAGTTTCGACATGGCTGCGGCTTACTTTCCAGATCCAGGCTACACATCGAAATTTAGAAATACCTTTAGGTTGTTCCGTCAGGTAACTTATCTGACCTCTAGACCAAACTGTCAGACGGTTAGACGTGCCGATAGGAAAAATTATGTAAAACCTTAGGAAAAAGGGCTTGGATGTAGTAGTATTTATAAAGTGTAGTATCATTGTATTGTGCTTTTTTCATCGTGCTACCTTCAAAGACATGTAAATATGGTGAGCAATGAAAATTAAAATTATGTGTATTACAAAAAGTAAAAATAAACATGCTTGTGATCAAAGGCTAAACAATAAAGCTTACTTTATATCATATATTGAATGATCTTTGCCTGGCGTTTCCTCTTCATTACTCTTATTGACTTCAATGCATTTATTAACACTGCTCCCTGTTGCAAAATAGCTTAATGAGTCAGCATTTCAAACATCCCATTGAAATGTATTCTACAGTGTAGCACAACACTTCATTACATTGGCTGTAAACGAGTTCAACTTTCATGTGGTTAAAAATGCATATTTCTCCTTGAGTATTCCCGACGCACTCTCAACAGTTCGTCTTATTGCCGTCTGTTTCCTTTTGTACATTTACTCTCGCTGGTCGTTGGGAATACATTGTGACACGAGACATCATTTGAGAATGTATTCTGAGTTTCCTAAGAGAATGAATGCCCTCAAATAAAATGTTTTCTTTCCGCAGTGAAAGGCAAAATGTACTTGTACGAAGAATTATATCACGCTCACTAACAGGCCAGTTGGCATCACATAAAGAACTAATAGTTTGTTTGACAGACAAAAAAAAGTGTGCAAGTTTTTAGGAAATACTTCTAAAATAAGTAATACAGTTAAAGTACACGTTGTTTCCAAGTACTCGAGACTGATGGCGTTCAACTCTGGAATGACCTCTCGTGTTTAGTTCATTAGTTCACAAATAATTCAAAAATGGAAGTAGGTCATATACATATAATGCTTATAATACATAAACATTATGATTATAATATTATTTGGTATTCCTTCAAATTTAATACCCCGTATGAAGAATGTNGCTTATAATACATAAACATTATGATTATAATATTATTTGGTATTCCTTCAAATTTAATACCCCGTATGAAGAATGTCCAACAAATTAAAAAACGCTAACTAAAGAACGATCTAAATTCTATGACAAAATAGACAAAGAAAAATAATTATAGANCCAACAAATTAAAAAACGCTAACTAAAGAACGATCTAAATTCTATGACAAAATAGACAAAGAAAAATAATTATAGAAGAAAGCACAAAAAATAACCTATAAAATTTATTATACGTCGACTTATATTGAAATGGGTAATTTTACCATGGACTGGGCAGATTTCTTAGTATGGTGTCAAAACATCTATCTTCAACAAAATTCTTGTAACCGCGAGTACGTTGAATGTGTCCTTGAAGGGACACTTTATGATATTGAGAGCAAACNCTTCAACAAAATTCTTGTAACCGCGAGTACGTTGAATGTGTCCTTGAAGGGACACTTTATGATATTGAGAGCAAATATTTTCTTGAAATTACGTACCCAGAACTAGCTTCTTAGAACCTCAATTTCCATATCAACTTTAAGAGCGCTTTCAGTGAAGAAATGCAGTTCTTACTGCAAGTTGCACATTCTGCTTTGTGTGTTTCACTACATCATTACGTATTTGATATATTTCGTACGTCCGTTTTATGTTTTACAGGCCTTACTCTTCCAAACTAGAAAAATGTTTTTTTTTTTTCAACTCGTGTTATATTTACGGTTTACCTCAAGTATTATTGCGCTATATTTTTTTCTTTCTCGTTGACTTTGTTTTCTTTGGGTTATTATCCAGTTATGTAACAAAATACATGCAGTAAAAATAGCATGTGAGGATTGAGAATGCTAGTACTAGGAGGGTAATTTACCGGCATTTCCTAGGCGTGGAGATGGGAGATCCCTAGCGGAAGTAATCCCCAATACTGTCAGTCAGGATCGAACCAACGACCTGCTGTAGAATGACCAGGTGTACCCACGGGTGTCTCAGTTGGCAAGTCACTGATTTATCACTTCTGAGGTCTCCGGCTGCATTCCAAACCCCGGCATGCGGTACATTTTCGGACTGGAGGTTCTCAAATGGGGAGTGTGGCGGGCGCTGCTGTGGTGTATGAGTTTTCTCGGGGGTATCCCGTTTCCTACCTCCGTCTTCATTCCGCTGCGTCTCCATATCTCCATCCTGTCTCACCTCCTCCATTCTTCGAGCTGGCTGGAGCGACAAGTCTGTCCCTCGGGTAGGGCAGCTGTCTCCGATTAACGCCAGCCTCTCCTTCTTCATACGTGAGTCTGAATCAAGTGGGAACCACATGTGGGTTTTCATGTCGTATACCCATGTGGAGAGGCTCAGTTTCATGCTCTAAAAATTTTCATACTCATGCAACTGACTATGTAGGCCTGCTAATCTTCGTTCAACTAACTATGAAGGCCTACTCATAAATTATAATACCCTCGGTATTTGGGAGGTTACGGAGTTGATCCCAAAGACTAAAAACAAGGTAGACTGATCATAATATTCTGTGCATGTCGATAATACTGGATCTCGCATTGCCATAAGAACTACCAAAATTCACGTTTTCAAACTGCAGTGACGTGGATGTTTGTTTTTCATTTCGCTTTTCAACTGTTTCATGCTTTTATACCTAACATAAATTACTTAGCGCAACTCTATGATATCACAGCCGCATTAAAATTTGGTGAGAGTATGTGAACCAACACATATCCAAGTAAACGACGAGCTGATGTAAGTCGAGTCCACATGGTTGTGACAGTTATAAGGGGTAAAACCTTCCGATCAAGGAGCCGGCCTGCCTGGAACGCGCAAGGCCACGGGTGCAGTGTTTTATTATGTTGCGTGTACTTATGAGACTTATGCGGCGACCCTATCACTCTATTTGTGGAAAGTATGTGGCAATTCAGTGCCCTTGAGTAATTTTGGGTGTGTCTGACACACATAGTTTGACATGCAGTGCTTTGAAAAATTCCTTATAAACTAAGTTTGAGAGCTCCGAAATTGTATTTATTATGTGCGAGACGTCTTGAGAGCAATCAACCGGCATAGTCAGCAATGTGCGTGTTCTTTTCGTGGATCAGCACATTGGGCGAAAGTCCAATAGTTTCGTAGAGGAAAAAATTGAATTGAAACGCACTGAAACGCAGTTCTTGCGACAGGTACGCGGGCTCCTTATTGTTGCTGTACACAGATGGTTATCGTCCATGGTCCTAAGTAACTGTGATAGTCAATGTGGTGACGAGGCCACTTGTGACTTGAAAATTTCTGGGCACCAAGTCAGTATCACAATAATCTGGGACTCTCTGCAATAAAGGTCTCGATTCTTTACCTGGATGCATGGGCGACTTTGACCTATTCTGCCACCCTCAGTGGAGGGTGGTATTCAATTACCCACACTGCACGTGATAGTAATAAGGTAAAAATGTCAGCTCTAACTGAATGGTGAGCTGGTAGCAGCTCGAATGTCCTCTGAGACTTAATGTCGGTATTTATTACACTGTTGCACTATCTGCATACGCCACAGTCCCTTGGACGTAGCATTACTACGAAACTGATTTTGTAACTCATCTTTGACTCTGCTAGTGGGAATAAGATAGCAAGACGTTCTCGGGGAAAAGAAAACGACTCCAGAATGGCGGGAAAACTAACAAACGGGAAGAATTTAACCTGATGAAACGCTCGTGTAAGTAATACGGGTTGTCTCATCAGCCTCATGAGAGGTACCAGAAGTACTCTTTATTTACCTCAGGCCAAAACTGAAAGGGTCGTTCTGACTGTTATTATCAATTGTTTTCCTTCCTATATTTATGCGTTTCTGCATTTTATATTAATTCTTCAAAAGCGTCCTGTTGATTTTATTGTACTTTTGAAATATTTTATCCTTAAAAGAATTTCTTCCTCGGAACCCCACTCGCGTGATGCTCCTTGTCGCCTTCAAGTCCAATGCCATTCCGGCAACCTTCATGCGCCGGTATTCTTACAAGTCTGAACTTCTTCAAAGAATTCTTTCTTTGTACCTCTCCTAGACGTCTTACCTTCTGATATATTATTGCTTGATTTCCTTTTTATATACATTCCTTTGTTTTACTTCAAATTCCTGGGACGAACTGATTTGTTTATTGTTGCTGTTTAACAACCGTCGCATTTCACATTAGGCTTTGGCAGAATGGCCAAAATATCTTGAAACTAACTAGACCAATGTTATGGCAGTTTGCAAGTCGAAACACAGAGAATACTACAAATGGTTCGTCGTTAAGTGAACAGATAAAATTTTCATGGGACAAAAAACGTCTCAAAGCTATGCGTCTTATGATTATCATTCTAATTGTTATAAAGTACAAACAAAAATTCAGCAGGCACAAATTTTGAACATTACGCTTTCAACTTATAATTTCATATAATAATGCTTCTTATAATATACACTTAAAATTACAGTAAATCAAGGCATGAAATTTCAAGCCTGATGGAACTAGACAAAATAAAATAATTAGCCGTCACTAATTTGTATCCGTAGTTCTCTAAATGCCTCATCTGTCGTCGAGCGCGCTAATGCGCATGAATTGGAAGGCACGTTCTCTGGTTATGGATAGATAGTACTTTATGTTGCACAGATGGAAATTACATAATGGATGTATCATTATTTTGGTTTTTCATGCTTTCTTTACTTTATTCATTTCACTCAGCAATACCAGTTGATCGACAACAACGGACCAGCCATTCCCCTTACAGTCCATTAAGGACTGACAGTATCTTCTAGTCTCTAGCCTTAAATATTTGGTCACCAATGGCGACCTGGCGTCCGGAAATTTCGCGCCATGGTGTAGATGTATCAATCAGAATTTACGTTAAATTATGGACAGGGATTTTTAATTTTTTTTTCAAAGGTTGATTTTAAAACTTGCTTAATTAATAGCGAAGCAGGATTGCAGCCCCGTGCTCTAGGATGCAGTTGCCTCGGCCACGCCAGTGCAGCTGCGTGTGGATCACGGGAGTGGATCGGCAGCCACGGCGAGGCCTTTAAGCTCAGTTCATGATGGAAAACGTGTGCACAACAAACGTTTCCGCATCAAAATAAAAGTAGGTATTCCTGATGGTATGGTTCATGGCGATCGTGTACGTAAACAGCTCTGACGTCCACGATGACCATGAACCTTGCCATAAATAATGCCTACTTGTAATCATACGTGCACGTTCATTATGCACACGTTTTAAATAATAAACTGACCTCCAGAGGTTGCAGTTCAGCGCAACAGCTGTCGTGCTGCCCAGTGGGCTTCTGGAAGCGTCCCGCCGAAGATCAATACCTAGGGACGTTGCGATATCCAATTCTATCGATATTTCTTTCAATATCAATATTAAATAAAAGTATTGATATTCCGATATTATCGGAACAAAATAAAATATCGATATCCCAGAATATCGAATGATATTTCGAAATTCCCATTAATACACAAATTTTGGCCTACTTAGGAATGTTTCAGTACCGTAAAGTATCGATATTTCATAAGGTATTCAAATGAATAAATAAACTGATGATAGTGATACAAAATATCGATACTTACAAACATAAAATATGTTACATTTGTGAGAAAATATACTTCTAAAAATCAAGATATGCACTGTTAATTACAATCAAACTACCGATTTTTTNTACAAACATAAAAAAATGTTACATTTGTGAGAAAATATACTTCTAAAAATCAAGATATGCACTGTTAATTACAATCAAACTACCGATTTTTTGTACAAAAGAAGTCATTAGAATATGTCATATTATACATGATAATAATTAATTACAAATGTGGCTAAATATCGGAAGAAATATACTGATAACAGTATAAATATCGAAACAGAATATCGATACCAAAATATCGGATATAGAAAGAAAAGTATTGATATTTACTCATATCAGTAATATCGCAAAGTCGCTATCTACGCAATTTCCTGGGAACGACGGGTTGCCGCGGAGGCGCGCGACTCCGCATCGCTGCTTCCCAGGAAGACGTGGCGCGATGCGGGACGAGGACGGAGCGCACAGTCTCCGTCTCCGTCGCACGGCCCGTGGCGTCACTTGTTGACTGGGCGAGCTGCGCGTGTTTACCAGCGACCTCGGCAATGGAATGCGACTCCTGGGTTGGTAGTGTGCCGGCGGGGGTACGCGGCTCGTA
>NQII01000019.1:964420-991504 GCA_002778355.1 Clitarchus hookeri
GGGGGGGGGGGGTGCTCCCCACGATATTAGGCAGGTGTACCAGTTTTTTTTGGCTCTTCAGTGTACATGTCACTCGATCTGCATTATTCGAAAATTCATACTTTTCGTGTCTTCGAATACATTTGGTGAATGCAAACGAAGTGTTACACTAGAGTCACGTGTACTGAGTTAATGCCTTTGCAAATTAGATAAGTGGTAAATACATAAATTTAAAAAAAATCTAAGTATTTTATGATGTTATATATTTCTTCAAAGACTAGCTGACACGAACCAATAATCCAAATTTGAGCATATTTGTAATTTCGCGGGAAAATATATGCATATTACGCGCATGTTTTATAATAGCCTGTGACCTGGTTGAATTAAATATCTTATTTTACCAGTCAGAATGCTAATAGACGAAGAGTGAGAGAGCGATCTGTCACCTTTGGCATCAGACAAGAAACTGTGCCAAATGACATGTTTTCCATTATATACTTTTCCCACACTAGCACGCTCAGCGGACAATACTGAAAACAAGAACGGTAGTGGTAAGGGATTAAGCGTGGGTGAATAATTGGTCGGACTAAAGTGTAGGGGTGAGGGTTATCAGAATAAATACTCAACTTCAATGGTAATTTAATTAGTATTAAAACGAAAAATTAATCTTGATAGGTTTCAATTAAAGTTTTTAAATGAAAAAATTATATTTAATAAATTATGCTGGTAGGTAAACGTTGATTTAATAAAATGGAATATTACAGGAATTTGAATGGCTATGAAACAAATGTGAGTTTTGACAGCTCACTTTGCGGCTGAATCGTCAGAATGAGCGGATACCATCAGCTCGCTTGGCAGTGAAATCGCGAATTTAACACTATGTATGTGTTTAAAATAGAATACAATATGGACGGCATCGACAGCACCACTTATACTTAAAAATATAAACAAATATGGCTGTCACCTGGTGGCTAAATGGGCAGGTCGTCCGGTGACAAAATCTGTAATTAATACACTAGCGCAACTTTAATTGTATATGGTGCAATGGTGCTTTAATTAGCATTAAAATAAAAAAATCGTTTTTATAAGCGGTTTTTAAAGTTTTAATAAAAATATGCATTTAATAAATTATGCATGTAGTCAAAAGTCCCGCCTCATGCTTGTAGATATACTGTTGATTAAAACAATATATTTCTTTTTAAACAGGAATGGAAAATTACATATCTTCCAAGACCTATATATATATAAGTGCCGACAGCTTTCCTGGCGGCTGAATCACGAAAATAACGCCACTTATGTGTTTAAAATAGAATCCAACATGGAGGGCGCTGACAGTACCACTTATATTTTAAAAACATAAACAAATATGGCTGCCACCTGGTGGCTAAATCGGCAGCTCACCTGGTGGGTAAATCGATGATTAATACGCAAGCGCCACCTAGGTGACGAAAACATATGAACTCCAAGATGACGTCCTCAGCAATGTATAAACAAATGACAAACGAAAAAACAATACAGCGAGAAAAATGACTGCTTTCCCGAGGGGGCTCAGGGTGCGTCCTATAAAGAGTTTTTAAGGGGGGAAAAAGTAGGCCGCCGATTGGTCGGAACGAAGTTTTCCGGAAACACCAGAGTAATTAGCCGATGAGAAATATGGGTGAAGCAATTAAAATATTGGAAGGGGGTGAGCAATCAGCCAGTGAGAACCAGGGGTGGGACAGTTGGTCAATTAAATATATTGGAAGGGGGGGTGGAGGTGGTCAATCGTCTGCTGGGCGCGGTGCTGGGGACAGCACCAGCAATGTAAAACAAATGACAAACGAAAAAACCAAGATGGCGTTTGAACGAAGGTGAGAGACAATCTGCAGTAATGTATAAATAAATGACAAACGAAAAAAAGGAAGATAGTGGACGGTAGCTGTGACGCTTACAAAAATGGCAGACTGCACCCACCAAAATGGCAGACTGCTGCACCTATCAATATGGTGGACTGCACCGACAAAAACGTTGGACGGGTGCAACCGCACCTACCACGATGGCGGACTGTGGCTGTGACGCCTACCAATATGGTGAACTGCACCTACCAAGATTGCGTACTGCACCAACTAGAATGGCGGACGGTGGCTATGACGGCTACTAAGATGGTGGACTGCACCTATTAAGATGGTGGAATAAGTATTGATGGAGGGGGGTGTCTGGGACCTCCGGAAATGTAAGATTTTTTAAAATAATTTTTTTTTATACTTTTAAATAATTTCTAATATAAATTTTTATAGGCGTTTTTGAATTTTCTGGATTTTTTGGATTTTTGAATTTTCTGGAATTTTATGGGTTTTCAAGGTTAGTCACTAGGACCAAGGTCAGGGTCAAGGTAACTTGGATCCAAGATGGCCACCGGTGGACCGGAATGACAGAGCACGAACAGCTCCGACTTTCTGTCCCAGGTCCCGATGAGCCAAAGTCCCCATAAAATCTCTACTATGGTCACACCAGTTGTTGAGGAATGCAAGGCTAGTCCGAATTGATTTGTTATGCGTGGCCGAATGCCAGCGTGACGTGAGTCATCCGCAAACGTGAAAGCATTACTCACACGGATCTGCGCATCCACTGCACCTCTCTCCTTGGGCGAGGACAAGCCAACGCAGCCAATGGCAGCACTGTCCCGGTACAGTGCCGGAGACACAGTAGGTACGTGGGTAGAGCTCCGGAGCTCCAACTGGGTCACGGGTGTTCCAAGTGGTTGTGGGGACTTGCAACGACGTTGTAAGTATCGGAGTGGGGTTGCGTTCCCTTATCAACAATTTGATTACGTAGATAATTACCGCAGTGATCGGGCTTATCTCATTTCTTCACCCGCGGGTACCGAAACACGGAAAAACTTTTGAGTTAAAGAGCGTTGACGTAACCGTTTCAGCTACAAACTAATTTATCATTTAAGTGTTGGCAAATAACTAATTTTGTGTCTGAATACTTCATGTATCTACTGTATGTAATGCTCGCCTAGACCACAAAACCACTAAAATATTTACTGTACACTATTCTCAATTTATTGGCAGTACACAATAATTTACCCAGGAAGGAAATCTCCCACATATTAAAATCCTTGAACCAGCTGGAAATCTAACCCGCTAACTTTGATCTACGAAGTCAGGTGCACAGATAACTAAACAAATGGTCGGACTTCTGTTTCAATGGGTGACAGTTATTATACAAAAATCTCAGTTTAAATTTAGCTTCTTGAATACCTTAGTCCATCCCAGAAAATCAAACTGGTCATCTGTGAGAAATGAGTCAGGCAGAGACAAAAAATCTGTGTATAACGATGTTGACATATGTTAACTTAAGTCATTTACTGCGAAAGAAATTTTTATGTATTTCGAAGCTAGTGTAACAACTTCGCAAACAAGCAAAGAAATTGTATTCACAACTTTAATTTAAAAAAGTTGAAGTTCCGGTTTTTCATGGCACGGCCTTGCACAGACGCGGCCTTCTGACCAAAGTCGACTCCGAATCAACTGTACAGACAGTGTTGAGAAATATTTGTGTCATGTATGTAGATGTTTGTTCACGTGCAGTCGCCGGTCCTGCCTCCTCGCCACATATGCATGATGATGGCTTAAATCACGGCCACCGAATACCTCGTCCTCATAAATTCGTAATCGATCCCCTATCTCGCATACTTCTTCCCCCCGCCCCCTCCTCGCCAAGCCTTAAAAAAAATAAAGAAACGTTTTTCTTTATCTGTTTGCCTTTCCTGTCTATCTCATTTCTGAGATGTCTGCGCTGTTACTGTATTATGAGTGGGTCAGATCAATAAGAGCTATCCTCTCTATTTTTGGGCCAACTCCTGCTTGAGTCCATCGTCATCCTATGTTCTGCCGCTGCCTTTATTAACTCGACTTTTCAAATACTGGACCTTTTGTCCGTTCTTCAAAATACTGTTTTTAGCTGTTCAGTTATCGTTTTCAGCAACACTGTACCTTGTTATTTCTTACTTTCAAGCACAGCTTCACCCAACAGTGTTGTGATCAGTTTATACACTGTCTTCCGCCCAGTGAGGTGGGGTCAGCTGTTAAACACTGGAGTTGCATTTGGGACGACCCGGGTTTCAGACCTGGTCCGGCCGGCCTGATTTCGATTTTGCACTGTTTTCCAGAATAACGTCAAGATAATGCCACGATGGCTTCTTAACACAGTCCACGGCCAACCTCCTCCCTATTTCTGATTTGCCAAGGAACTGGTCCTTCCACCCTGCTGTCGGTAAGATGTTACGTCATAAATAAAAATATATCCTTGTATGACCTTTGACATTAACCTGAAAATTAAGTTCTTTTGGCGTAAAATAGTGGCTCTAAACGATCTAACTTTTTTACCTTTCAACTAATAGGCAAAAACTTAAATACTCAACTACCCACAACTTATATCGTAACACATCAATTTTTAGTCGGAATTCGCACGTAAGTCACGTTCGAGGTCACGTCACACCTTAAACCGGTCTTCAAGGAACTACGCCACGGAATCCACCGCATGCAACAGCACAGACGGTTTGAATTGTGGTTGGTTTGTTCCAGTCACAGAACTCTACAAGAAGGCCTATTTATTCCTGTTTCTAGCCCAAAACGTCTAACAGAAACCTTATAACTTTTCCTGTGTAAATGACGTTCCAATATATATATTTTTTAATAAATAAGTATTTTTTATCCATTTTTACTAACCGTGTTATATTTTTCAACTGATCCTTTGGTGTCGCTTCTCGTGTTTCATCCTGTATTTTACAGCGTATTCGGTTATATAACAGTATCTAATAGCGCAATTTAGTCTACTTTCCTGCTTGACTAAGATTATTATTCCAAAGTATTAAGCGTAACCCTTAACCCCTTAACTCTTCCCGCTACAACACCACAACCACTCCCTTAACTTTAGGTTACTTTATGGACCACTCTGTAAATTTACACTTCATAAATGACCAATGCCAGGACACTGGATCACAAATAATTTTAGCGGATACATGTTCAGCCTAATTATCTCTAGCTTGAGATCTCCAGGATTTCTAAGATTTAAGTAGCTATCTGACGAATATGTGTTACTTGGGCAGAAAAAATCTTCTCCGAAGTAAAATCCGGACCAATGTTTGTCCGAAGACAAGAAATGGGAGACCATTTTAAACCTGAAATATTTTGCTTGAGTAGCCTTCATCTTGCAGATCTACTAAAACTCGGGAGTATTCTATGGATTTTCCGTACAGGAGGTTTCCTTTTAATTCTCCACTCTACAGAAATAAAACCTTGCGGTGTCAATTAAACGAATTAAGGAAAGAATTCTTATTACAAAAAACCAGAATAAAATATGACAAAAAAAAATAACATTTTTGAATTTTTCTAACTGAAACTATTCTGTAAAAACTATTTTACAGATTAAGTGTATTTAAAGATTGCAGGAAAAGTTGACGTCACCAGGTTTACATCCCGGCAAGAATATGGTGAATAAAAACACCCACGCTCAATTATACCCGATGTCCACAAATGAATTGCAGGCAACAAACAAGCCGACTGTAAACTTCTAATTATTAATTTAACATTTGAAACTTGTTCTCAGCTGTCTTTGTTTAGATTTCCTACAAATGATGTGTAAATATTAAATCATTTGGCTAAATGTCTGATGTTGAACACTATCAGGTCACGCCCGATGTTGACTCCGTACACGCATGTGTGGCACCCTCACTAGAGCCAGAAGGCGTCGTTTGGTATTTTCCTAGTGGTTCGGTATTTTCCTTTTCCTGTGTTCTGAAACCCTGTGAGTACTTTTGAGAGAGTCGGGTAATCTTCAGTAGTGTAGCATCACTTTAATTACTGAGGTACAAAAAACTACTTAGTAAATGGTATTCCCAGGTTAAATTTTCGCGAAAAAATTGCAAGTGTTGAAATAGCAAGCAAATATTTACACTCTGTACAAATGCAACCTTCTTCAAGATAGAAATTTTGGTCCCTCGATAAGAGACTTTACTTATTTAGTTGGAAGCATGTACTGAAAAATCCGTTACGTTAAGCTTAGTTCAGTCGATAAACTTAGATGATCGGTGCCCGTGCACACTACAACGTTTCCGTTACAATACACACATTTAAGTTATAGACTGTTAACGGCAAAGTGAGCACTTTTGAGGCCCTAGTTACTTTTTTATTTTCAGCCATATTTTATCCTTTAACCACATTTTAAAATAAATACTGCCATGTAAGTAATAAACACAATGTGTATGTTCCACCACACTTGGAAGTTAACGTCTAAGGCTACAATAAAATATATGTATTTACTATTATTCCAAATAAGATGGCTTTCAAAAGTGCTCACTTTACCTAGAATGCGCAAAATACACTGGTGGAAAATGAATGAAGGAACACCACTAAAGCGGTGACGTAGAAACACCACATGCGCATGGGGCACTGATAGAGGGCAATACATGCAATGAATAACAGTGCTGTGGACAGAGTAGGAACCGCATACTAGGCATAACACCGCTGAGCCCAATACAACTGTAGTTGACTCGGTGAAAGAGTAGTCTGTTTTTTCAAGCATCGGCCTGTGTGTAGTAAGCATTGTAGACATGCCACGACGGCTTAGACGACCACACTTCGGGCATTTAACGGACTTTGAATGAGGTCGTATTGTAGGCCTGAGGGAGGCTGGATGGCCCTTCCGAAGAATTGCCCAACGCGTAGGACGTGAAATGTCTGCTGTAGATCATTGGTGGCGCCAGTGGTCCGACGATGGTGCACATGCACGTCAACATGGTTCCGGACGGCAGCGGCGTACGGATTCCCTCCTGGACCGCCGCATCAGACGAGCAGTCATTGCTGATCGCATGGCGACCGCTGCACAGATTAGGGCCACTGTTGCACACAGGATGTCAGCTAGGACCATCACTAACCGTTTGCTGGACGCTGGGATATGATCAAGGCTTCCTCTCACACCTCATCACCGTGCAGCCGCCTCGGATGGTGTCGCGAACAACACAACTGGAGGGATGAATAGCGCGGAGTTGTGTTTAGTGATGAGAGCAGATTCTGCCTTGGTGCCAGTGACGGTCGTTAGCGAGTGCTGCGTCGACCAGGAGAGCGGCAACAACCACAGTGTATACGGCAACGACATACAGAACCGCACGCCTCTGGTGTTTGTTGAGGGAACACTGAACAGTGAACACTACATCCAGAACATCATTCAGCCCATTTTGTTGCCGTTCCTACAACGACAAGGAGATGCCCTCTTCCAGCAGGACAATGCCAGTGCACAAATGTCTCGCGTGACCCAACGCGCCCTCGAAGGTGCTCGTCAACTTCTCTGGCCAGCACGATCACCCGACCTGCCCCCCATTGAATATGTGTGGGACATGGTGGGACAGCGTTTAGTGCGGTCTGAAATACCGGCAAAAAACCTCCACCAATTGCAACATCAGGTGGAATTAGCGTGGAACACTATTCCCCAAAATGACATCCGACACTTTATGATAGTCTCTACTCACGACTGCAGGAATGCATCGTCGCTAAAGGCGGCTACACAAGATACTGACATTGTTGTTCAAAACACTTTGTAGCCTCTGTCCATAGGTGTACGACCATGTGATCATTACCGTATACAGTGTACAACCTGTATAATTATTCAACAAAACATTAATTCATGTGGGACCATTGCGTCCAGGTGTTCATTTTCCATTTTCCACCTGTGCAATTAATAAACTGAAAGAAATCTCAACATTTTAACGAAACACTTTTATATCCTGGCCAATACTGTAAAAGTTTAAAACACCTTTAAAGTCTGACAGAGCAATATATCTAAAATTATTATGATGTAGTCAAAACGTAAAATGTATAGAAGTATATTATGTATATTCTACTTAAAACATTAATTTTTTTTCTGTTCATAACATAAATCAACTAAGAATAAAATTTATACATTTTTTAAGTAATAGGCTTATGTCAGAAATAATTTGTGTAAGCTATTAAACTGAAAACTTGTTAACGATTTTGTAAATGACAAATAAATTTGAGATCGATCCCAAACCTGAAAACCTGTTACTTCTGCGGGTAAGAGAGAAAATAGAGTCACTGCCACACACTATCGTAGGAACATTAAAAATAATAGTTTGAAGTTATATTTCCCTAGAACTTACTCATTTCATAGCATCTCTTATGTATTTTTAGTAGTGGATATCATTCCTTCCTTTACTTGCCTGTATACAAAGTATGTGTATTATTAGATGCAATTAGGCAGTGTATTTCACGTCTTGGAAGTTTTACCTTCACAAGTATTGAGCTAAAATCTCTGGTTATAGTCAAAAATTGTATCCAAAAAGAGAGCTCTGAACAGCGCTCGTAAAAGATTATAAAAGAGTTTGCTTGAAGTGATCCCTGGAACGTGTCTTGCGGGTTGCCTGTTGATGGGAGATCAACTCATGTTTACTGGAGTAAATAGGGCCTACAATTGGTATGACAGAGATATTAATGGAAGAGGAGTAGAGAGAATACCCATACTATAACTAACCTTCACCATGAGGCTTCATGTAATGAGCTGCATGGTCATATATGCAAAATTAAGCTTGCGAATCATCCTGGATAGTTTGTTTCACATATATTCATTTAATTAAGCTCTTATTTTCTACTTCGTTCAAATCTTTTGGAGCGACTTAAAAAACATTCTTGTTATGGAACAATTTTTCCGTCAGTACAAATGCAGCAGGATTCTGGGGTAGAGTGCGAACATATGGCGTATATGTCAGAGCTGTTAACGCTTACTGAACTTCTAAAACTATTATTTTGATCTTAATAAGAATGTTTTATAACAAATTACGTTTATTTTTTTTCTCGAATTTTTAAATTTTCCTAAGGTGAGAGTATTTTGGCTGGTAAGGTGGACCTGCTGATAGAGCTCTTAAAAATAGTAAACGTATTTGTATATTTATATTTTAGGAATGAGATCAATTTTCTGGAAAACAAGGGAAAACCGTGGAATGGTGCAGCTTGCTAAGGCAATACACGGGTTTTTTTTGGGCACTTTTTGGTCTTGTAGATTGTTAAAATAGAGATTTTTATTGTGGAGTGGCTGTATTAAGGGACTGGGTCTGCGGTGACGTCTGGGAGGATTCCAAAATGAAACATTGTGTACCGGTACAACAGTTACTACCTATTTACTTTCGAGTGTTGGTTTTCGAGTTTAGCACAATGTCTTCAATACGACACTCAGTTTTATAGGAATAGAAGAGACTAAAAGCAACCGTTCTTTTTGAAGCCTCTACTGTGCGAATTTACAGCAAGTTGCACTACCTGTATAATCCATTCGCGGTTTCTTCAAACTTTTAAATAAAACTTTTGAAAAATCACCCCATGTATGACGTGTTTCATTGTTTCTTATTATATTATGTATCACAATCATTTTATACTTGCATTAAAATAAAAGTACCTTATTTTTGAATAAAGTTTGATTTTATTTATATTTTATGTATAAATTATAAGATTTTATTTATAATTTATATTAATAAAAACCGCAAGAAAATGCGCATGTTGGTAACGCTAATGTAAGATATTATTAAACTGGGTGTTCACGAATGCGGTGCGTAGCAGCTTTGGTGTAATTTCCCAGACTCGGTTAAGCTTTGTTTGCATGAGGCGGTGGAATATCCTGGAAGTAGAACTTAAGCAGAGCTTCAAAAAAGTACGACGTAACCGTGAATATAATATACCGAGGTACGCCTGTTGCTTGTATGAAACAGATAGTTTGAAGCAAGGTAGAAGGAACAATGCCACATATTGGCAATGTAGCTAAACTTTGTAATAGTTTATCCCACAGGTCAAATTCATGCATATCTGTATTCACTGAGACTGCAAGTCTGGAAGTTATCTTGGTGGATAGAGCTACAGTCGAATAGAAGATAACGCGATACGAGGAATACTGTGCATCACTTGTGATAAGCCCGAATGCAGGATTACATTGCATGTTTTGAGGCCAATGAACACTTGCAAATATTTTTATTTGTCGGGATGAATCAGATTGGTCTTCAAGATGTTACTATGCCCGAATATGGCAAATGTCTCTGCCGTATTAAAATACTATTTAATCAAGAAGTTGCTGAAATAACTAATGAGCCTACTTTCAATATGGTTGCAATTAATTTTTAAATAATTTCTTAAAAGCTGAGCTGGTAGATAGGACTTGTCTCGTTGAAAACAATATTATTGTAGATGAAACCAGAAACCTACGCAACACAGTAGTGAGACAATTACAAATCCATACGTGACTTACCCGGAACTCTAACCCAGAAAATCTCGTACCATAAGCTAGTGTGAAATCAACTGCAATACGGAGGTCGGATTTCAGCATCAACTTCTAATTTATTCAGTCTAATGTTTTGAATGATAGGATTTACTAACCTAAAATATTTACAGGGCCGTCATTTTGAAAATAAGTGACAGGGTGGCAATCTTAAACATTTTGTTTGCGGTACCACAAACACCTCGCGTATAAGAGTGGATTGACTCTTAAGGGTCTTTTAAATATCTCGTAAACCGAGCTTGAATTCATGAACGAAATTTGTGAGCCCATCTTTCGCCAGGTCCCGGATTTTCACATGTGGGAATCGTGCTGGACTATGACGCTGGCTGGCGGGTTTTCTCGGGGATTTCCCGTTTCCTCCGCCCTTTCATTCCGATGCTGCTCCATACTCACCTCAATCACCCTCATCGGCTCTCAATACCTCGCTGTTAATAACCGTCCAAATCTCTGCACTCACTCTTTCGCTAGGCGTTTGAGAGTCCGATGATTTTCTGAGCCCTGTGTGCGAGGTTAAAAATGCAGAGCACATTTCCAGCTTTCGGCTGTTATAAACAATGTTTTATCTGAAATGGATTCGGCGAAGAGCACATGCGTTGTTAAAAGTATTTGTAAATTAATGTGTATGGTACTAAAGTCGGTACTAACGGAAAGCAAAACACAAATGTCCTTATGAAATATAAAATATTTCACATGAAATATTTCACAATTTGTTTTATGTATTCTGCCGCGGAATTATGCTCTCTACTGACAAGTGAAATTATATAACTGATACTTAAAAATTTAAAAAACGAAAACGGAAACCTACAACGAAGGATTGACATGGATTACTGTGGATTGCGGAAGAGGATCTACAAGGATTGAGATTGATCCAAAGATTGGGATTGATCGAAAGATTGACATAGGTCGCTCTGTGGATTGCGGAGGAGGATTGTGGTGCTTATTGTGGCGCTGATTAAGGAGCGGATTGATATAAAGATTGCGAGATTGATCAAAAAATTGCGAAAGATTGATGGGAAGATCGAAATATTGATAGAAAGATTGTGAAATATTGATGGTTAGATTGCTGAGGATTGATGGTCAAGAAAAGCACGAATGTTAAGACTGTTTATCACCCTCGTACATTCAAAGTCTACAGGACCTGACAGTATTGGCAATTAAATTAACGCCTTTAAGCCTATAAAAGTGTTGATAGATGCTGATCCATACCATGGTTATAACATACTCGTACATGTGGTCGCTATTATTTTGATGGTCTTGGTCTAGTCATATATACATACATTAAAAAAATCTGAGTAGCATACTTATACATACAAAACCGTCGAGGCAGTGAATAATTTGCAGATTCTGCCGTCGTGTATTAATCAGTCTTCAAGAGAGGGGGGTGAAAATGTAGTAATTGAATGAGAGACTTTTTCATGTTTCCGCAACCCTATGTACAATTTATGCACGATATAAATATAAATAAATATTTTATAATTAGAAATAATTTTTATAATCGGATAATAAATACAGATTTAAGATTTTACATAACATACGCTTATAAAAATCAATTTGGCTACCAGAAACAAACGTATATCCTTGAAGAATTAGTGGGCATAACAGTCGAGCACCTTCGGGTACGTTCGACCATTAAGTCGACAGCTTCGGAGCATCCCCTGAGTCGAGCCGAAGATTGCCGAGCTCGTCCGAGTCTAGCTGAAGTCTCCCAGCCACCCAGCCGCACAGCTCCTAAAATCCTACTACTTCCATTCACGGTTACTTCACACTTTTCTGAAGCCCTGCTGAAGTTCTACTTCCAGAATATTCGTCCGCCTTATGCAAACAAAGCTTAACCAAGTCTAAGGAAATACACCAAAACTTCTAGGCACCGTATTCGAGCGCACTCACTTTAATAATATTTTGCATACTAGGGATTATCAACACACCTATTTTATCTCTGTTGTTATCCATATTAATTTTAAATGAAATACTAAAACGTATTGATAGAATATTAGTGAATTTTGAGTTTAACTGAAAATAGGTACTTTTATGTTACTTTTATGTAAAATAGGTACTTTTATGTTTAAGCGTAAAACGCTTGTGTTACACGGCATATTTAGGAAACAACAAAACACGTTATATATTAGGTAATTTTTCAAAGGTTTAATTCAAATCGTGTGAAGAAACCGCGATTCAAACCTTATATAATTGGCACGTAAATGTAAATAATGCCGGCTGGTGTTGTAAAGTTGAGCAGAGGACGGCAATCGGGCTCCTGCTGATGACGCCAATTAGGCTTTGGCGCCTTGCTGGATGCTCGTCGCGTCACCTGAGCCATTGTAAATAAAACGCGTGCTTCGCGTGGGAGGGGGAGCCAACACCGCGTGATCAGTGACGTAATTGACCGCGCGCTACAACGGCACAAGGGCACACCGAGTCACCTTATCGTTTTACTGGCGCGCGCCCGGGCTTTGCCGCAGGGCCGGGTTATACGACAGGACGTCGCCAATATCCGCGACAAACACCGTCCTCGATTTGCACGCTTCCTGTCGTAAAAAGAGAGGCGGCTTCGCAGGAGATGGTTTGTCGGCGCGTGTAGCCACGGGTGTGCTTTCTAACATCTGCTTGGCGCGCCTGCGCAAAGGAAATTGTTTTCTTCCCTTTTCTTGGTAAAAGGAGCAGAAACAAACCTATGGCACCAACAAGAGTACGGTCGATTCGCGGTTTCTTCACACTTTTTGAATCAAACCTTTGAGAAACGTCCCATGTATGACGTGTTTTATTGTTTTTTTTTATGTGTTATACATCACAAGCGTTTTATACTTGTGATAACATAAAAGTATTTATTTTTAGTTAGATATAACTTTTACTTATATTTTATCTATAAATTATAACATTTAATTTATAACTCATATGAATAAAGACTGAGAGAAAACGTGTGTGTTGGCAATGCCCAGTAAGAAATAGTTCTTATGCAAAATACTCTTACAATTGAGTGGGCACGAATGCGGCGCGTTGGCCTCTGGTGTAATTTTCTAAGCTTTGTTAGTATGAGGCGGTGGAATATTCTGGAAGTAGAACTTTAGCAGGGCTTCAGAAAAGTTGGAAGTAACCATGAATGGAGTATAGCTGTGAGTGTGCTTTCTATCATTTACTTGGCGCGCCTGCGCAAAGGAAATTGCTTTCTTCCCTTTTCTTGGTTAAATGAGCATAAAAAAAACTATGGCACCAATAAGAGTAGTAATAATAATACAGTGCATACACAATGAACATACACAATTCGATTCACGCTATACATGATTTACAGCGGGATATATTTTTGGCAAGTAAAAATGTTTGTTGTTGCTGGGGCAGTTCTAATATGCGATTGCCCAGCGGACCTTCATCTTCTACGCTTGGTAGATGGAGTGGGTGTCGTAGTGCAACGTATACTTAAGTGATGTAGCGGTAAGCTAAAAAAAAAATACGTTAATATATAAAAAATAAAAACACAAATCATTATTTATTTTACTTACAATTTATCTGTGTGGCAAAATAATCGTTATTACAAATAATGCGTGTGATTTGCGTTTTAGAAATTATTCGAACGATTTGAAATAATATTTGTAATTTTGCAGTTTAAAACACCAGTATTAATTTCAAAATCGTACGCCCTTAACAGTCAGTCATTTTTAAAGTTAGCACCACCTGAATAAATAAAGACTTCCCGTATAATCTTTAAAAACGTATATTCTCAATTGTCTTTCATCTTGGAAGAGAGCGTCATTTGAATAATTAAATCTTCTGCATCGTATCTCAAGAACTACCAAACCAACTACCGCCAAAATTTGGCAAGCAAGTAATAGTAAAAATTAAAACATACGTTATTTAAATATAAAATACGCTAAATTTCAAAATAGTAGCCTTAATGTATTTAGGTTGGTATGCAACATATACCGAACATCTAAACCTATTTCTAAAACTTGGGTATGCTCACTTTACCCATTGTATCATTCGACACGCTGATTTAAATTGTATTTGGTTCGCCCTTTTGTAAGATAACGCCACCTGCAGAAATAAAAGCTTTTACATCATATATCGGCAACTACTCGAACCGATCCCTGCCAGATATTGCATACATACATATAGTGATAGGGTGGCGATCTTATACGGGAGCCAAACATGTTTCAAAATGGCGGAATTATAAAATTATTAGTTTGTCATATCTGTTTGAATATTAGAGATACTTCGAGCAAACTTGTTACACTAGCAGTATTTATTATTTATTTATTTATTGTTGCAAGCGCTAGCTTTGCTATTCCGTTGCCTCTTCTTCCCGCCATCTTTACATATAGTGCTATGAGGAAAATTACTCTTGTATATCATACCTGAAGTAAAACAGAAAAAAATACCAACGAATTTAGATATCGAAGAGTACAATGTATTATAAATTTATGAATTATTTTTTAATGGTAGCCTTGTTATATTTTGTGTCATCTACTATAAATTCTGGAATAATTACACCGATTTTAACCTTAACAACTATACTGGTAGTATTTATTTTTCAAAGTAAAAACCCCTTTTTATAACATATCTATACATATATTTTGGAAGATTGTATCATAGGGAAAATAAAGCCTAAAATATCTCAATAACGTAGTACTCGATTTACACCACATTTGGCATAGACGTATTAATATGAAAACAATTAAAAATATAAAATAAATTTTGCTTATTTTCTAAATGGCTGTCTTCTTATAGTATTATAAGATTTACCGCTGGAACCATTAAAAAAATTTTAACCAAACATGTTCTTAAGTTCCTCTACTGATTGCTTCTTCTATATACCATTTTGGAATAAACGCCAAACAACAGTTACGTTTATTTGTTACTGTAGGACCCACTCTATCAGTTTACGCATAATTTCATGGAGAATTTTTATGACGAATAGATTTAATAATACACAATATCCTTCTGTCCAAGCTTTTGAGAAAATCATTAAAATAACTTGGAATCATAAATGTGATTGAAAGAAACTTATTAGCTACATCGATAAAATCTTGTTTTTCAAACGTATTCGAAATACTTTTCCATCCTTTTCAATTAATCGCGGTGGTTAGAGTTCTCCCGAACACCTCTTCGCCACAACTTCCCTCATTGGCTGCAACGGTTTTTTAACCCAAGCAAGAGTACAGAAAATCTAATGCTGCTGTAATTAATCTGCCTTTGTTTTTCACCTAAGATGCAATTAAATAATTCTAAAAATATTACAATTGGGATGAAATAGTTTTTCAGATATGGAGAAAATTTCACTCGGTCGATTTTTTTTTTTTTTAGAATGTAGGAATAACAAAACTTTTGATTTTTTGAACCACACGAAATTGTTGGTAGTCGCAATACGATTCTTAATATGGAAGTCAGACCTTTTATATGTTTGACCTATAAAAATAGGAGGGGTTTTCAAAAACTTTTGCTTAAACACTATTTGTTTCGTGATTTCACGTCTTGCGCTTAGGGACTGAAAGTTTGTCGAGGGAATGCTTACAGATTATTTAAAACAGCGCATATCTCACCCACTCATCCAAGGCTTAGCGGATCTGCTTAGCGGATCTACGTATGGCCAAAAACTATTTTGCCAACTTTACGAAAATTTTTGTATTTTAATGAAAAATGATATGATAATTAATATTTACCCATTTAATGGTCGGGCAAAAAACTTAAAATTACTTTTACAGTCATGTATGTATAATAGTAGATAAAAAATTTTTATATTTTGTGTAAATTGTTGCAATTTTAAAAGTGGTTAACTAAGTTCCCTGGTTAGCAAACTTAACTGAAGCAACTTAAAATACGTATATTTTTTAACAGCAGTATAAAGTATATTTTAAAAATAATTGGAAGAAAATGTACTAAAGTGGACGGATGATCTCATTTTACATTACCTTGTGAATTATCCTAAAATATGTCTTGCATAACATACGAGTTAACAACTGAAGAAGCTGTAATTATGTTTGTTATACTGCTTATTACAACTGCAGTAATGTAGCCGTTACGAATAAAATATAAAATGATACGAGACAATATGCATACAAACTCAAACTACGTAACAGTGCACATAGTTTAGTTAACCCACATCCAGCTTGTGTGGCGAACCAGTTAACACCACGTCACAGGGAATGATCACAGCTCTTTCCGAAAAATTGTGGATTTTATTGCACATTTTGGGACATTTTTGGAAGGTGGTTAATGCCACTTCGATGTGTCGAGCAGGTCATACCGGTCATGGTTCTCAATCCAGAATAGGCTTTGCTCTCAAAACATTATAGCCACTTGGGGCCACGATGGTGTAGTGGTTAGACTACTCACCTCCCACCTAGGCGAACCGGAATTGATACCCGGCGGGCTCACTCACGGATTTTTGAATTTTGGAATCGTGTCGGACGATGCCACAGTACGGAGGGTTTTCTCAGGGATCTCCCATTTACTCCTCCCTTGTATTAATAATAAACATGAAGTCTACAGTACTTGCTTGTGGAAATACGAAATTAGCTTTGTATACGGACGTGGTGTGAAATTTGCTCTAATTTACTAGCAGCGTTACAGATAATCTTGGCACATTGATTCTATGACATAATTTTTAAAAATCCGTATTAACAGCTGGATGAACTTCACCAGTATTTTCCTGGGATGGAGATGGAAAAAACGACTTAAAAGACCCCCTTCCCTCCTGTTATTTAGTGGAGTCAGTCGAGTTAAAAGTCACGACCTCCCGAATGCGTCACATAAGCTACGGCATGATCAAACACGCGCGGTACTAAAAATAGATTTTGCATTCTAAATTAAAACGTATCCTTCAGACGCACGCACTGGCGGATTTCTAAGCCAAAAGTGCGAAGTTTATCTTTATTAAGTACACAGGCAAGGGTCCGCCTAGGACATTTTCGGTTTTCGAACAGAAAAACCGAACATACAGAAGCAGTGGATTCGAAACTCTGACCACACGAACTAAATATATTACTTCTCTTGCCAGACAGTAATATGGCACGATGTGTTTTGCCAGCGAGTGCCTAAAGACGCACGCGCCAAACGCTGGACCAAACGGAGGGAATGACTCTATACATCGAAGTTGGTCTCTTAGCTTGGTTATGCGGGTTTTCTTCTTCCTGTTGGTGACCGCTCGAAAAGAATCGCCCGCCATATTTCCCTACACATTCTTCTTATATGGCCATATCACTGAGGGTCTCTTTTTTTTTTTTTCATTTCTCCTGTAGCTGGTTCACATGTCTTCGTTTTTTCTTTTCTTTAGTTTGGATATTCCAGATCCTCTGCTCATTCCATCAATTTTCAATGCCTGTATTTTACACTTCTTCTTTTTAACTACGTCCATCCGGAGGCACAATAAGTCAGTTTACTTTCTACAACTCTCTTCACAGCTACCAGACTCATGGATAACCGATTGTAATTACTAAAACTATTTCATTGCTTTCATTGTGCCCTGAGGTGAAATTATGCGTCTTCCACTTCCCTCTATAATCAGATTCTCAGTTAAATCAACCTTTCTCAAATGCTTCCAGTAACTTTCCCACCGTGAATTTTGTATCATAACGATTTAGCGTAGTCAGTATCTAATATTTCGCAAACAGAAAAAAAATAAAGTTTTTCTGTCCTGAGATGAGGCTTACACACCACCACTTGGACTGTTCCATCGGTTCGAAGCATAGCGCAAATATATATCTTTAAAAAGATTTTTCTCAATTCTTTATTTGCTCTGAATGTGGCAGATATTTCGTTCCCAAACTTAATTGCAATTGCTGCTTTACACTGGCACTACATGCACCTAATAAGAGATAATAGAGATCGTTCTACACCAGTACACTCGAGTGTTTTCCAAATTCTATCAATAGGCACTGAGTCTCAAGCCTTTTACAGATTCGTAGGTATGCAATAGACTTCGCGACACTTAGCATGCATATGATCCCTTATGCGCCTTAGGTGGCTCATGCATGATTACCTAACAGTAAAGCCTTTCTGGCACTCTGTTATTTTTCCTTTGATTGCTTGTTCCAGTCTGTTCTAAAGTATGTTCCTAAAAATTTACTGAAGCAACTGCACTTGTTCTTTGCAGTCGCACGACAAGCACTATTCTTCCAGCGCTTCTTTTCCTTCCGGGGTCTGATAGAACGTCGACAGATCTTGAAAATGCCTTTTACACTCTTCCGTAGAAATCAACTGTAATCCTGGTGCAGGTTTACTAGCTATTCTTATCTTACTAATCGAGTATCCATGATTCTGTCCATCTTCTGTATCTTGATGAATTATGTCTTTCTTAATACGCTTTTTTCATTAGATCATCCTTACATTTTCTTTTTTTTTTTGTCACACTACAATTATTTGTTCCATGACTATCTAACTCTTCTAGTTTAACAATCTGTGATATTTATTTTTTTCCTTTAATAGTTTCCAATATATTCGTAGACCTTCTTTCCTTTAACCCGCTTTCTCTACCCAAAACCTCGTTTGTACAATTATTCAACATTCCAATCTTCAGTTACCCCCCGGCCTTCTTTCGAGTCTTTGATAAAACAAATATTTCACAATCTCTTGATTGAGATACACACGTACTTAAGATTGACAAAATCGTGGTGGAAAGGCAACTTTTTAAACTACTACATCCTCATCAGATTCATAGTATGTAACCCTTTTCATTACAGTGCTTTACAATCTAATCAAATGATCAAACGTTTATTTATTAAAAATTCTATAAATGATTTTAAGATCCTTTAATAAATTCACAGTGGTAAACTTATGCATTACAAATGGAAAACCTTGGTTTTAATTCTCTGTTTTCTTTTTTAAGGTTGGTGGAATATCCTCGGGTTATGGACAGGGTGCTGATTGGTCGTTTCGCCTTCATACCGGGTATGGGAACGTTCAGCCATCGCATAATAATTTTTCCTAGTACGCTTTAGGCATGCGAACCATCCTCACACCCATTCGCTGCGGGGGGTTTATAATGCGGTAGCATGCCTTTATAATATTCTGAGTATATTGTGAGTTCGATCTCGTACGCCGGAATTGGGGGCTTTCCCCACGCGTTTTTCCCATTCACTTTTCAGCAGAAGATTTAGCTTTGCCGATTAGATTAGGTCCCTGATTGCCCTAAGTTCATAAAGGAAGGGGGGGGGGGAATCAAGGTGTGACTGTGTCGGTGACACTGCTGTGGGCTTAAGGTGAATTCGGCTGCGTTAGCAGGTAACATTTTCTTTGGGATACGGGAATGAAATGAAAGTAACGAAATAGATACTTAGCTTTTATTTCTTAAATCGACAGACGTAGACCAAATATATTATTTCGCACCAAAATTAACGCGCTAGCATATCGGAGTCGTGAGGTCATACTGCCAGGCAATTTTACGCCTACGTCTACGCCCAAAATTATCACAAGTCGCCGTGGGTCCCCACCGCGCCTCCCGCACGCACGGTGCCAACTCAAGGTCATGCTCGCACCGTAGTTCTTTACATGATCGTACAAGATAGCATTTATTTCAATCGTGTTGTTAATCACGAAGCCATAGTGTCGGAAAGGATCACCCTTCAAATGTTACATTGCCGTTTCCGTCCTGGTACCCCAATGTGTCGGTTTGATTTTTAATACGTATTCACGTCAAAAAAATGGTGGCGCTAATCGTCTAATGGTAAACCCCTGCGTATTGATTTTGGATTTGCATTTATTTTGTTAAAAAAGTTAATTTCCTGATTATATATTTAAAAATGGACCTCTTAAGGTACAAGAGACACCTTCACAGTTATTTCGAAATCCATCTTGTTCTCCTGACGTTACTCGTCACGTTTGTAACCATATTTGGAGGTACACTCATTATCTAATAATAATTGTTTTACGCGAGAAAATACGGATATACGTGAAACCGTACCGACTTCAGACATTCTATTAAGCAGTCTTGTGTGTTGTTACGTGCCAGCTTACCGTGTCCTCGGCCGCGCGAACAAGCGGAAGAGGAGGACAGAGAGTCGTGATATGATAATGGGCGGTAAGTCAATGGAGTGTTTTAAATGACAGGAGAGCGATAAACCAGGGAGCGTGTATCTGTTACACAAAGCACCCAGCCGCGCATACCTCTGCATTGCACCGTGATATCCCTTTTGCGGCGCGCGCTACTGACCTTGCTTGTATTTAATTTCTGCGTTTATCTGAAGAATTTTCTAGTGGTTTACTGCCCTAGTTTCTCTCAGTTAGACTTGGGGTGCAGCGAACTTTCCAGGTCTCAAGGCCAGCGCCTATAAAAAGCGCGTCGGGTCTCCGAGCCGGGAGTTGTAGTTGATGAGTGGATGAGTGGCTGGTGTTTCAGCGATAGACGACGAGCGAGAAGAGAAACGCGTGGCGAGGGAAGTGACCACCTGGAGGAAAATGTGTTACTGCGAGTCCCGGTGCAGTGAAGAGTACGACTGGCAGGCTGTACTATTGTACTGGATGCGTGAGTGGAAGGCATTACAAATTATGGCAACAGACAGAGTGAAAGTGTGTTATTGATGAATATGAGTTAATTGACTATAACAAAACAGAGACATTAAGAAGGACGTTAGTTCAAGTAAAAATATACATTAAATATTGCGCCCACTGATAAATCTGATAAATACAAAGAGTAAGAGTAGATATAGATAGATTAATGCTGTAATTAATAGCTGTGTAAATAAATGAAAATCAAACTTAGTTATTTTATTTTTATTAAGACCCCCATCCCTCACGGACTCAGATAGGCCCCTCAGACGTCTTGTAACAGTATCATAACTGTAATTTATTTTTAATGTCAAGTCATGAAGTTTGGTTGTGATGAGATGTAAGTACATCCAAGATAAATGGTATCTGTCCACCTTAAGGTAGAAGTAGAGTGGAGAGTGGCTTCCAAGTGTACACTGCACTCGAGTGTACAACATACGGAGTTAATTAAAAACTAGTACACACTCTACCAAAATTGTCAGAAAAATATGATTTATGCTGTCTATGAAAGAAGGAAGTATATTTTTGTGACACTCAGAAATATTTCGCTAGAATTAACTATTTACCCATTTTAATAAAAATTTAACCGTATTGCTATTTTTGATGCTTCAGAAAGAAAATTTTTAAAAACGTACTCCCCTTTTTATTTGCCAACCATTATCATCATAATAACTACTCTGATTGAATGTAATAAAAATTAGTAATATTGTTTACACGTTTTTAAAATAATCAATACATTCCTCCTAATAGAATCATCATCTCGTATCTGAAACTGATGCGAATAAAGTTAATTATTTTAAATATTAGTAAATGTCATTACAAAAATTGTATTACTTATAATCAGAGGAATTATCAAAATCTTGCCTGACGAAGAGCTTTTTTTTTTTTTTTTTTTTTGAAAAATGTCCTTTTTGAAGCATTCCAAATAGAAACACGCGATATTATTTATAAAAAATGAACTCTCATCGTTTAATTTGTTAAAAAAAGTTAAGTAAATAAATTATAACACTGTATTGTACACTGTTACAAAGTATATGCTTTATGTTTTCTGACAATTTTGGTAGTGTGTGTAGCTATAGGCTATTCATGGTAAAGTGAGCACTTATGAAAGCCCTCTCATTTGGAATGAGAGCCAATAAATATACTTAATTTTAGCCTTAGACGTTAAATTCCGAGTGCGGTGAAATATACACACTGTGTTTATTACTTACGTGTCACTGTTCATCATAAAAGGTTGTTAAAGGATAAAAAATTGTTGGAAGAAAAAAGTAACTAGGGCCTCAAAAGTGCTCATATTAAAGTGAACAGCCTATACGAGTTATCAATGAGCTGCGCATTTAGTACAGCCGGGTGCAGTACCCAGTTGGAAGCTGCTCTACCTCCACCTTGAGACAGGGCCAGCATGGATGAGGCGAGAGAAGTAAGAGGACGTTTAGCGGAGCCGACTGCCCTACCACAAGGACATGCCTGTCATTCCCGCCCAGCCTGGAGGTGAGACCAAACTAGGCATGTGGGCGGAGAGAGGCGATGCAGGGAGAATCGGATGCACCGCGAAAAAATGGCCACAACCGACCGAAGGCAGCGTCCGCCACGTTTCCTCAGATGCGAAAATCTGAGACTGAGCCCGTAGGCAATGGAACCTGGTTCTCCGCGATGTGCGGCGGCGAGTGGTGTGACCACTGTGCACCTCGTCTCTCGTGCGGGGGAGGGGTGAGTGCAAGTGTGCCATTCTTGCCCGCGGCGCGGCACGTGTGCGCGGCTCCATTGAGGAAGGAAGGCCGGGGCGGGCACGCGCACGGCGCGTACTTGCGAGTAGGAGAGAGAGAGACAGAGAGAGCTCGGAGAGAGGGTACACTCCCACCCACTCCGCCCTGCCGTTTATACGAGGGCAGGAAGCAGTCGGCAGGAAGCTGCGTAGGCCTACATCTCGCTGTTTGTGCAGGTGCGAGCCGAGCCAGCACACATCTCGGTCACCTACTGCGGTGCATACGCTTATAACAGCGTTCAAGTGAAGTGACTGGAATTTTTTTCTGTGTTTTGAGAGAATTTACTTTTCTGGAAAATAACACCAAGTTGACAAAAATAAATAAGGGGAAAATAAATAAATTTTGACACGTTTTTAAACCGTAGTTAGAGAGGTTTTACTTAACATTTTGTGTCGAAGAAAATTTTAAAAGTTATTTATATTGCAAAGTATTATTCCAATTTTTCATTTATATATAGGAATTGCAATAATGTATTTTCTTTCCATCTCGTTCGACTCTTAGCTCGCCTGCTGTTGTGTTTTAACTCCTGGTGTTCAAAGGTGTGAAACTTAAAAAAAAAAAATTCAGGCTAACAATTAGTTGAATTTTCAAAAAAAGTCTGTAAGCTTTTCTGGCCATATCAACAATTATTTCGGACTGGAACCAAACTTGTCACTTACGTACTATTCTAAAACTTGCTTGGCACGAGATCAAAATTTCAAAACTCCACAGTTTTGGCTAACATGATATGGAAATTCAATTTACCTGCTACTTCCACCCTTTTATTGAATTAATTCTTGATGTCTTACCACAAAATACTTTTTGATATCATACCACGAAGTGCAAAATATGCCAAGATTGAGAAAGTGATTTTGGCCATTTGAGCAACCTTAATACTGGATAGCAAGAGGTGAGAGAATGATTCGATCACTTAACAAATTGTCGACGGTAAATGATAACTTAAGTTTTCATATTTATGAGCCTAACTACTGGAAAACAAACTTCAGTATTGAGATCCAAAATAATTTTAGAAATAGGCTAAGTAAATTAGCTACTGTGAAACAAATTAATAGAGCAAGCAGAAAATGATCCAACTCGACATAGGCCTAGTTATCATTGGTTAAGTTCCAGTACAAAGGTGCCAAATAAGTGCATCAAAAACGAATAGTTGTGAGAAGTGTCAAACTAAGCACTGTTAAAGACAATTTTCTGTTTATAGGAAGAGGTGTAATAAGTGTAATCTTTATAATCACGTTGCGGTAAGCTGCGCAGAAGTTTTAAATATATATCACTGGCATATTTACCAGTAAATGTAGCAAATACCAGTTCATCTAGTGCTATCCTACTGAGTTAGTCATATGATGTTTCCATTGCGGCCAGAATCTATCTAAGACAAAATAACTGCTCCGGATTAACTCATCAACTAAAAGTGGTGTGAAAATTCGCAAACTTAACTCGAAATGAAGTATAACGGAAATATAACTGGAAAGGTTTGAAGCATTAAGGAACCTATAGTTGTTTAAGAAATTACATCAGATATGAACACTACACGTAGAGGCGATAGGGCAATAAAAACGAGTGGAATTATCGCCGTTATCGCTACTTAAGTTCGTCACCCACACCTACAAATCGGCTTTGAGTTGTCAAAACAATTTAAATGCCGGTAACAATTTATATATAGAAAATACACAACAAATATTGTTATAAATATGTGTATAAAACTGCAATACTGATGAGAAAAAGAGCATATTTTGTAATAAATAAACTATAACAAACGAAGTAGTTTATAAACAAATAAGCTGACATTATCACTAATATGTTTTTAACTCAAACAATAAGGAAATATATAATACAAATTATTTATGACATTGTTACGCGCTCGCTGCTTCGCATCTCGCGAGAGCGAGTGGAAGTGAAGGACAGCAGTTTTTTATAGCGGCGGCAGCAAGTCAAAGGATTGGTTTGAATGATAGGTGAGAGATAGGCCGGTGGCAGCGTATCTGTTACAGAAACCGAGCCCACACGATAATCCTTTATGCGGCGCGCGCAGCTGACCCTGGTTGTATTGAGTTTCAGCGTCTATCTGAGATATTTTATATTTATTACTACCCTATATTCTGTCCACATTACTCGGGGTGCGTCGAACTTTCCAGTTCAAGGCCAGCAGAGTATAAATTGTGCGACGGGCCTCCGGGCCAGTAGGTTTTGTTGAATGGATGAGTGGCTGAGTTCCGAGCGATAGAAGAACAAGCGGCGAGAGAAGTGACCAGCGGAAGGGAAATCTGCGACTGCGAGTATCAAGCAGTGAAGAGTGCGGCTGGCAGGCTGGACTATTGGACTAGATGCCTGAGTGAAATACATTACAAATGATGGCAACAAATAGACTGAACATGTGTTAATGATGAACATGAAAGAGAGAGAGAGAGAGAGAGAGAGAGAGAGACATTACTAAGGACGTTAACTAGAGTTGAAATAGACATTTAATATTGCGCTAACGGTTAATTAAAATGAGTAATAGTGGAGACAGATAAATTACTGCTGTAAATAATATCTGTGTAATTAAATTAGAAATCGAAATTAGTTAGTTTATTTTTATTAAGACCTTCATCCCTCACGAACTCTGATACGCTCCTTAGGCGTCCTATGTAACAATACTGTATTAGCTTAGAAGATATATAACTTTACGATGTGAAATAATATGAAAAATACACTATATTTTAAATTAAATTCTTACTTAAGTGTGTAAGAAGTAAAAAGAGTTTACTTTCAATAACCTCTAACTCAGACATTACTCTTTTAATAAAACCTTATTACGTGCAACTTTTCCTACATTTGCAACCAGAACTTGTTAAGTACTGCAACTAGTGTTTACGTTAGATTAAATTAAAAATTGGTAGCAAATATATATTTTAAATTTGAATAAAGCTCATTTTAGCTTGAACCAGCCATAACTATGTGCTCGCGTAAAGAAGCGAGCAGTGTTTGCTTGGTGTATCGCAGTCACGCCCTCAAAGCCACCTCGCCTCTTCTTGGAACACGCAGCTCGTGGATGTTTGCGTAACGGCGCAATGGATTCGGTTTCGGCAGACGGCTGTTCCAGCGAACTGAAGATTCCGATAAACCCGCCACTCCGCGCACAGTCGACGTCGTGTTATCGACCGTATTGACTCTAGGATTTCTTAGTCCCTAGGCAAGAATGTATTTGATAGGGACCTACCTATTAAAACAGCGATCAACCCATCTGAGTGTCAGCTGTGATGTGAGTTTCCGTCTTTGCGCAGAGTTGCAATCGCCTCTCATCTTTACATCAACTTACAAATTAAACTCAGTGTCGGTTTATGCACTGAGGGATTTGTTAATTCTATATATTGAACATTAGATATTTCAAACATCCTATCTAATATTAAATTTGTAACTATAGACAGTAATGCATTATCATGAAACTAAAACGTCATATGTAACATTTAACTTTAACTTCAATTTTTAAAGGACTTGGATTTATTTTAATGAAAATATCAACAAATTTGCGAGACCCCTGCAAGAATGAGACGCCAGGCGGGGACTTTTCTTCTTTGGGGCCAAAACTGGTTATTGAAACCGTGAGTAAACCAACACGAAGACGCCGAGTTATGGTGGAGACTTTATGAGCTCGGGAAGCGTTATCTTCGACATGATAGCGGCCTTGCAGGTATCTTGTCTTGTTTGGGATAGGAGCAATGTTTCCTTGTTGTACCGAGCACTCAGTTTTACTTAGTGTCTGAACTCCAGCACATCCATCCCTAATTCTACAAACGATAATTTTACACAGACTTGTGCAAGTAGTACTAATACGGAAATTATCATGCACTGGTGTGCAACGATTAAGGACAGAAGATGTTTTTAAACGCAACGTCGTGTTTCAAATATGTACAAAGCAAACGATAGATAACACCGTCGATATGTAGGAGTAGAATAACACTGACCAAGAAAGAATCGAAAGGATGCGAAAACCTTCATTTCAAATTGTGTTACAAGCACAGCAGGACAGAAGGCTTAGAAATGCCCATGCGACAGGAGGCAGGCAGTATGGAATATTATAAGGGGTTATCCTGCGATACAGGATGTGCACCGTCCGTTCATGCTCGGTACGAGGTTGTCGACGAGTTCTTGAGGCATCAAGGCCCATTCTTCTTGTAGTGACTTTCGTGAAGTTATTATATATTAAAGATACGCACAAAGAAAGAGAAACTTGAAACTCGTTACGAAGTACTTAGAAACGTAAGACGCAGTCGACTTTCCTCGCGATGAATCACTGTTTGTAATGACAAGAGTTGTAGTCGGCGGACCTCAGCAGCGACGTGTCGGCGGGCGGGTATAGTCCTATACAGAGCTCGAGGCTGCGGGTGAAGTTGCTGGGTCGCCTAGCGGAAGTGCGGTAGACGCTGTTTCCTGTTGGCCAACTCGTAACTCCGCGCGCCCCCATAAAAAGTACCTTCCAAGATACTCCTGAGACCCTTACCTACCGTAGACACGCAGTCTGTACCCGCCCCGTTTATAAGCTTATTTACGACTCGCCGCCAACCGCACCAAG
>NQII01000019.1:991536-1130966 GCA_002778355.1 Clitarchus hookeri
CATACTTTTTTTTTACACTACAGCGCTCAAGTGTCACGTGACGCGGTGTGCCTTATCACGTATGCTACACATTTCCTCCGGCAGGTAGAAGAATGCGCAGGGTTGTTTCCGTCTGATTATGTCACTCGGGTCTCCTGGCGGAATTTAAACACTGTACGGCAGGATTTAGCACCGTTTACTGCTTCTAGACCAGGGTTGTTCAAGTACTATCCAACCGAGATCTGCGGATGTGTTAATCTGCCACAGGAAGGCCGCGTCCAAATAAAACGCTTAACTTGAGTGGTAAATTGTATAAAAAGAATGACGATTGTCAACACTTGTTTTATTTGGCTGTAAATGATTTAACAAGGGAATCTCATTGTGAACATAATTTTTTTTTTAAATTAATGAAACTTAAAAAAAAGGGATACATTTTTAAATATCTTACCGACGTACCAAATAAAACAATACGATACTAAAAAAAGGGGGGGGAACGGGAAAGCGTGTTTTGTTTGACAAATGTGTTAATCTGAAGTCTTTACTGTTGCAAGAAAGTCCACATAAATTCCATTGTTGGCAGTCACAGAAGATGCATCACGAGAGAATCCGTGAGAGAACTCATATAGCGGTTATTGGTGAACGTCATGTTAGACAAAACACTATCACGCGTGTATAGACAGTCCACGTTAATTAAGCACTTTTGAAGTCAAGTTAGTAACGACGGAGTTAAAGTAGTTAGTTACATGTCTTACCGTTGAAATAAGTGTTGAGTATAAATTTGTGGAAAATTAAATAAGTAATTTCATTTGTGTTTTTTTAAATCCAAATCAATGTATGCATTAGCACATTAAAAAAAAAATACTTTTCTAATAACATTACAGTTTTACTTGACCAACGAATGAAAAAGTGAACAGGTCCACTCCGGTTGGACAGCCTGGTTATGGACATTCATTGAATTCCCCTACAGTATAGTCATGCTTAATTCCAGCTTTATTCAAGTTTTTGCTGAAGTTAAGTTTTCCGGTATCGCTGCGCACCCTTACGCCACATGTAAACAAAAACATTGCCAAGCGACTTACATGTGTCAAGTATCAAATTTTTACGTTTTCAATCTACCCAAACAATGATGACATATATTTTAGAAAGTATCTCATATAGGTGTTCACAATTTATGATCAAATTAAAGCAGATTTATGACTATTATTTTCATTCCTATTAATTACTGTTTGAATATCAAATCACGGTTAGCGCTCTATCATACTCATCAATGTATGGCTGGAAATAATCAATGGTTAATTTGAATCTAACCAATGATTGTCTCGAACACAATAATAAGTGCCGATTATCATGTTTAAAACAAATATTGTATTAATTATTGGCTGGTTGGCATATTAACCATTGGCTATGTGCATCGAAAACATTTGTAGCGACAGATCATTTTAATTGGTTATTTGGGGTTAAGTGGTCAGATTTTTTTTAACGGACTCTAGCGTACACAAAGGACTATAGATGTAAAGATTTTGCAAAAAAGAAATATATTTGACTTTCCTATTTTTAAGGGTGTGCCTATCTTTATTACAAATCATGCTAGATCATAGTTAGATCATCATGCTAGATCATCATTATGTATTTTTACGCCATTTCCCATAACGAATCGTCTCACAAAGTCTGGACGTAGAGCTCAAGATAATCCTGTAGATAAAAAAATGTTTGCTGGTTGCAACAGATGAGAATATAACATTTTCCCCTAAAACCAAGTGTTAACGTTTGAATGTCTTACTGTACTGTATATGCTTCTGGAATTTCCGTGTCATGATTCTTATTAAAATTCCGAGTCCTGGCATGACTGGGCGTGGAACTAGCAGCGGCTAGTCCTGCTGGCCACAAGAGCGTGACGACTCGGCGAGCACGGCCTCCAACGACCCTCTGAAGGACGCACATGGAGAGGATCGTCAACAGGAAGGCGTTGAGATGCTACACTGGAGAGAGGCGACGCGACGGCTGGACAGAAGTAACACGTGAGGAGTGGAGAGATTCCTGACCTGGTGGAAACCCATTAGAAGTACGGTCGGAAAGAACCATTGCTATACCCCAGTCACGGTTACTTCCAACTTGCATGGAGCAATGCTTAAGTTCTACTTCCAGGATATTCCTCCGCCTCGTGCAAACGAAGCTTAACCAAGTATAGATAATTACACCAAAGGTACAACGCTCCGCAGTCGTGCGCACTTAGTGTAATAATATTTTGCGTAAGAACTACTTCCCCAACGTGCATACATACACGTCCTTGAGATGGCAGAGCGAGTTGAAAGTTTAGAATGAAATGCAGTAAATACAATAACCGGACTTTAAATGAGGCAACCCGGCATTTAAACAATACAGTACAATTCCCATAAAAAAAAATAATAACCCTCACAATAAAAATGCAGAACCTTATGTTAACTTTTGCTAAAACAAGGAAAACACATTTAAAAAAAAAGTATAAATTCATTCATTTCAAAGTTTGTGACGGCCATAATGAATTTTACAGAAACCTAAGCTCTCACCTCTATCAATAAGTGTAGGCTGCTTTCTCATTCAGTCTCAATAGGCTGGGTTGGAATGTCCTAGATTTCTAAACATCTTTAATTGCTAGGAGTCTCCTATATTTATCACGGCTTCACCATAAGTTCTGCTGTTCTCCATACTCCCATTTACAACCTCCATATTGGTCCATACACTAAACAACTTTCATTACTTGCTGGCTCTCTGCCAAAATAATTACGAGTTGAAAGTGTCCCAATCAATGCTTCCTTCCTTTGTAAAATAAGGTACAATTCCATCCTGATCATTTCAGCAATCACGTCAAGAAATGTAATAAAAATAACTTTGACAACCGAGTGTTATGAAGAAAATAACATGTTTTGCAATTACTACAGATTTTTTCTACACATTATCTACACACTTTAGTTTCTGTAATGGTAGCAATGAGCATGTGCTTAATCTCCAGCATTGAATTTGCACATTACCTGTAGTCTCTGGTTGTCGATGTTATTCATTTACATCCGATATGCGTATACACACACCTACACATACGAATACAAGTTGCAGTGTGATTTTGGGTTGACTAAACAAAAGAGAAGATAATTATCGATACAATATTAAAGTCTCCGTCTTTTTAATTTCTTAAGGAACGACCCCTTGGGTGAATTTCACAGCTCACCTGGTCAAGCTTGACGTGTGACGTCTTTTGGAATAGAAAACTCGCTGACCCCCTTTGCGAGCGCCTCTCAGTCGACACGTGCCACGAGGCAGGTGGTGGATCGCAGTTACACGTGTCCTGCGGCTTAGGCCTTCCCTACCACCCTCCCACCCCCCTGCGCCTCTAGCAAGCCCGTGAGATCTGTTGAGCACGGAGGTATCACGAGATAGAGAAATGCAGTTCGCCTAAATTCAGAAAACACGCACTGTGGAAAAAACAGCTGACGAGCTGGATAATGGTGCCAAGAACACACCCCTCCCCCTTAGATAACCACAGGACAATGTGGAAATGCATCGCGAAGAAATAGCTGACAGAGCAAGCTAGGATCAAAGTGCTACCCTTCCGCCCCCAACCTTCAGGAACCAGGGCATGTGTTTTGAAAGGCATTGTTCTGCTTTCTTCCACCTCACCCCCTCCCCTAATAATAGAGACACATGCCGACACTTAAGGAGGGAGGCTGGCGTGCATAAAAACCCCTTTTCGAGAGAAGTGGTAAGTCAGTTGATTATTACCGCCCAGAGTAGTCAGTCAGTTGAAGATCGCAGAGAAGAGAGTTAGGCAAACTGCGCCAGTGCGGCTGGGGGGGGGAGGGGAGGTTTGGACCCCTGGCCACGTCAGTACGTCAGTAGAACAGCAGTTCAGTGAGACGGCAGCACCTGCGGGCCTTGCCAAGGCCGCCCATCGCCAGAGCTCACCCTCCACAACTGACATCATACCAGCAAGAGTTAAGTATACAATCATCGTTGCGCAGAGAAGCCCCCCACTCAACCACGAAGTCGTCCACAGTCAATCCGTGTAGTCAAAATTATTAGAGTACCACACCTCGGAAGTTTTGATGTATGTAGTTCTTGTTTAAACTCCAGACAATATATTCGTCCTTCAAAATGAAACAGCAACCGACTACATTATTACAATACCCTCAACCTTCAAGGCACATTATAGTCTGTGCTTGGAGGAATTAACTACGACCCTATACGCCACCCTGTCTTCCACAGTGGCGTAGCGTCAAGCTCTATTTAGAATAGAACCTATGACACTCATTACAATCATAGACAAACGATAAGATAGACAGATCTCGTTGGCTTCTCATAACCAATCGCGGTGACCCAACGCTTTTACCAGTAGCAAAAATGGCATGGATTGGATTTGAGGTTAGAAAACTTTAATGAACATGTCCTTTGAAATGTGTGTATACTTCCTCTAGCCAATTTGGAATGCAGTTAGATTAAATTCATATTGGAAAAAGTATTTTATTAATATAATAGAGCTTGCCATTTAAAAATTAATATACAAACCAACACGTTCATCATTGTTGACCACGTGACTTTGTCAGTTGTTTTCCTTTGGGGTAGGTGAGTGTTGGGTACATGCGCAGAAGACGAGTAAGCGGTCAAACCTCATATATAGTCTAGGCATGATTACAATCATCTCCAGGCTGCCGCACTGACCACCGAGGCGCAGTGACAGCTTACTGATAACGTTACGTTACTTCATGGGCAAACTGGGCTTTCGTTGAGATTACTTCGAATATAAGTGTGTGTCACCAGTTCCTTTGCTGCTAACGCGCTGCGCGCAAATGTGAGGTATAGTATTAAGTAAATTTCGCTTATATCGTTCCCAAAAAGGTGCTACCATCGTTTATTACTGTGATGTTTGTAGGCACTCGCTTATTTTTTAACGTTATTTTTAACATTGTATTTTCTTTCAGGGAATATTTTTGGTTTTCATGGCAAAGCCGCTTGTTCTCTTTTCCAGCACCTAGCTTTATTGTTCATTTCTATTTAAAAGCAAGGTTGGATAATATTTTAGCAACTGTTTCTGTAATTCTGTTTATTCGACTAGGAATATTCCAAGATTTCGTTACCTCTTCATTTTGAAATTTATCGGTGACCAGTTACTCTGATCAGGTTAAGCTGTTGTGTCAGCCTATTGAAAAAAACTTTTGTTAAAGGAATTGTAAATTTTGTAATGAAATATTCTGTATTTGATTTGCGAATTTCATTTTTAAATTATTTTCTGTCAATGTAATTTTATAAAACATTCAGGGTATTAATGAAAAATACCGCGTAACGAAAAATGATAGTATCAATGGTTTTGTGTCAAGCGACTTGATATCTGGGATAGTTACTGGTATTTTCGGAACACACCCTACAGCTTTCTTCTTGCTCTTTACTCGTTATGGCGTGACACAAAATATAATTGGCTCCGGCTATTATCCAGTTCTAATGGAGTGATATTTCGACTTTTACCGCTTTGGCGGTCGACGTCTTGGATTGGAAAATGCTGTGTTGAGGCCATTTTTCTACCTTGTCGCCGAGGCGTGGCAGATTTTCTTTGAAGTTGCCTTGCGTCTTCTTGATGCCGTTTTAATGATGAAGTAACACCTATGCTGGCGTTGGCAAAGGAGATGTCCCGGAGATGGGGCACATCTCAGGAAAGTCCAGCCACCTTGTTTTTATCGCTTTCGGCAATTGCATGAATTTTTAAACTATACAGCAATCACGTCACCGTGTCTTTGTTAGTCATTTTGAAGTCAATCTATCACAAAAAAAATATAACTCAACCTCTAAATTTTTTGTATGACTTGACATATTTTGTAATTGTGAACTTTAAATTTTTTTATTTTGGGATCCCAACAAATTAACGATAATTTCTTCCACAAATTCTAGTTTTTTACAACATGCCAAAGATATTATATGTGTGAATAGTTATATCAAGCTTTTGTAACTGTTAATACATTTCAGATGTTTTATTAATGTTATATTTCACCTGCATTAAAAATAATTTTGGTCATACGAATCTAAGTTCTACGTTATGTATCAATCACCTTGCTATTTTTTTTACTATAAATTACATTTTACTTTATTGCTGCATGTAATTATTATTAGGCTTATTATTATATATTTGTAAGGGTGCTGGAGTAAGAATTTTGGCTCGGTCATTTGTTTCTCTCAATTTTATATTGGGATCACACCTACACAACTAGATCTTTCTGAGCTTCTACTTGTAGCATGCTCCTATTTATATCCCACGAAGTCCCCCAGAACTTTAGAAATTACTGCCTAAGCAACACTTTTGGCTGTTGCATATTTTATCTCAGAAGCAAACCGTGCCGCTCTCAGACAGTAATGAGATATTCAAATGAGAAGCAAAGCAACTACTCAGTAAAGCAAATCGACTTTGACGGTGCAGATTGTTCTTTCTGAATGAAAACAAACTCGTGCGGTATACATGTCTTTTACAGCATACAATTATCGCCAATACTTTAAAATTTATGAAAAGTTTTGTGAAAAGGTCACTTTAATTTGCCTGTGATAAAGCAATAAATTCCTTTAACAAAAGTTTTCAATCGGTTGACACATCAGCTTAACCTGATTAGAGTAACTGGTCACAAAAATAGGACAAAAATCACAATAAAACACAAGCCAAGAAAAGTATTCCTTGTCAGATTATAAAACCAAATAAATCAACATTAAGAGAAAATAATAGCTAAACCATCAGAGAAGACACACAGAGACGATAATAACACAAAAAGTAATAAGGCTTCACGACGTGTCGGTGCCTGAAATCTGTCTCCTTCTTCAGGTGAGACACTGGAAGGACAATCGCAATAGACTGAGCTGAGGGAAAAAAACAGGGAGTGTATACAGAATGTCAGGTAATTCGCGGATTGCACCACACGAACTTGTGGTCAAAACTAAGTAGAAAATATTCTTTGATAAGACAGCGTTAAGTCCTTAGTTTACGAGAAAAAAACATTAAAGTAGATGAAATGACTATTTCACGTGTAGCACAGCATAGAGCATCACCATACAAAACGTCGAAATGTCATAACAGGTGTTCGAAGATTGCTATGCCCATAGCAATGCACTTTTCCGCCCGCTAGATTAATGCAGCATGTACGGAGCTTGGCCGTCGGATGCACCCATGGTCATTGCCAGGTCCCAGTACTCACTACGTGTGAACTCCATGGCTCTTTGGCACTACTGAGCTCGGCTAGTTCACTTGTCATATGGCTTACTACCGACACAATAGATGCAGGCTCAGCATTGCCAAATCACATTACCCTTATCTAGTTGGAATACCCCATGTTTTATACAATGGTTTAGGACCTTTCATGTCATTTTTCCCGTAAACGAAGAGTCTTTTGCATTTTTACCAAACAGTATTTTCTACTTAGTTTTGACCACAGATTCGTGTGGTGCAGTCCGTACCCGCGAATTACCTGACATTCTGTATACTAATCTGGGACTCTTCTGAGCGCACTAATAGGAGGGCAGGTAGTCTGTGATTGGTGGTGCTTGGAAGAGTGCTGTCTGCTTGGGCCAAGAGGCAGCCTATGGGTTGTAGGTACTGTTGAGTGGAAATGCAGGTCTAATTTGAAGTATAATGATTCATTTTGGACAATAAAACTTTGTTTTTTAATTATTAGTATCCATATTCCCTTTAATTGTATGCTCTGTTGACTTATGAAATTACTGTTGCAGTTTATGAAAACCGATTCTTTGATTTTTCTTTTAATGGCATGTAGCTCTTTTGCTATAGGTACAGAATTTTCCCACAGAATTTTATGATTATTTGAACAGGCGTGTTCAGCTAGTTTTGATTTTTCTGTTTCCCGCTGTTTATTGTTCTTTTTGTGTTCCTTGACACGGGTGGACAGTGGCCGGCCTGTTTCTTCTATGTACACACTGCCGCACTGACGAGGAATTAGGTAAATACATTCCTGTGTGTGTTCTTGATCACTGACGAGTTTTACTTTTGTTAGTATTGTTTTTATTGTTGTAGTGGGGTTAAAGGCAGTGCGTATGCTGTGTTTCTTAGCTAGTCTCCGTATTTTTTCTGATAGCCTTTTAACATATGGAATAACTACAGTGGCTGCAGAAGGTTCTGCGTTTTCTGGTTTTGGGATTATTGAATTGTCTGGATATATCATATTTTTAATGAATTTGTGTGGGTAGCCATTGCTGAACAGTCATTTCTTTATGTGTTCAAGTTATTTCTGTGTACTTTCCCCATCCGAGCATAGACTCTCGGCCCTGTTGACCTATGTATGAATAATGCATGCTTTTGTGCTCTGTGTATGGTTGGAAGTGAAATGCAAATACTGGTCAGTGTGCGCTGGTTTCAAATATACTGTGGTGTTGATGATACTGTTTTTTCTGCATATAAGAACATCCAAGAAGAGGAGAGAGTTATTGCTTTCGGTTTCATAAGTGAACTGTATAGATGGTCTGCAGGAGTTGAGAAAGTCGGTAAATTACTTCCGTTTGTCCTGGCCATTCTGCCAAATCAGAAATGTGTCGTCAACATATCGGAATCAGACCTTGGGCGGAGTGTCTGTTTCAGAGAGTGCCTCCTGCTCGAAATTTTCCATGAAAATGTTTGCCATGAAAGGAGAGAGAGAAGATCCCATTGCCATTCCATCTGTTTGTTTATATAACTTCCGTTTGAACTGGAAATAAGCAGTGTTTGTGCATAGAATTATTAGTTCCATTATGGTGGGAATAGATAAGTTAGTTCGGTGTTTCAGTTCTGGGCCTGCTTCAAGTCGTTCTTCTATTATTATAAGTGGTCCGGGTACTGGAACGTTATAAAACCGTCTCTGAAAATCAAAACTCACCAAAACATAACTATCTCTTATTTCAAGTGCTTGAGCAAGTGTCCTGAAATGTAAGGAGTTCTTTATGAAAGATGATGTGTATCAAACCAACGGTGAAACAATGTGCAGGAGGAACTTTAGATAACTTCAGGCATGGTGAATTACACGAATTTATAATGGGCCGGAGAGGAACATCTGGCTTACGAATCTTGGGAAGACCATGAATATGTGATGGTTTACTGTTGTGTGGTGTAATCTTTCTTTTGACCTCCTCAGTTAGGCAGGTTGATGTTTCCTGAGAGTCTGATAAACTTTGCACTCAATATTGGGTGTTTGGGTATTTTTGCAAGGTAACGTATTTATCAGAATCAATCAAATGCATGATCTTTTGTTCATAATCTGTTTTGTTCGTGATGACAGTGGCAATTGCCTTTGTCTGCTAAGAGGATCGCAATGGCGTTGTCGTCCTTCAGTGTACTGATCCCATTAAATTCTTCTTTGGGGTATATTCTGCTTGGGTGGCTTTGCTGCAGCCAGAGCTGACCTCACCTCCCAACGGGATTCTTCTTGTTCCTTTAGCAGTAGTTTGTAGATTACACTTTCCACAGATACCACTATCTCCAGTTTAGGTATCTTTGAAGGAACAATGCTAAAGTTGAGACCCTTTTGTAATGCAGTATTCCTATATATAATCCCTGTTTTCCCCCTCAGCTCAGTATACTGCGATTGTCCTTCCAGTGTCTCACCTGAAGAAGAGGACAGATTCAGGCCCCGAAACGTTATGAAGACTTATTATTATTGTTTGTGTTATTTTCGTCGCTGTGTGTCTTCTCTGTTGGTTTGTCTATTATTTTCTCTTAATGTTGATTAATTTGGTTTTATAATCTGACAAGGAATACTTTTCTTGACTTGTGTTTCATTGTACTTTTTGTCCTATTTTTGTGTGGGTTTTGAGTTTTATAGTTCAGCTGTGTCCACTGAAATTGTTTTTCCCACTGTTTTGTTCACTCGTGTGGTGTTTTTGTTTTCGACATCGTGTTGTCTTTTCTTTTGGTTTGCTTTCGTTGTATGTCCTGTTTTGTAATAAGTTGTTCATCTATCTTTTTGTCGTTTTAATTATATACATATTTATTTTTCATTGACAAGGAAACAGCTTTTCCTAATTATCTGTATGTGGTATTGTAAAAGGTTTTTTCGTCTTTTGTCTTGCTGAGTTATATGTGTGTGTGCGAGATTTTTATTTAGTATCATGGTCAGCAATGGACACAGTCCAATCAAACCATCATAATAAAATGAACTCACCATTGCCATTAAACTTAAAAGATAAAACCTCCTTTGATTGTGGGGGTTGTTTACTCGCAAACGGCGCATGTTAGGATGTTGCAACAAGATAGTATATTTATGTTAGTTTTAACAGAATAATTAATTATCCGTATTTAAATTTTACCAAGTAAGATTACTTGGAACGACAAAATTTGCTGCAAATTAAGAATAGCATTCTCTATTTTGTTTCTGACTGGGGATGCTGATGATATTCGTTTGCTGATACCTTACACGAATTTGTTTTTTTTTTTTTTTGTTTCATCTCTAATAGCTTTTGATATTTTTAGCTAAATTATTGATATTCTTCTGTTTTCTAAGGCGAATACCATCCTTGATTATCATTTTAGGCCACAAGTCAGGCGTATCATTTCTACCTAATTTTTCATACAGAAATCACCTCCCAGCCGCTGTAACACACGAGTACTAAATGTAAATTACTTCCCAGCCATTCTAACACACGATGATATACTTTATGCTAATTTCACTAACCTAGGTACCCCCTTGGATGAGTCAGTCACCCAGACGGCTTTACTGGGCTATAGGTAAATCTCGATTTATTTTTGGAGAACATAAAATACGCCCTGTAATATCGAAGTGAAACAGAGATACACACTATACACTTGACGTCGACATTAAAACAGTACTATATTATGTTTCCGAAATGTATGTAGTAGTAGTAAGTATAATGTATTCACGGTAACTTCAAGATTTTCTGAAACCCTGCTAAATATCTACTTTCAGGGAGCCGATTATGTATCCTTCCGCAGTATGTAAACAAAACATTGCCATGTGACACCTGTCTAACGTTTTGTAAACAGTGCCATGTGGGAACTGTCAAATATTTTGTAAACAAACAGTGCCTTGTGGGAACTGTCAAATATTTTATTAACAGTGTCCATGTGGGAACTACCAAAATTTATTTTTGAAGAGAAACAATGCCATGTAATCTCAACTGTCATATACTTTAATAAAATTCTCTAAATGTCTAAAAAATGCTAATCAATTTAGCGAAATGTTGTAATACATACAAAAAGGTAGATTGAAGTATATATCGGAACTGTTAATTATATAATTTAATTAAAGTTTACTTATTGTATTAAGATTTATTTACATATTTGCTGTAAGGAAAAAGTTAAATTTTACATAATAAACTTTTGGAAGTAGCACTCAGGTTAAAGATTTCACTGTGATAAATTTTTTCGTATTTTATCGCATATAAGTGGCACATTTTATTAAAAAAAAATTTTATTGAAAACTCGGGGTTCGATTTATAAGTGAGAAAAATTCCTCCAGCCCCGCACTAACGTTTCATTTACTACGAATTCACGGCCCGCGGCTCGATTTCCAAACTCTTCAGCGAACAAAATCACTTTCATTTTGAAACCTGCGGTGTAGGTACATCTCTGTTCCATCAAGAACTGTCGCGCTTCTTCACTGCAACATAAAAACAACACTATGCGGCGGAAAGACGAGTCACGGCTAACATTTGGCACTGAAGAACCAACGCTAATGTGCTGCCATCTCTTGGTCTCCACAAAAAGCTTTCGAAAATAATCGATTATCAGTTGGCGGCGACTAAAATTCGATTTCTTTGCATTCTTTGCGAAGGGAATAACGTAACGGAAATATTCAAATGCCTTTCTATATTTTGCACGTTTATTTGATAAACTGCAGAAATAACAACGCTAATACTAAAATTACATCTTAACCTAGAATTATCTTGTAAGTAGAAAGAATGTGTTACGTTAGTTTTATAACCACAATTCAGCGTCTCCAATATGGCGTGGTTATACTTCTGAAAAAAACGTGCCCAAACGAACAAGATGGAGTGTACGAGTCCGCTGGACAACAACTGAAATTTATTTAATTTCAATTAATAACGGTGAAATCTTTACCCATGAGTGCTACGTAAAAATGTAAATATATAGTTTAGCAATATTAACTTTACAATTACGGCATTAAATTTATACATATTAATATTTAACCTACGAACTATTTCTTTTCAGCTATAACCAACATGTCCCTTCAAAATCCGTTGTTAATTCTTACGGACTTTTAACAAATTATTAAAATTTATTGAAAAAATATACTTAAAACTTAAAACAACCAATTTATATAGTGCTTCAGTGCTAAAAGCAAGACAAAACCTTTTTCCATATACCATTTTTTTATAACCAATTGAACATGTAACTCCTAGGGTGATTTTTCAAAGGTTCTTTTCAAAAGTATCGAAGATACCGTGAATGGATTATACATACGTAACTACACGGTGCTGTAAACAGGACCAGTCGTGCAGATGGGGCGGTGTTGCAAAATGCGGAACATAACGAAGCAGGTAATGTGGGCGTTATCTCCGAGAAATTTACGTGCATTCGACCACAATGGATGAAAGAACCCACATCGACAATGTTATGGAAGGAAGAATCATGGACGACTGGATGCTGGCTAACTAATATAATGGTGTCTCAAGCCTTCCACGTCATAAATATTCTCATTTACAGGGTCTCTTGAGGGTTCCAACATGGTGGAAATGACAGTAAGCCTAAATTTCTTCAACAAGGAGTACAATGCCACGAGAACATGTTTATTAGGACGTAACCACCAGTCGACGCAGACGGAGCGCAGTTGGAACATAATAATAACTATAGGGACTAGCATTTTGTAGTTTACTGTATGCCGAAGCTTGTTTCAAGCGACTATCCACAGAGTCCTGCGAGATGCACCTACTCGGCCACTACCCACAAAACTACTGAACATCGGCAGCAAAGGAGTTTCAATATGAGGTATAAAACGAATTATTGTATTAAACTACGTGTAGAACGCACAAATAAATATTTCGCTAGTATAAAATTTCTTAAAATACAGCACATTAAGATTAATTAATTTTACTACATAAAACAGTTGAAAAAATATTGTTAATTAGCCTGCAGGTTTAATCCTGTTGAACATACAATGAGAAGTGTACCTTTTTGCCTGTGTGTTAAGTGTTAATTTTGTTAGCTGTATCGCCAACATAATGTATCGTTTCCCCTTCCTTCTTCTCAAGTGTTAATTGTATTATGTAAGTATTCCGTAGGTCTGTGATAAATGCCTTAATTTGTGGTACTAATACTATTTTCTCAATCTTATTTGTGTAACATATGTCAGTGCTTACCTTTATTCGCAGAGATGCTATGTTTCCACGTTATAATTCAGTACCAAAGTATACGGCCTACAAGTGTAGGTTAGTTTCACGAGTTTCATTGCCCCCCCCCCCCCNNNACTCGTCCGACACACCATGTAGAACTCGCAGCCAATAGTAAACATTCAGAGCTGTGGTGGCCTCATTCCGTGAGTCAGGTGGAACAGGAGAATGAGTTCTGCCTGTGGCGGCAACCAGTAACCAAGCGAACCTCTTCTCGAGTATAGAAAGTGTTTTTTTAGGAATAGCATGTCGAAATTAAAACCACAGCATCTATGGACTAATAGAAACAATAAATCCTTGCAACAAAATGTTTGGAAAGGTCATCTAGTATTTTTTTAATTTGGGTTGAAGTTAGGCAAAGCCACGTAAGGAGTCCGCAGCTTTACTTACCTGCGTGCACGCCAAGTTGCATATCACGGAGGCGAACGGAACTGGCGCACCATGTAAAGAACACGTGCACACAGGACTCCATAAGCTCGAGGTACGCGGGCGCCGCTAGTGGTTGCTCGTTAGTACACTACTTGAATAATGGGGTATTTGCAAGTGAGTAGTACAGGCTGCCACAGGTGATAACATTTTATTTCCAACAACACACAAACAGCAGTATTGACGACGCAGGGTTTACACGTCACTTCATGGTGGCCTATGTACAGGCGGTCGCTGGAGGACGCACCAGTTCCGTTTTCCTTCCTTATACACAACTTGTTGTGCACACAGGTATGTGAAGTTGCCAACTACCGGCGCGTTGCTAACTTCAAATAAAATTGAAAAATACTAGACGACCTTTGCAAACATGATTGGTTGTTTTTATTAGTTCATAGATGCTATGGCTTGAACTTCTAAATATTCAAAAACACCCTGCAGGGAGGTCTGCTGAGTCTAGTTTGGTGCCATCTTATGTTGCGAATGGCAGGGTCTCTATTTATTGGGTATCAAGCTTTTATTAAACACGTAAATTTTTTAATAAATTATAAAAAATAAATTAGGTTTACTATGAATGAAATCCTGCCTGAATCGTGGGAGCGCTAGCTGGGCAACAGCCCAAGGTCACCTCAGTTGAGGTTTATTCTACTCAGGTTGGGAAGCTCAATGCTTTTAGTTTGGCAACTAAAATTTTTCGCCACTAGGTAAGAGCTAGTGTCGCATGTGTACCTGATTTTTTCTACTTCCTACGTTAAAAAACAAAATAATTGCAATAATCATAAATCAAAAATAAAATAACTACTTAACTAAGTGAAATATTCCTTTTTTATTATTCCCGTAGCTTAAAATTTTAATACAGAGGGACATATTTGGAACGCTAGCGCCTACCTAGCTACGGGAGTTTTCCGTATGCCAAACTCTGCCACAAGAAAACTCGTTTTGTTCCTAACCTAAGTAGAATTGACCTTACCTGAGCTAAGAGCTCAGGTGGGTCGCTGTGGCGGGCAGGTAGGGCCCACGAGTGAGACAAGGGGTCAGAGGTTGTTCGGCGGCCCTGACATTGCGCATGCGTGCGAGGCCCTGCCCGCCGTTGACCTCCGCCAATGCGGAGCGCAGCGCGGCGTCCGCGACGTCGCAGCCGATTGGCCGGCGCCCGGTGGCGTGACGCGCGGCCCGCCAATCACGCAGACCGTCTCTCCGACGTCCTTCCGGCCAGACGGCGCCTGGAGAGGAAGAAGAAGTAGGTGGTCGCTACAGGTGATGAGTTCTCCGTATTGCCGGAGCTCGCGTGATGGGAAGAAAATAAATCAGTTACACAACAACTTTTTATGCTGCGCCACGGAGGATTTGTGACGTCGCTTCTCTTCTCACCCGATGCATCACATTCCGTCGCAGAAAACAGCTATAATAATTGTGCGATCCAAGCCATTTCGAATCGTCGTCATCATCATGGTGTTACAAGTGTGGTAATGTAATAACCCTGTTTACAGAATTATACAAAATTAAACAATTAATTTTTCCCCACCACTCCCTATAGTTTTGATAGTATTGTTTCAAAACTTGCGCTCTACAGCAAAAAAAAAAAAAAAAGAAAACACCGCTAAGAGGTTGCATGAACTCGGCTGGTTAAGAATATCATATTCATCGAGCTATTTTGAAACATTTTAGAGAACAAAATACAAGGAAGTGCTAAGGGTGACATTCGCACGTGCATCAACCGCGCAAACGCCTCTACGCGCAAGTCATACGACATGGGAAAATTGGACTAAAGCCCAGATCTTCCTGTTCTATGAAACAGCAGTAAAGATACACGTAATTCTTCGTACTTTTAGTAATTATTTTGATGCAAACAATAAGTTATAGGCGTAAATTTACCCCCCCCCCCCCCCCCCTTTTTTTTTTTTTTTTTTNTTGGTGCCCATGTAGCAGAAATTTTGTTTTTTTTTTACATTTGAATAGATCAATTTAAAACCTGATTAGTTACAACGGTCAAACTAAATTTTCAGCAATATATTATGCACAGTTGAATTATTTGCCTCAAATAATGGGTACCTGTATTCTACAGTATAGCTCTCCATTTAAAGCACATGCCATATGGCGGACATTCGCAAACGAACATCTGACAATGTTTAAACACATAAAAACCTTATACATAGTTCGATAAACTTCATTTGCGGGTTAACCACAAAAAAAGTATGAGAAAACACATTAAAACTTATGGTTTAATGTGAATCCTAAGAGCTGTTAAGTGTTTGAAGTAGGACCTTAAACAATAGTTTATTACAAACATTGGAGAAATCTTTAAGAAGGAACATTGAGGGTCTTGATAATGTGTAACGGAACAAAGGTCTGTAAACATTACAACACCTTTCTGTCGTTGTCATGAAATTACTTCACGGAGATAATCACGGTTACTACCCTTATTTAGACTTAATCTCCGCTAATATACGGGCCTCGACCCTAAACCTTGCAGCACAACAGGAATCACAGTGTCTGGGAGACTGTGGAGTCTTCATTGGTCGTGACTGCTAAGACGTCACCCCCACACGACGAGGAGTCAGACTGTTGGTGGTTCCATATCCGCCCATAGCATCATCCCGACTTTCACTGCAGAAACGGCAGATACACCCGGTGGTTCGGAGTCCACTAAAAACATGAGATGGTCCTGGCCAAGTAGCGTGGAGTGCAGCGGAGAGGTTTGGGCAGCTCTTGGCCGCGAGGTCTTGAGAGCCGATGAAGGTGGAACGAGGTGGACATAGGGCAGAGTCGGCATGCAAGGGCGGGGGAAACGGGAGATCTCAGAGAAAACCCGCCGACCAGCGCCATCGTCAGGCACGATTCCCACGTGCGAAAACCGGGAGTGACCCTGCCGGGAATCGAACGCAGTTGGCCTTAGTGGGAGACTAGCACTCTATCCGCTGCGCCACCGTGGCCCCTAATCGAGTAGCTCACTGAGAGAAATTTCATCAAAATATTTTTTTTGTATAGGGCCAAAATATATTTAGTTGCCACAACAAAATGTTTAGTTGAGTAAAGAAAACTTTAAAAGCAACAAAATTAATTTTGTTCATCTAACGAAATGCATGTTTGAATAAACAAAGCCTCTGTGATGGGCCAAAATAAATTAGACTATCAACAAAATATTTTTTGAACCAACTGTATACCGTATATTTGTTTAGCCAATCATTTAATTGCGTTCGCTCGAAAATGCAGCTCGAGGGTTTGTTTGCATTTGTTTTTAGACAATTAGGTTAGTAACAGTGATTGTTGGTGCTTTTATTGCTGCTTAATAATCGTATAAACATTCTCATATAACAACTTCAACAGGAAAGCTGTAAAACTAGTAATATTTATTTGCGCACGTTGTCTGGTATTAGAAATGTGTGTATTTAAAAACATTGCGATGCTATCTGTAATCGCTTCAGCTGAGGTCGCTGGGACAAAGCGCTCGGTGCTATCGGGCTATCAATTTTCTTTTGCATTAACCGAAACTGTTTAATGCACGTAGAGCCAAACAAATCTTTGTTTGGGGCAACCAAATAAGAGCAACAAAATAATTTGGCTACAACAACAAAATATTTCATTGCCCCTATAAAAACTATTAATTTTGTTGAGTCAAACAAACTTTGTTTGACTCAAGAAAACATTTTCTTCATTGCGGATTCTCGGTTTTGCTACAGAGGAACTAGAAGTATAAATACGAGATGTTAGCGTCTCTTTGATCTCAACGCAGGCCGAATCGACACCTAGCACACAGCTTCGGAGGTGTGCTGCAATGTCGCGAGAACGGTGTTCTAATTAAATATCTAAACATTTTATATGAAAACTCATTTCGATTTCGTTTCACGTTTCCGTGAGATTTACGTTCACATGAATGTTACGAAACGACTCTGGCCAGAAAGATGGCGGTCGATATCGCTTAAACTCGGCTCATTTCGCCTCTAGATAGTCCCTACCCTCCTATGCAGTTCCACAAAAGGGTCCACAACACTTTGTTAGACCGGTGGGGATTATATCAGACTAGCTGTGCCCATGGCTCCACTCACGTGGACCACAGTATCATTGTATAGTTATAGATAGATATATGCTACCGCGAAGTTTTTTTTAGGTTTTTTTACTCTACACAATTCTTTACTACATGACATTGTTCCATCTTTAACGGTTTAGACAGCGTATTGCAAGAGAGCGCGCTGGCGGCAAATTTTTTTCCGACTTGATTCACTATTATCGTCACTGCTTATTCCTTATGTTACTTTACGTAACAAAATATATACTAAAACCTGGCCAGAGAACATAGCCATGAATTTAAAAAAACACACGTAAATTGGATAAGTGGTTTTCGAGTGATAAGCGCACTAACAGACAGACATACAGAGAGACGTTGAGTTTTATAACATGTATAGATGTATAGATTTCAAAGCGGCCACCATCCATTCACCGGCATGCGGCTGCACGCCGCATAAAACAGGATGAGTATAATATTAATCTAGCACACTATTCAGCACATCCTCATGAATTGTTGTAATCACTGTACGAAGTTTTGTCACCATGTCTGCAATGCCGTTTGGTGATCATAGGCTAGACACATGAAGCCGTTTCGACCAAACATAAAATTGCCACATGACGTCGACTGCATATGCTCAATGCCCAGAGCTGGTGATGTATATTCATCGAGTTCCCGCGCCCGTGTGCTGACTCATGCACTGGACAGGACTAAATTTAGTGTCGCCACAGTTGGCTGACCTACTCTATTAATAGCACGTGCCTGAACAGTCACAACAAGCACTTTATATAATGTAGGAGTGACAGTAGAATCTTAGACCGAGACTGCGGGGATGGAGCTTAGCTTTCTCGTGAGAATCATTTAATCGATTGCAAACGAGTGAATTTTACTTACGTACTGTATACAATATGTATGCAATCACAAACACATAAGTCACCTACTGCGCTAGATGACCTGACAAAATTCTATAATAATAAATTCTTCAGCAAACTCGAATTGCACTTTCATAATTTCAGTACAAACTACACTCTTGCACAAAACCCATAGGAGTAGCGTCGTTTGCGTCATTATCGTCTTAATTTGACTGATAAGAGTATATCCGGGTCTTTGAGTCTGCTGACCTACGAAAAAAAAAACGACGTGATCTCTGCTCAAATTGGCAGTCGGGTCTTATGAACCGAATGTGCATAATATCGGCACTTGCACGAAAGTGCCATGAGCTAAATACATAACTGAGTACTGAAACACATCCATTCGGTTAATTTAAAAGCTTTCAGTAAAATAAAAAAAATAAAAAATAAAGGAAATAGGCAAAAACTTTCTTCTGTAATACCTTCGGGACTTGCCGGATGAGTTCCTCACGGAAAGTAAATATTTTTTCAGCAGGAAATTGTAAGGACTGATTTAGAACATAAGTTTGTATCATAATTCAGCATATAAGAAACTATATCACTCTTGCACCCAGCACTAGTGATGTTTCTTTTGTAATTCTATGGAACAAAGTGAGTTCTTAGACCATGTTATTACTTTCAAAAGAAAAATAGCACTCAAATCACATATACAGCTTTAATGCATTTTTATGTTGGAGAATAAAAACCTCATAGTTATTTCATGGTTATAATTAATAATTACAAAAATAACACAAATTCCTATCATGTACCGAGATTAACAAGCGTGCTAATTAAATGGATAAGTGATTTTAAAGACATAAACTATGTAAATGTACTCGCATCAATATAAAAATTTCAAAAAATTACTTGTAATAATAGTTAAGACATTTTTTTTTTCAAATAACCGACACTTTTTTTTACTCAGTAGAAAACTTTCAGTCAATTCCTGAGAGCTTTATGATAATTCACGGAGCTTTCCGTAAATTTGCCAGTTGGTTGTTCTGGGTTTGCTACTTACGAAGAGTTATTACAGGGGGAGTGGGGGTATCTATATAAAGAACAGTATTTCACTATATATGCAAAAAATATAACAATGTAACACATTTGTTGGTATTGGGTGGGATTTCAACGCAAATCACAACTGTACTTACTTCATTGCATTAACCATGTTACTATTTTCTTATACGAGTAGATTACTTTATTAAAACATAGACTAGCTGTGATAACATACGAATATTGATTAAATAGGTTCAAAAGATCATGCCATTGTTAAATTAGATAGCATCGCTTCTATGGCGATTACACATCGCATTCCCTAAAACACCTCTAAAAAAGTAACAAAATTAAAAACAAAATATTAAACCATAGCAAGCGGCGTGAAAGTATTTTTTACATGTAACCGACACACGAGAATTTTCATTTCTGGTATTGTTGGAATGTATTCACAGTCTGTTACAGGTAGTTTGTGTAACTTTTACTATGAGCAATACGAAAAACTACTTTAAATTAATTTTACTCAAACTCAGAAATAAAGACTGTAATTTATTTTCAGCTTAATTACTGAAGTCCATGCAGTCGATTGCTGTGTTAATTGTTTTTTTATAAGTCTGCCGTGGCAATCAAGGGTAGGGATACAACGCTACAGCTAGAAAACCTTAGATAAGCGACGGGCAGTTGTGATCAGAAATTGCAACAGCAACCAGCAAAATAGAGTTACTAATAGAATTACTACGCGGAACAACGGATTTGTCTTGCTGAAAGCGATCATTGCGGAGGAGTATTGGAATGTGTACGATAATCATTCCGTGGCCCGCGGCACCTCTTAGGGAAGAGAAGAGATTTGGGTGGCTCTTAACATCGAGGTCTTGAGATTCGATTAGAGTGGAGTGAGGTGAGTATGGGGCTACGCCGGAATGCAAGGGCGGGGGAAACGGGACATCCCCGAGAAAATCCGCTGACCAGGGTCATCGTCCAAATTCATGGCTATATCAAATTAATACGTATCGTATAACTACATGGGATATTAACTATTTAGGTTTAATGGTGTAAACAGTAATATGGACGGCTTAAACATTATAATTTTATATACAAATTTTAAAGTTATAATTTGTTGTTTGTAAAACTTAAATATGAAAATAATTTGGAATTAATTCATTATAAGTCACACGGAATAAATTAATCACCTTTGTGCTATAAAAAGGATTTATTTTTGTTATTGTAACCTACTATAATGAATGACGTTCCCATGTAATTAGAAAGTTATATTTTAATCCATTTGTAGTATCTTATGAAATTATTTCTCTAATGGTAGTATGTAAAAAATCATAATGGAATCTTGAAATATTTACTAAGTAACATTTTACTATCCACTTTACATTTATTCATTTTATAAAAAAACACATGTTTTGCAGCTGCTGAATAGTGGCCTAACCTAAGTAAACTTAATAATGGCGGCAAGCTTGGGATGATTAGTGGATTAAACATACTGATTTATGTTTGATAACGGGTTAAAGCATACACTTTTCTCATTTTTTTAAATATTATTTTAGATGGGCGTAGATACAAAATTGCGATCCTAAGATGGGGTTCTAGGCGACGTCCGAGGGTATTTCAGACGAAGAAAGAAGCGCCGCATTTTATTTGTGTTTAATTTCAGTGGCGTGCAGGCTTCACCAACTTTCAACGTATCCTTACCTGGTGCAGCGGGGAAGTCTGTATAATTTCATAGCTATCTCTGTATAATGTATTTGTCTGTTTGAATATTTTCAAACTTCTACAGTTATGGATGTATATGTGGAGTGCGATCATAGACATCACATATATTAAATGCGCAATCTTGCCCCACTATATGCTACATACTACGTTATTTGTTGTACGTTTTACTGATTTATTATCATGTCTGATTTCATAATATAACAAATGTACCCTAAGGAGTACACCGTTGCAAAGGTTTGGATTGACATGTATGAATTACAAAATTGTTTTCACATGCAGACAGAGCTATAAGAAGACAATTAACGTTGGTGCACTGATAAAATAGTCGATAATGATAAAGGAACATAATTTCATCGACCATTACGAATCGATAGGATTCTACAGTGTGACTTGCAAAGCAAAATGCATTGTGGCCCGGGAGGGTATCGAGCCCACGACCTTCCCGTTATTAGCACGACGCTTTAAGCAACTGAGCTAGCGGGCCTACTGATTGCAACGTTAATTTTCTGTCAGTTTCTCCCCAATTGAGTTGAAACCGGGTACGTGACACTCGGCATATCCAAGTAGCTTTTTTTATATCATTGTCACAATATAATTTTCAGCAGCCGTGATAAACGAAGTGCATTCACTTTTAACCAGATTTTATAACATCGTCACTTAAGTAAACGGGAGTTATCTGAGGAGCTATGTTTTTCTTTCGTTGCTATACTTATGTCCCTACTGTGAACCAATTGACATGTTTCATTATCAAAACAGCAATATGATCTGATGTTTACAACTATATGACACATTTATGCATTCTGAGTTTTGCATTTTGTCAACGTTTAAGCCGAGAAAGAGATTAGGGTGGCTCTTAACAGCGTGGTCTTGAGGCCGATGAGGGTGAAATGAGGTGAGAATGGAGCAGCGCTGGAATTAAAGGGCGGGGGAAACGGGAGATCCTCGAGAAAACCCGCCAACCAACGGCATCGTCTGGCACGATTCCCACTTGCAAAAATGTGAAAGTGACCCGGCAGAGAATTGAACACTGTTCACCTTGGTGAGAGGCGAGCATTCTAACCGCTCAGCAACCGTGGCCTCGTTTAAGCTAAAAAATTTCAAATAAAATAAAAAATCACCGTCATGTTAGTTTTCTCCAGTTGAAATGTGTAGAACGTATACAATTTGAGTTATTACAATAAAACAAGAAGTTGGCGATATCAATAATCAACCCTCTTCCCTCTGCGCTCATATGCTCAAGTAATTTAAATGAATGGAACTTTTCGACATATTTGGTGGAAATAGGTAGAGTACTGTAAATCCTTATATGCTATGTAAAGTTAAATTTTAGGTGAAATTATATTACACAATAGTGGATAATTGAAGGCATGACTTATTTAGTAGACACAGTGGGTACTTCAGCATACAAAGTTTGATTTAGGTTACATGTATATAGCATATAACACTTAACGAATACGACCGCAATGTTTGTGTTGGTTTCTTTGCCACAGGCACTCGGCACACAGGTGGGAGGGCTTCATCAAGGCCGCCGAACTGTTGCGGAAAGCCACTTCACTCGGTGTTGTCCAGTCACGGCGTTGCGAAAGCCGCTGACCTCAGCCGTCATCCGTGACCTCTCTGAGAAGTGCTGAGGCAGGCAGAGAGAAGGTTTCTCTGATGTCCTGGCCTCCGATCTTGGAAAATGCAGGCTTCCAAAGTTCAGCCTTAATGATTCTCTAATATTCATTTCCAGGTGGAAAGGCCGGGTGTTTTCCGGAAAGGAATCTTATTTTGTTCTTTCATGTATAGAAATAAATACTGTCATAGCTATTAATAACTTGTCAAGGGCAACTCAAGTTCACCGGCACTAAAGATGGCGAACCCTAGTTTTCTCAGATAACACATTCACTATCTGTACCTCCGTTAGTGCCCAAGGAGTACAGCAACTGTCACATATGATTTCCGCGTGTTACACACCTGTCGGGTACTGTGATTGACGTGTGATGTACGAATTCCTTGGGAACGGTGGGATTTATGTCAATAACACAAGTCGAACGTTTAAGTTCGTGGCGATACCCTTTTTTCAAATTCATTATAAAATAAATTTTTGTTCCTCTTCGTGAAATTTAATATAAATATATATATCAAACACAGTATTTTCATGAAGTAGATAAATAACAGATTTTTAAAGGGTTTTTAGGGCATCCTGCATATATGTATAACAAGATAATATAAGAACACTATTTCCTGTAATTTTTTTAAGAATCAAGTGATTAAACCCCAACTTCAAAAGTATAAAATGCTCTAAGCAATCGCTTTAAACTTCAAGTTTATGATTTTGAACTTTTTTTCTCATGATGAATCTGCACATGAATTTTTTCAGTTAAATTAATTTACGTAGTGTATTAAAATTCAAACACTATCTAGTACCTACTGTAATGTTTGCAGAAAATTAGGTAAATTAGTTCAAGGTTTAATATTATCGTATAAAGCCCAGTCTTAAAAGTTTTTTGTCTTCTGTAATTAGTTTCTTTTCACTCACTAGATAACGAATTTAAGCATAAAGGCTACTAGTAATCAGGTCAATGTGCCTGGTTGTGAAAAATTACACATACTGCAGAAGGTTAACTAATCACAAAACCGCTGGGCTTTCAAAATGTTTAATTAAAAGTCGTCCAACATATCTTCACATCCCCGCTGTTATGCATTACCTCATAATATTCAGTATAATTTTTTGCTATCTGGAAAAAAGAAATACAAGCTGCGCCATCAAAGAGACGGTTTTTTAACACCCTTACTCCACTTATAAAGAATAATGATCCAGTGCGTCGGACACCATTTTCTCTCATATTGTCAACGATAAGTTTTGTGACACGAAGGTCGTACTTTTGTATTACTTATCGAAAAAAGATTCGTTTTATATTCCTTCTGCTCAATTTTTCCCATAGCCTATTAAACATGCTTAATTATTGTTGAAGCAGCAACAGCTATCAACGTTACGATAACAAGTTATTGTAAAAAGCAGTGTGAGGTTTTAAGCAGTTAAAATGTGGGTTTACGTGGCATGATCATGCGCTCAAAGGAGGGACTTTCTGCTTTATGATTTAGATTTAGATATTTTCCTACGTAGGTATCTTTTGAACGTACCGCTTGAATCCGTTTCTCGTGTACCTAATGCATCAAATAAATCTGAACCAGTGGAAATTTGAGAACCACCCAAGGCATTGTCATCTGATGTCAAGAAAGACTACAAAAATTTGCACTCTGTGATGCTCCTACTCTTGCTTCACAACTATTTTTACAATACGTAGAGAAATATAAATCCATATCTCAGTTTCCTCAATCTCATTATCTCGAACCTATTTCACCGGCAATACAAAATAAGGAACCGAGCTATATAATCGCAGCGCTCTTTAGAGCTCTGACATCCGTCATTATTGCTCGTGTAGGTTGAGGTTAATGGAGACAGTGTATTCATCAAATTTTGTAAATAATCCATATTTAGACACGAATCTGTAGTCCTGTTTAAATTATAATTTATATTACTTTATGATAATGTGTAGCATTTGAACACAGGGTGTATGCCTTAATATATGCCAAGAGCATTTGCCGTACGTTAATTTCACTCTTAGAGATTTGCTTAAAATACGAAACCAGAGACAGGGAAGATAAGCATGGGATATGCCCAATAAATTGAATAATCTTCCAGCTAACATGCAATTTGACAAGAAAAGAAACCCCCAATCTTGTAGGGCCGTGCGCATTTAGTACCATCTAGACTTTCTGCTCTCATATAAACTCGTGGTCAACCAGAATTACTACCCTCATACCTACTTTCTCGTCTATAACAGTAACACAGCTGTGTCTCACCTCACTGCATCGACACTTCACAAGGAAGGTGTTCCTCGAAATCTCTTACAGAATACTGAATTTCATCCGATCATCGCCACGATTCCTACCTCAGTTGATTGGTTACCAGAGAGAACCAACTGGTGCGGCAATAACTGATCATCCCGTGGTGCTACTTGATTTTGCGTGGAACGTTTGGGATTTACACCAGAATATCTTTACCGTGGCTTTGAATTTCTTCATATGGATATTCACGCATTGAGCCTCAACGGCCTGGGCGCCCAGTAGCCCAATGACCCACTATAGGTCGGGCGTGTCATCAACTGGGCCAAGACACATGAGCTGATACCTATTATCTGGTTGCGAAGATACGGGTAGGCACGAGCAATGCCTGACCTATACCTTTATTGTTTAATTACATGTCTGGTATGTATCACATACAACATGTGACACTCGAGCAGCCAGAGGTTCATCTTAAGGGCACTGCCTACCGGCTGGCAGCTGCTAATTAAAGATAGGCGTTTAAATAAAATGTATTCTTTACGAATGTTTTAGGAGAAGATCCCTGCAAGCGCATATTTTCAATATAGATAGGTAGTATGCAAATTTTTGTAAAACATAATTTTTGAATTTCCTTGCAAACAGGTTATACCTACATGTTATGGAAACGTCTCCGCCCACTGTACGGAACTTCTCATAAAAAAATCCTCGAAGAATCGCAGGGCGCAGCAGCAAGGTGGGCCGCGCGAGAGGAGAGACTGACGCATCGTGATGTCTGCAGAGGTCGTGACGGGCGTGCGGCACACAGGTGACTCAGCGCCACGCCTGCGCAATTGTGACACATGCCCTGTTACCATCCCGTTTTTTTTTTAAATCCATACTTCGTTTCGTCTTCCCATTGACCGTGTAAAATTATTACCACATGCCAAAATAAATATTTTCATAGATCCAGTGACTAGTACCTAATCATCGATCAGTTGACGCTGTGAAATAAGTACAAGCGTTATTGCTATAGGCTGTTCACGGTAAAGTGAGCACTTTTGAGACCCTAGTTACTTTGTTCCAGTTAGCCATTTGTTATCCTTTGAACCACATTTCAAAATAAATAGTGCCATGTAAGTAAGGAACACAGTGTGTATATTCCACAGCACACGGAAGTTAACGTCTAAGGCTAAAATAAAATATTTTTATTGACAATTCTAAATGAGAGGGCTTTAAAAAGTGCTCACATTACCGTGAATAGCATATAAGCCAATTTATTATATTTTGTAGAAAAATAAACCGATTTCAGACCATTCTAATGGCAGAGACCAGCGATGCTTTAGCAAACGCGAAACAGGCAATGCCGACAAAAACATTGTTCTTGCAGTTCTGGATTATGTTTTTCCCCCATACAATTGCATTTGGCGGCAACTTCGTAGGTACTTGGTTCCTTTTGTCCTAGCATTGGAATGTAACTTTGCAAGACCAAGCGGTAAACTAGCATAAAAAATTAATAAGTACGTGAATATAACGAGCGAGTAACTAACTGGTAAAGTATCAACAAAGCGTACCGCACGGACAAACAGGAGAGGTAGCGACCTACACTGCAAACAGCGACAGATTCATACTTGCGTTTTTGTATTAAGAAAGTGACGGGGGAGGCGCCAGGAGGTCTGAGGGTGTCCAGGGCTCCTGTAACTAAGATATTAGAGTTTAAAATTGAGTAATATTTGAAATTTCGTACTAATCGCTTTTATTTCATTCTTTAAACTTTCTTATCTCACGACTCTTAACTTCACTTCTGTAGACTCTTAACCTTTCCAGTTAATTATTTTTCTTTTTTTTATGCATTTCTAAGATGCCTTAGGCTGGGCTCATAACCATCCGTCGCACCCGTCCGTCAGTCAGTCATCCGTCTGTGTCTTCATCCGTCGGCTGAAAGCGATTCACAACAATCCGTCGTCCGTCAATCCTTCTGTACGGCAAAATTCCAGTGTGACAACTTAGCATAGTGATGTTTAGTTGGAGGCATATTTTCATTCGAAATGCATTTTCAAGAGAAAAACATTTTGGGGAAATAAATTTTTTCACGTGAGAATAATTTATACTGAATTATTGTTTACATTTTACCACCAAAAGATACATTAGCACATATCCACCGCCTTGCATTTTATTTCAAAGTGCGTATTCGCATCTACGGAATATCGTCGGAAGGCGGTGGCCCATCCATCCGTCCGTGGAGAGTTAAAGTTTGAGAAATATTTTACGGATTGACGGATAGAAAAAAAAAAGTTGCCCTGCGATTGGTTGAAGATCACGTGACCGCAGGACGGACGGGCGACTGGCGGATACGACGGATGGTCGAGTCCAGGGTTCAGCTGCGAGAGTCTCGGCGGGATTTACAAACTCCCAACTCTGGCCTTCCCGCCTCTGGTGCGCAGATGTTTGTGTGTACTGGGAACGGAAAACCACATCGGGAGCAACACTCTCCGACTGCAATCAGCCGGAGTCGAATGACGATCTCCTGAATGCGAGTCAGGCACGGTACCGCATAGCCAAACGCACTCAGTATATACTAGCAAGCGAGTTTTCTTCAGCAACACTTCCTGCCGTCGCTGACTGCACAATAAAGTAGTTTCACCTCAAAAACGAATTTTATCTCTCCATATCAATCGATTACTTTCTTTGCTGTCGATCTATGGCGAGTGATACAAGACATTACACTTTCCATTAATTATGCTTTAGGTATTTCATTACATTTTTTCCTAACTACACTCTAATATAATTTGTATGTGTTCTCTTGCCCGATTTTATTGTTAATTGCATATACTCCTGCAATATTTGTTTTATTTTTTGATTGATAATTCTTTCCCATTGCAATACTTTTTATAGTGGAATTTACTTCAGTCGCACTTCTACAAAATGTAAATTTCAATTGTTAGTTTGAGGTGCACTGAACGTAAGGACACGTTTCTTCGTGGTGTAGTTTAGGAGAATTATCTCGTACAAGGACCTTGCAAGTAGGGCTTTGATAGATTAAAAATGCAGACTCTTATCCCATACGATTAAATTCAGCAACCCAATTAAACGCCTCCCGTTTTGATTTATTTCTGATATGAATGCGCTTTTTATTTAAAATTCCCTATACAAATATTTTATGAGTTAATTATTTTCCTCATAAATTAAAATAGGCATTTTTATTAGTTCAGTATTTCTTTGTTTCATAGATTTTCCATAAATTTGATTTAATTCTGTGCTGTAACTTGTTTGCCTGCCATATCGTTTTTTTATTTTTTATTATTTGTGAATAATTATATTTAACTTGAAATTTTTATGACTTGTCTCCAAATTTGCTGTGAGTAATTATCTCTGTCGCTAAGGGTTACCAACGAATAAAATAAGTTTTTAATACATTAATTTGTTGGTGTGACTTGTTACGGGATCCGCTTAATGGTAAGTATGTTGGTTAGTTTGAGTGAGGTATAGGATATTAAAAATGCCGAGGACATTTTTTATTCTATCTCCGGTTGTCAAAAAATGTATTTTTATAAGACAATTGTATGGCGAATCTTTCTTCCCTTTCTTCTGAAGACTCATTCGGTTACCGCACAATGTTTGATAAATAGTAGACAGTTGGTTTCCCTCACCGATGGTTCTGCGCAATTCTTACATACCTATTAAATACTTAACTTAACTGCAATTGGGGCAAATTTCATATATATTTTTTATCCGTATTTTAAAATTTCATCTAAAATATCTTAATTATTAAAATGTTAATAATATAGTTATTTTTCTTTTTCTGTCCATCTTTAGTAACAAATACATAATAAGATACTTTCCGTACCTTTCTGTGTTCATACATAAATACGTCTCTATATGTATATATGATACACATAAACGCTGGCTTTATACAGATATACACATATGCATACATAAGTTTAGTTACGTGTACCGCGTATAAACAAATACAAAGTGTTCTAAAAACACTGCGTATATTTCATTATACCTCTCTGTTTTCGAGATAATTATACACATGCTGCGATACTGTAGTCTTAAGGCTGTTGCCTGGTTGTGAATCTGGTATAGGGAAATGCATGTTAATGAAATTCATTTTTTTTAAAGCCAATTTTGAAGATATAAACTTGAAACAAAAATCGTAAGTGTGATAAATGATACTCTTAATAGCTGTATATAGGCAAATGTAACAACTTGTTTTTCAGTAATGTTTTATTTAATTACTAAATTTTATGATTTTTCCAGGAAACAAACTATACATTAATGTTACAAAAGGCTTCGGTAGCAAAGAAACACGTATTTTTTTGCTCAAAAAAGTCCTTTGTATTATATATTTATCTTTAAATCTTTAACAGGGACGCCAAAAAACAGAATTTCATTAACATGTATTTCCCTATACCAAATTCTCAACGAGACAACAGCCTTAAGACTTTCACATAAACCAATCGTCAAGTGTTCCACGCAGTCTCCAGATTCGCCCACGAATTGTTCGACACGTCCAATAATCTCGTGAGGCAACTTACGTCTCTAAGAGTGCGTGACCATGCCTATAGGCTGTTCACGGTAAAGTGAGCACTTTTGAGGAGCTAGTTATTTTTCCCTTTCAGCCATTTTGAATCCTTTATCCACCTTTTTTAAAAATTTTAAATGTGAGTAATAAATATAGTGTGGATATTCCACCGCACTCGGAAGTTAAGGTCTGAGACTAAAGTAAAATATATTTATTGACTAATATTCCAAATGAGAGGGCTTTCAAAAGTGCTCACTTTACCGTGAATAGCCTATATCGATAAAACAGTATAATGACCTGTTAGCCACTGTTCAGCAACACAAGTGAAGTTGCAGTCGTATATAATACAGAGCATGAGGTTAATTATGTGTGTTCGTTCGACATCGGTTACTGGACTCAACCTAACACCTGACACTAATTATTGATATACATTTTCTTGATGTGTGTAAATCTAGCTTCCCATCTTTTCATTCGACATGCGTGAATGCAAAACAAGGCCGATTTACCTCGCCTGGTTATACACAGAAGCAATAAAGATGAACTTCGTAATTATAATAAGCTCCAATTCATTTTATTACCAGCTTGGTGTTCATAAATTATGATGAGCTTGAGCCATCATTGTAACAGATCCAAATGACAGACGATCCACCTCAACAAGATCAATTACCACTTACGCTTGATAGCTTAACTACTCAGTACGTTAACATACATTTTTGTCCTGTTTGGGTTATGCTAAGCCATCTTTATCACATTAAATTTAAAAAAAAATAACACCTATTTAAGAACTATAAATATATAAAACATACGTCCTTTAAAAAACTATCTTTAATAGTAATCCTTAAATAAACAAACGTTGCCGATAACGAAACAGAAAATTCAAATAACGAAGCGCTGAATTCAATAAAAAATTTTCTTGTATGGCTGTTATTTAGAAAAAAAGGAATCTTTTAAGATACACTTATAAAAAAAGAAGTAAAAATTCTATGTAATGATTACGGATTAGTATTTCTGCGCACGATGCAATAACGCTGAAATTTTGACTTGCAAATTTACTCCTATTAAAATTCCTGCAACCCGTTTACACGACTAATAGATCTGCATATACAAATCATCGATTTTTCACGGCAGGAAACCTGTTTGAAAACTGGTAAGGCGAGAGAATCTTTCCCGAAGCAATGCTGCTTGCCTGTAGGCTTACTGATCACTTGGTCTCTCTTTCTCTAATAACAGGCAGTCGAAATACTGGTTGTAAGTCCCAGTTGCAGATCAGTTAAAGCACCTCACTACAAAGTCTTTCATGAACATCACGCACAGAAACAGATTCAGCAGTCAGCACAGCTCTCCCAAAATGTTTCGAGCTGGAACAAGATTGTTGTGTGTTAAGAAAAACTCTGTTTTTCAGTACCACAGCAGGGCATACTTCGAAATCAGTATCACATTTTTTTTTAGTCACTAAAAAAACGGTTTACTTAACATACAATAAGAACTTTGTGAAAGCTACAGTAAATAATTGTATCAAAAATATTTTGTTTTCACTTAAATTGTAAGTACGAATGTACACGTATGAATATCAGAACAATTAAAAATGGTCATGGCTATAAATAAGTGCTTAGGCATGATGCACTTACATTTATCGTGTCCTAGAATGAGGAAAATGCATAAATGACTTACTCCGACAAAATACGCACACTAGTAGAGGACTTTTGATCGCGCATGGGATACACTAATAAGAACTTGGAGAAAGCGTCCACTATGACCAACTACAGTCGGTTCACGACTGGAAGAAACTTTTGAGAATCAACCTTTGAAAAAACACCCTAGCCGTTAGCTACATGCATATTACAAACAGCGGTGAGCGCGGATACAGTTATGCCGTTAGGTTGCCAGCACAAAGAGAGGGAATAGTTCCAAAGTTTTAACGTAATTGTTAATTTATCGCTTACAAATGGGTTTCGAAAAGACTTGTATCTTATTATGTCAATTATTAATGACGTGATGCTAACGTATTTAGATTTCAATGTTTCTTGCAGAGTCATATGATGACGCTCAAGGTGAAAGTAGAGCGGCCATTTGTTTACAAACCTTCGTTCCGTGTGTTGTTTGCGAGATGTGGTCGACACGTGCCAGAGGATTTGTGCGATTATCTTGTTTAACCTATAATAATTCATTTATTGGTTTTTTTTTTTTTTACTAATATCCTCCTTTTATTATTTCTCGTTGTGCCGATTCCTTTCGTTTCTGATACCTGTGTAATAGATTACTCGTAGTGCGTTCTCATGTTTTTAATATTTTTTAAATTTATTTCAGGTTTGCTTGAAATTTTATTTACTGTATTTTACGTTGTGTGTTGCGGTATTTTTTGTGTGCAGTCATGAGTTCTAGCAAGGTGAAGAAAAGAGAAGTCACCACTCATCAACGCCAAATGGACATCATTAACCTCACCGAATCTTTGTATTCCCTAATTAGGCGAGGGGAAATGAAACCCTGCAACGTCGCGGAAAGAGCGGCAGAAATGTTGAAACGCTCCAGATCCACAGTTCTAAGGTATGTTAAAATATATGTAGTATTAACTATTGTGTTTGCAAGTTGTGTGTGCTAAGGTCAATTATATTGGCCTGCGAAATGTGTTTACAAGAACATAAAGAAAATTTGTTAATAACTTGATAACGTTGTCGAACGTTGTCTATGTGTCTTTTTAACGTTTTATTTGGGTAATTATTAAGTTTAGGGGGTTTTTCTGTAAAAATAACAATAATTTCACGGAAACTAATGATGCAGAGCACGAATATACGACGGGCATTAACGTCCGACTAATTTCGTAACATGTGCCCACCTAACCTAACAGAACCTAACCCCACGATGGGTGAATTACTATTTTACATTTTTAAACTAACCTAGGATTGTTGAGTTTTACACTAACCTAGGATTTTTGGATTTTACACTAACCTAGGATTGTAGGGTTATATAGACTCAAATGTGAGTGTATGAATCACCTAACCAAAGGTGGTATTATTATGTGTAATTAAAAATAAAAACTACTTTGTGTTGGAATTTGTGTACCCCTGCGAGGGATTCTTCATAAACAACCCAATATATACAGTGGAAATTTATTATAAAGACAACTGACAATGGTAAGGAAAATTGCCTCTATAGTGAGTTTGTTATAGTCAATTAATTTTATATAGGTTATGGAGAGATGGTGCATTTTAAGATTCTGAAGAAACAGCTTGTTTTGTATTTGTAAGTTACATTGTGGCATTAACTGCCATTGTTATACATCACTAAATAGATTACAGTCGATATAACTGGAACTCTCCCTACTATTAAACATATCTGTATCACTTCACTAAACATGAGAGGACATCGTAATTGATGAAATCGCAGTCATAATCTTTTAAGAAAACAATTGTGTATTAATGCATTTCCCCAACACCACTGTTCTACATCCATTGTCTTTTAGTTATTGTAAATTATCAGTGTCATATTTTTCACTTTCAGTGATACAAAGCCAACCTAATTTGCATAATTTAAAAAGGACCATAATTCAGTTACTGGATCAACTACAGTTACTGATACCAAAAACATACACGGGTCATCGTCATGGACAATGCACCATATCACAGCACACAGGTGTGAGCTCCAACCTTTTGTTTTTGAATAAATAAAATGTTTATATTGTTTGCGACATGTTAGATTCTGTGCTAGTCAACACAGATAAGGAAAACAGTTACATGTAATATGATAAAAAGTTTAAGAATGCCGAGCACAGTAGTTATATACATTCTTATCACGTTCACATTATAGAAGTCTCAAATCATACATTTGGTATTCAATAAATACTATGCAACCAACCAACTATTTAAAAGTTTATATTTGGGAAAGAATTTTGCTTAATTCAAACATTCTATACAACAGACATACTGTTGGCAACATTCAAGGATAATACATTTTAATTTGTTGTATCGTGTGGTGATTTCAGCTGGAGAAGTTCCCCAACAGTAGCTGGAGGAAGGATACCATCATCAATTGGCTGCTGGAGCACAACATTCCGATTGCTGTATCCTTTTTTTGCCAAATCTTTTTGTGTAGTGTTAAAATGTAGGGTAATGTTGTTGAGCATTGCTTTATATCATTATATGTAAAGTAGCAGTCTACTTTAGAGAGCAGCTATTGAAGTATGTCATTTTTTTGAATAATTGGTTTCTAATTTTTGGAGTAAAGATGGATGTATTCATTTCTTTTTTTTTATAGTTGCTGATGTGTTGAGTTGTTTATGTACTTTTTCGTTTTGATCTATGGTAATTCTGTAGCAAATGGAATCACTACAATCCATAAGTTATTACCGGTACTTCTAACTAACTAATACATAAATAAACAGTATTTATAAGTACTGCAGCTTATGCCTTTAGGATGTTTTAACTTAATGCAAACTGGAGATGTTAGGATACACCATTGTCAGCTTATTTAATTATTGTAAACAACAGTTCTCTCTAATATTTTGTTTACTGGAGCCACATTTTTTAGTTATGTTTAATTTGTTATTGTCATTTCTTTACGAAATCTGTGGCACACTTATTTTGTTCCTTCTCGAAGCATTTTCTTAGCAACACGTTTCAATTTAATTGTTTGAATATTAGACATTAGTGATACCAAAGTCTTTTCGTATTAGTTTTAAGTTACATTTTTGTTTGGAAAAATATTTTAAGATGGCAACAGAGGTTAACAGCATTAAATACGGGCCCGGAGCCCAACTAAAGCATAAACACAGCGGCCTACCGCCGCCTCAATTATTTGAAAAAAGTCTGTCGTGTTGCATTTTTGTTGCAACCCCACTATAAGAGTTATGGGAACTTCGGTTCCTGACCTCGTGACAGCACGGCCATCCGGGGGCTTATGAGAGATTGGCGGTGCCATGTTTATGTTGTTGGATGGACTCCTTGAATGTTGACACAATTCAATGCAAAGTATTGCGCCACATCTATAATATGTAATCAAAGTGAAAGTTTTTTTCCACCACCCAACCTCCCCAGTCAAAATCAAACCTACACACACACACAGACACACGCGCGCGCGAAACATCAAATTTTTAATACTCACATTTTGGGTTTATAGAATTAAATGTTTTTTGCTTGCATCGCATATTCTTTTGTTTGAAATTCTCAGGATTAAAAACTTTACGCTTGTGGAATATCCATTAATAATATATACATTACTTTTATAATGGGTACGTACATGTACGAACACATGTACACACAGTGGAATGTAAACATTGCATGTAAACATTACCATGTGACTGCCACATGGCAATGTTTGTTTACATTTGGCGGAAGGATACGAAATGGGCTTGAAAGTAGATCTTTAGCAGGGCTTCAAGAAAGTCTCTTCCAGTCGTGAACTGACTATAGCTGGTATTTCTCTTTTCTGGCCGTGGAAGGGGACCATAACATTCTACATACAATCCTTCCCATAGAAAATAAGGTGGAGTACTAGAAAACAGACCAAGACCCTTAAAGTTCTTTGGCTTGCATTGTTGACACCTCAAACACCCGCGAACACGACCTCTGATGTCCGCATCCACTCCAGGCCAGTACAAAGACGCAGAAACGCTCCACAAGTTTTTTCCTGTCCAAAATGGGCACCAAAATATGCACTGTAGTAGTACTCAAAAATCATATCTCACAATTTGGATGGCACATACGCCAAACATTTCCCTTTATGAGAGCGCTTACACAAAATGTTTCTTTGTGCCACATAACTACTGGAATTACGCTTCTGAATATCAGCTAAGTGACGTTGGCACTCACTGTCTAACGATTGCTAACGTTGCAAATTCACAAATAACTCCAGGATCGCTTGCAACAAACTATCACACTTTTGCTCCTCCCCACCACCCGTACCATCTTCATCCACAATAGGAAATAACTCCGCACGGTCATACATACATGAAAGGGCGTAGCCACATTATTATCTGTCGCCTCTACATGAATAATTGTGAACCGAAACCGGGACAGGATAAAATATCGGTTGGTGCAACATGTAGGAAAGCAATTGAGAGAATTTCTTTAAATATCCGCTGCGAAGAAATCTCAAATATCAAACAATATAAAGCTTTCATAGACAAAATTGCCTTACCAGTCTTGACACTTTCAATCTTTCCAATCACGTAAACAAACAAAATTGGAAAAAAATCTGAATACAACGGTTACAGTTATCAGACATGAGCCTGCCGAAGTTTCATAAAAATTTAATTTGATAAGAAATTTACGATACCTGGGCGTTTCTTTTCTGAAAGAATTATGCAATTTGAGTAACTCTCAGAAATATTTTGGAGCAACTGGAGTTTAAGTTTGGGGAAAAAAAGAAACAAAATGCGTGTGCACTTTGGTGTNTTTCACAACCCTACAAAATGACTATGTAAGAGAACAGAGTTATTAGTGGGGGTAGTATTGCAAGAATCTTTCAAACAACTTGGTTTTCTGCGTGTCCAGTTTCTCGAATGCTATACTGTTATGTAGCAGCCTTCGTGACGCAAACTTGAGCACCCATGGGTACTCTCGTTATCACACAAGGATGTGTAGACTAGGGTTTACTACTGAAGGCGAAAATTATGGGCGCACTCCTGTTTTACTTGTTATATAAAAATAATAAATAAATAAGTAATAGGCACACTCATGCTGTAACTCAAATTTTTACCAATCACACCATTATAGTTATAAATGTATATATTTTCCATGGACGATTATTGAGGAAGAACACAAAAAATATATATATCTTCTTTCTTTTGAACAACTGTTCTATTAAAACATTTTCGCCACAACAAAAGAGGTGTGTGTGTATGTATATGTGTATGTGGGTGTGTATGTATATATATATATATATATATATATATATATATATATATATATATATATACAACACACACATCAAATACACAACATGACAATTTATTTTTTTTGTTTGAGTAACTTTTGAGTAATATACCATTGGTTTTTGACAAACTATAATTTCCCTTTTTTTTATATATTATATTTTATGGCCATAACTATATATTCGGGTGCCCGAAATCGCTTTATTTGAAATTAGGTTGAAAACAAAAATAATTACGTAGTTTAACAGTTCAAATAATTACACAGAAATCAACTGGCGTAGCGTCAGACAGAAAGTTCGGAGCACTCCAGAGCACATGCAGGAGATAAAAATAATTTCACAGGTTACTTGATTCCAGATTCAGAAATTCAGAAGTTATTGCGGTGCCGACCGAAAGAAGTGGAATCATGGTCAAACGACAATACAACGATTGGGTGTGCGGCTCACATCACATCACATCACATCAAGGTTGAAATGGCTGGCCACCAATATTAAACAACCATGCCAGGAACCGCTAAAACGACGGATAGACACTATTTCATCACAAGATGATGAAGGATCCCAAAAGAAAGCAAAAGTAGGTCAACTACATACTGTATGGTGAGAAAACGAAGAAGAAGGAAGTTACCTGAGCGGAAGCCTAAATATATCAAGGTATGCTCCAGACATCGTGGTCTCGCGCGAATAACCGAAACATAAATTGAAAGTCAAGAAATTAATTTATAATTATCAAAATAAAAACTTCATTTGTGAATTATTAAGATTTTACACAATATTATGTACGTAAATAATTAGTAGACAAAGAAAAATATATATATTTTTAAAACAAAAAACATAAAATAACATAAACAGATAAATATTTAAACATTACAAAATTTTTGATTATAAATTTTGTGTTACAACTTCAAAGTGAATATACAAAATATTAAGAGGAGCCAGAGCAGTTTCCAGTGGGGGAAGAAATGATTTGGCGAAATACCAAATAAATAAGAAAAGAATTGACAGAATTACTTACTGACATGAAACAAGTGCCAACACAATTAGCATAATACTGCGCATGCACGAGTCATGGAGTCAGGAGTGATCTTCACAGTGTGTCACACGACGCTCAACTCAGACAGTTCTTTTTTATCTATATATCTTATTCTCAAATATTTTTTTACACTTGATATTTCAGAATTTTAGTAGAACCAGTTCAGTAGCCGCAAACTGAAATAATGTAGTTGACAAAATATACTGACAATTTTTTTGGTCTAATTTATTTTGATCTGACTATCCAAAAAAAATCATCGTGAATTTATACGTATCTGCAAAGAAACATAGCTCGCTTCAGCAAAAAACTTGCTCTTCCGAGCTTGCAATAGTACATAATATAATCGTCAGATATTTGTTATTAAAGTTACACTAAAAGAAATATTAACAGGAAAAACACGAAAAACCTATTTAATAGAAATTAAACCAAGCAAATAAAGTAAGGACGGCCATATCCCTCCTCCCTGCACTGAGATGCAAGATTATCATTCTCCTAATAGAATGGTTCTGGTATTGTGATCCGCGGACCACGGCTGGTCCGTGGACAAATCCCAGATCCGTGACACTTTCTTAATACGCCCGTCAAGCATTTATTTCCGTACGAGACGCCTAGCTCTAAACTTTAATGACTTGGTTTATTCCATTCTCTATAATGTGCACATTAATTTACAGTTTTATTTTTTTGTTTTAAAATACAATAAATAACAGTTATTTTTTATTAATTTATATTTACCTTTTCTACAACACAATTATAGAAGCCTGCAAGTTTTTATGCTACAAATGCATTTTAAAGAATATTTCAATTATTATTATTATTATTATTCCATTTTGGAGAACCTTAATCGAAGATGTGTCGAGGCAGGTGGCCGGTGTTAGACTGACATTCTACATACAGTGGTCCGTGGTGAAGAATTGTTTGAGGAATCACTGAAGCGTGTGCGAGTGGTAAGCACGCCAAGGTTGACTGCTCGTAGCACAACTCGGCCCAGATGAGTGAGCAGCTTGGGTGATGCCACATCGCCGCAAGTGAGACGACCCACGGCTTCCCAGGCCGTGCTGATGACGACTTGCCGGGCGTGCGACTGGCCTCCGCCAGGGAGCGCATCGCTCGCGGCTGCGGCGTCCGAGGACGGGGAGCCTCGCAACTCCTCGTCGGCTGACTTGTTAGCCAGCTCGGACCGCGAGCCGGCCTAATTATCGCATTCCAGCAGCTCCATCTGGGCACTGCAGCGGCGCTCAGGCAGCTCGTTGCTTGCACGAGAAATGACGCGGTAAGTTGCCGAGCCGTCCAAGTACGCAAACATGACGTCCTTATAACTCCGTGGTTTTCATTTCCAATTGCATACGCGAACCAGGTTCGATTCCCGACGGGGACGCTCCCGGATTCTTGCACGTGGGAATAGTGCCGGACGATGACTCTGGTCAGCGGGTTTTTCTCGGGGATCTCTCATTCCCTCACCCTTGCATTCCAGCGCTGCTCCATACTCACCTCACCCTCATCGGCCCTCGAGACACCGATGTTAAGTGCCGCCAAAATCTCTCCACTCCACTCCACTTCATGCCCAAAAATTACGCTTTCCCTCGTAATTTGAAGAAGTGGTGCTATTTTTACGGTGAAAAAAATAACTATCTATGTTTAACGTGACATTTACCTTGCCTTTTACTACTCCGAAATATACTATGTGATCCGGAATCACAGATATAAACTTTGTGAAATAATTAGTTATGGAAAATGGGATAGAAAACATAATACGACCTATGACGTGATGTGGTTTTTAAGGGAGAGAGAGACACCCTTGAAAAAATAGGTGAGTATGGAGTAGCGCCGGAATGTATGGGCGGGGAAAACGGGAGATTCCCGAGAAAACCCACCGACCAGTGGCATCGTCTGGCACGATTCCCACATGCGAAAATGTGGGAGCTACCCCGCCGGAATTGAACCCGGTTCACCTAGGTGGGAGGCGAGTAGTCTAACCACTATACTTCCGCGGCCCCTTGAAAATTGGAAATTAAAACTGATTATTAGCTAAATTTCAGATATAACGTGAGATGAAAGAACAAATTCGTGAATGGTGTTAGCCTCGTTTGATATCTGCTATCGGTGAACTTATAACGAATGATAACATTTCCCGTCATTGGAAAATTAGGGGGTGTCATGTTATTAACCAACAAAAGTGCATTGCTCGTGGGTGTTCATCGATTGTTTACATCGCCGCACTGCGGCCTACGAAAACACCACTTGTACAGACAGCTAAGGAACATGACATGGCACTGTTTTAATTTTGGTGGGAACGGTGTAGTCCACTTTTGTACTTATTTAGAGAACTTAATTAATACGCCTGCTTTTCTGTTTAAAGCTCTTTATTGACGCTAATTTTTTGTTAATTCTCACCCAGCTTTACGTTATTGCGGTTTTATAACGGTCCAAAAAAATTAATCTATTTAAATAATATAATGATTTATATTAAACCTCTTTGTTATAGATTGTTGCAGGAGCAACTCATAAATATATTTTTTCTCTGCGCGGCTTTGCTTTTAATAAATACCACTTAACTCTTTAATAATTTCAGTTATAGTTTTCCCCTGAAACATCTTTTGTGTATTTTTGGAAGTGATTTATGTTTCATGGGACCAGGATATTAACAAAAATGTCTCAAGAATATTTACTTATTATCGTGTAAAATAATTACTATTATGCATGAAACCTTAATAATAAAAGTTTTTATCGACAGCAATTTCATTTAATGTACAAGTACGGATGATATTATATATGATGCAATGAACGGATTAAAAAAAAAAAAGGATTTTTACATTAACTCTAATAACAATTTTAACATCTCCAAGTTCAAATCGCAACTTACGACGAGAATACAATAAAGGGTTAGATGCAATACTAATAACAGAATTAGATGTAGCAACGAGTTCATTGATGGCGAAAGTCTTCCAACATATTATATCTCTTGAATCTAGTTGACTCAAAAAGTTGACACCTGATACAGTGCTGTTGTGTGGATGTCTGTAAAAGCATACTTCGAGTATGCCAGACCCATTATGTGCAGTCATTCCTTGTAAAGCAAATCTGTACATGAAACTTGAAAGTACAAAACTCTCTTCAGCTGTAGTAACTTGCTTAACGAAATGTTGATCATCTTTCATAATGTCACAATCGAATGATCCAATATTCCGAACAACAGGTCTTGAGATGTATCGCCTCCTTCTATAATAGCGTGCCCGCCCCATGGCTCCCTAAAGAGTGATGCACAGCAATATGATACAACGACCTGCACCGTACCGCCGTGCGTCAGTCCAGCTTAGAGCGTGGTACGGTGCAGGTCCATGCATTATATTGCTGTGCATCACTCTTTAGGAAGACATGAGGCGGGCACGCTATTATAGAAGGAGGCGATACATCTCAAGACCTGTTGTTCGGAATATTGGATCATTCGATTGTGACATTATGAAAGATGATCAACATTTCGTTAAGCAAGTTACTACAGCTGAAGAGAGTTTTGTACTTTCAAGTTTCATGTACAGATTTGCTTTACAAGGAATGACTGCACACAATGGGATGTGTAATAAATATAATACAACAATATGTTCATTTTTCAGAAAGCAGCGGTTGTTTTTAGCCTAGTCCTGTGAACGTTTCCTTTTAGATTGCCTCTTGTACGTCAAAGCCGGAGCATCTCTTGTAGGGGAGAGTGGGGGAAACGCGAACGCGGGGTAATGCCNTAGGGGAGAGTGGGGGAAACGCGAACGCGGGGTAATGCCGAATTCAATGGTTCTAATATGTTAGAAAGAGATAGCCACATATTTCTTGCCGCCGTTTCAGAGATCACGCCACCACTAGTGCCAGTCAACAACACGGGAGACGTGGATGCACGTACTTATCAAGGTATGCAATTATCAATATTTTGTATGTTTATGACGTAATTGTTTGGTAAATTCAAGTAGGTGTAGCTTTATTTTTATCTACAATAGTAATTTAGCTTTTACATTGTGGAATAATCACATATTAATCAGCTAAATGACAATGACGCAGTTGGCAAAAGAAATGTAACCTAATTTGTTTTGTGCCATTTTATTATTTTCGATCCCGCGGGGTAAATGCGAACACTCCGTGTCGGGCAATCGCGAACGTTCGGCATTACCCCTAACCTTTTTTTTATAACCTTTTTTTATTATTGTTTCAGATGCCTCGTACTTACAAAAGAAATACCGAACTGAAGTACAGTTTAGAAGATCTCAAAAAGGCTATAGACGATGTTAAGACAAAAAAACTCACCCTCGGCAAAGCAGCAGAAACTTATAATGTTCCAAAAACAACCATTTTTGACCACCTAAAGAAAGACGTGATAAAACTGCCAAGGTCTGGACGAAAACCTTTATTTACAGACGATCAGGAAACGCAACTTGTCGATTATATCATAAAATGCAGTAAACTCTATTATGGCCTAACCATAAAAAAAATTCGCCAAATCGCGTACCAATTTGCCGAGAAGAACAAACTTCCGCACAATTTCGACCGAGTGAAACAGCTAGCCGGAAAAGACTGGTACTACAATTTCATGAAAAGACATCCCAGCATATCTCTGAGGACACCTGCAGGAATATATCCCTTGCGCCCTGTTGAGATAGATTCAATTCAGCCTACCGCACAAGAAACAATAAATCCGACACAAAACATTCATATAAATACCCAACCATCAGATAACCAAGCAATTGATGTTCAACAAGCTTCTGACGCTCACAATCATGCCGATGTAACCGCAGCAGCTCAAGATCACCGTGTTGAAGACCATGATGACCAAGCTTCTGATATAGGTCCTGTTAATTCACAAAGCGATGATGCAAGCACGCATGCCGTTTCCCTATCAGAGATCGTTGAATTGCCTATTATGTCTCCAAAAATATCAAAACGCAATATTAGGAAGAAAAAATCTACTATTCTTACGAGCACATCCATGAAAGATCAGTTAGAGGAAAAGGAAAACAGAAAAAGAGCTAAAGCAGAAGAAATCAAGAAAAAAACGGAAAAAATGCCAAAAAAAGAAACCCAAATAAAAAGACTGAAATATAGTAAGAAGAAACCTTCAAACAAAGAGAAGGGCGAAAAGGAAAATGAAGACTACTTTTGTATATTTTGTAGAGATAAATATATAGATCCCCCCGCTGAAGACTGGATTATGTGCTACGTGTGCAAAAAATGGGCTCACGAGAGTTGTACTGACGGACAGTCAACATCGTTGGGTTTTAAATGTGATCTCTGTCGTTAATAATGTTAGTTCGTAATTACCCCACTTGGGGTTCGTATTTACCCGACTAATGTCGGGTAAAACCGAACACTAAGGGTTTTGTTTTTCTTTCATAATGTTGCAATTTNCAAATAAAAAGACTGAAATATAGTAAGAAGAAACCTTCAAACAAAGAGAAGGGCGAAAAGGAAAATGAAGACTACGTTTGTATATTTTGTAGAGATAAATATATAGATCCCCCCGCTGAAGACTGGATTATGTGCTACGTGTGCAAAACATGTCTTTCATAATGTTGCAATTTATTAAACAAATATAAATGTTGATTAGTGAATTCGTTAGACAGATAAGTACACTTTATAATTAAACAATAAAGAAACTCTGTGATCAAATTCCAATGTTTTATTTACGTTTTCCCTTAGGTGTTCGTATTTCCCCCACTTTCCCCTAATAGTCCAACAGTAGTCGGCGAGCATTGACTCATCCCAACGACCCTGCTATCTTCGTTCCATTGCAGAGATATCTTGGTGAAACGTTGCACCGTGCCCATCGCTTACAGCTCCACAGTTTTTAGGGAAAAAATCGTGGGAGTGGAAGAAATGAAGTTTCAGAGAAATATTGCATCCAAGGTCACGGAACTTTTGTAGGAGTTCTTTCACCAACTGTTGTTATTTCTCGTCTTTTCTGTTGCCTAGAAATCCTCGTACCACACCTTTAAAGGCTTCCCAGGCTGTTTTCTCTTTCCCCTCAAAAATGTTATCAAAAGCAGGGTCCTTCATTATTGTGCGTATTTGAGGGCCCACAAAGATTCCCTCCTTAACCTTTGCTTCACTCAATCTTGGGAATTTCGCTCTAAGGTATTGGAAAACCTCTCCATACTTGTTGATGGCTTTCACGAAGTTCTTCATTATTACCAGATTAATGTGCAAGGGTGGAAGCAGAATGTTATTTGAATCTACTAGAAGCTCATTTTGGACATTTATCTCCCCAGGATTTATATTTCTTGAAGGCCATTTGTCGTTTATGCAGTGAGATTTTCTATCTCGACTGTCGCACAAACACAGAAAACAGCAGTACTTGGTATAGACTAACTGCATTCCCAGGAGTAAAGCAATAACTTACAAGTCACCACAGATCTGCCATTTATGACCCTCGTATTTTATTGACTCTAGAAGTAATTTCACATTCGCGTAAGTTTCCTTCATGTGAACGGAATATTTAATGGGAATGGAAGTAAGAAGGTTGCCGTTGTGTAGTAAGATTGCTTTCCAACTAAGCTTGGAAGAGTCTATAAACAACCTCCACTTAATTGGAACATGAGTTATATTCAGGGAATTCATCAAGCCGTTGACATCAATACAAGCAAACACATGTTCGTTCTTCTCAAAGAAATGAAGAAGATTCTTGTGATGAGTCCTGTATTCTGTGATCTTGACTTCTGGTTGGAGTAGATGCCATTGCTTCAGTCTTTATGCCAGAAGCTCTGCTTTCTCCTTTGGCAAGTCAAGATCTCTTACGAGATCACTCAATTCTGTCTGATTTAGTCTGTGGGGCTCATTCAAATCTTCTGGCTCGATATCTGGGGCATGGGAAGTCCAAGGTCTAACGACTTCTTCTTAAGCATCATCCTCTTCAATCTCATAATTTTGAGGTGACTCAGGAATTGGCAGATTAGCCGAGTGAGGAACGGGCCGAATGGCTGATGGAACGCAGGGATACTGTGCCGATTCTTTCTTCTTTGTTGTCCAACCTCGATTCATGTGGGGCGTCATGCAGAAATAACAATTGTCGACATGGTTTGTGGGCTCACGCCAAACCATGAGTACAGCAAACTTCATTGCTCGTTTCTTCCCACTCAGCCACTCTCGCAGTCTCACCGAGCAAGAGGTACAACAAACATGTGGGGCCCACGATTTATCCTGGTCACCTACCTTCACACCGAAGTAATGGAAGTAAGCTGTCTTTACAACTGGGCTGATGGTTCACTTCTGGGCTAAGTAATTTTACCACAGACGTAACAAAAGTTGTTGATGGCATTAACACACTTCCGTGGCATTCTGATCTGAAAGCAGAAAATTGAAATTTTTAGTGATGTGTTTAAGTGATTAATTCTGAAATAACAAGTATTAAAAAAAATACTTTTAAAATCGTAATTTGATTATAAATCGTCAAATTTTTTATTTATTTTTAAAATGTTTGTATTTAAAAGGCCATATTTTTCTGAAAAAAAAAAAATTATACCAAGATTGTTAATATACATCCACTACAACCGGTTGAAATTGCAAGCGCATATGATCAAAATGTCAGAAATCGTAATTGAAATATAGCCTCAAAACAGCAATTTTCACTGGTTTAAAACTTCAAAGTGGCCTTAAACATTTGAAACTTGATTCAAAAGGTCAAATAGAGTGATGGATACCGTCGATTGGAATGATACAGTTAATATAGTTAAATTGCTTACCTTCAGTTGTAAGGCGAATAACAGAGAATGTCACTTGATACGTGCACTGTTGTCTTTTTTCCGTTCTACTGACGCTCTCGCCCGTTCAAAAGACGGTCGGTCCCAGGGAGGTGCTTCCATCTGCCGGGGAAAAAGAACGTCAAAAAGATTTTACACAGGAGTACCAACTTTCGAACATCGATTTCCCACAAACCAGCCATAGTGAGATTTCCAAGTTGGTTCTTATCTTGAAAACAAGAGCTAATCTCAACTTTTTATGGTGATTTTCGTGTTTAGGGAGACAAAATACTTCGGAAGTAACTATTTTTGAGCCCGAAACATTTTTGGTGTTGGGTAGTGATCAGAGCACATTACTAATACTTAACTGGCGCCATTATACCGTCGCAGTATTCTTAGATGTCGAAAAGGCATTTGACCGAGTTTTCCATGCAGAGCTATTGTATAAATTATATGAGAAAAATTTCCCCGGTTGTTATATTAAATTATTAGCCTCGCATTTAGGTAGGCGCTCGTTCACTGTATCAATCGATGGAGCGACTTCAGATAAGAAAATAATTAGGGTTGGAGTCCCCCCAGGGCAGCATATTAGGTCCAATTTTGTATAATATTTGAACCCACGATATCCCGCACCCCCCTAACTGGCACATTCATTTAGGAGTTTATGCTGATGACACTGTAATTTACACGCGATCTCGCAATGCTGAACTTGACCCTCAGCGCGCCCAGGCACAGCTCAATGAGCTTGAAAATTATCTTCGCCTGTGGAGAATTAAAGTAAATGTTGGTAAATGCGAGTCGGTAGTCTTCACTCGCCATAACATTCCTCCCAATTTGCCTCATCACACTCTCTTTGGGGAGGATATTCTGTTTAAAGAAGAGGTGAAATACCTCGGCCTTATGGATAGAAGGCTATATGGCGACGCCACGTGGAAGCCAAGAGAAATCTTGCTTATGCGCGCATGGCAGCTTTATATCCTCCTTTATTTCGTGGCTCTGGTTTGTCACATAAAAATGGGATGCGATTATATCAGTCAATGTTTCACCCCCTATCATTTATGCAGCGTCAGCTTGGGCCAAATTTGCACTAACATATTTAAATTCATTGCAGGTGGTGCAAAATAAACGCCTCCGATTGGCCGCAAATGCACCCAAATATATCCCTATTAGTTGCTTGCACGTAGAATTAAAGCAAGAAATGCTGCAAGAAGTAATTCGAAAGCAGAGTGAACATTTTTATAAATCAAGCGAGAAACATTAAAATCCTCTCATAACTGCCCTTGGGGACTATGATATTGATGAAACTCAGCGCTATACGCACCCCAAGTCGCTTCTAGCACAGGCCCCCATAGTCCTGCATGTAACACACTGCTAGGTTAATGGTAGTACCTGCGCAGCTTTTAGCTTTTAAGGAAGATATTTAATTTTAGTATACTTAATTTAGCAAGCTGTTATGTCCTGACATACATTTTTAGATTAGCGTGAGAAGTCCTGAAGGGACAACTAAAGGGAATATTTAGACCAAGATTAGTTCCCTATCTTAAAAAAATAAACAATAAAAAGCGTACGTACTCATAGACTTAGATTAAATGATAGGCTATTTGCGTTTATTTAGGTTAAAGATTAACTCTCTTTTCCTTTCAGGCAATTACCGCTGTATTATGAATTAGTAAAAACCGACTAGTAGTGTTGGCTCTGCTGACACTCGCTGGCAGCTTATTATATTTTCCTTTAAGTTTTCATGATCTACTGGGGATTCAGGGGGGTTCGGGAGAGGCCCAATCGCGTCACTCCCCCCACCAGAGTCATGTGAAAGCACCGCTCTGGTTAAGCCAGCGCTAAATTAAATTCAAAGATGTCCTGCCCCCTTTCTACTAGTATTTTCAATATCCACTAATAAAGAGCATGGTTTCTACCTGTCTGTCTCCTGCAGAATTTTCTGTTAATGCATGCAACAATTTTCAATTCTTTCCTGTCAAAAGGGCTTTTACAGTGTCTATGTCGGTTTTTCCCTTTCTCTTCTTAGTATAGTAGTTTAGCTATAAGTACACTCAGGAAGGTTGTCAGGGCTGAATTGTGGCCATGGCAACCCAATTCCTTGCTGCCGCGATGCATGTCTCCTTGCATGATTTCCTTCCCTTGTAGGCGTATGCGGTTAGCCCTGAGACGCAATAAACACCCGTCCCTACCGCGGGCTCACACATAACACTCAGTTTTCGAGTAGGTTAAAAAAAAAATTGAAGTCAATTGTTGCCCACATTTTACTTTTTATAACTCTGTTAAACAACTAAGTTACAAAACTGAGTAAAAAAACATGAAAATTATAAAAAATACAAATACAATGTATGTGAATTAAGATGTCTCAGTTGTAAAAGAACATATTCTGACGGTAAAATGGCTTAGTAAAACAGCGAAAAATCTACAGAAATTGTGTAACTACAAATACAGTGAATCTGCGATTTTATTGTTTTGTTAATGAGAAAATGCATATACACAGTAGTGATATTGCAATTGCGATGCCTGTGTAAATTTACTTTCCATGGAGAGAAAATACACGAATGTTGCAGTTTATTTTCTGCGACATAGTAATGGTAATTTTACACCATTCTATGTAAAGTTATTTGTACAAAGTAAATGTTATTTTACTAATTTGTAGGATACATTTACTTGGACGTAGAGTAAAAAAAACCTTTGACATATGAAAGTATGTCAATGGAGACACTGCTGCCACATATATGTAGTGTAAAATTACCCCCCTTTTTTTTACGGTCTATGGAGTGAGAGCAAGTGCCAGTAGATGTGGACTGACCGATGCGGGATCTCCTGTGGTGATTCCGTCGATACACTTTCTGGGAGGAGAGAGAAACAGATTTGGAAGGTAGAGGGCGTCGGAATAGTACACTGTGGAGTTCTTATGATCTCCGTGTCATGTNGGGGGGGGGAAGGAAACCACCCATGAAATGCTTCTCTACCATAAAAAAATTAAAAAATTATATTATATGTTAAATGGAATTGACTAAATCACCTTAAACACAGAAATATTTCGAGAGGACTCATTTCTTTATCCTGGATCCTGAAAACGAAGTATTAATAACGTAATAATGGGGCAATTATACTAATTTGTACCATCCTTCGAATGCTTGATTTTAACCCTGACAGACTGGTTAATTTCTCTCTCTTTCTCTTTTTCTCTCTCCCCGCCCCCTCCCTTTTTTTCTCAAGAGATGTGTAAGATTTCAGACAGACGTTTTATCGTGCCAAATGAAAAACCAAAATGGAGGCTCCTTACATACATTAAATTTCTATTTGCCCCGCCCAGAACAGTTGAGGTGTCACGAACTGCGCATTGAGAGCTACCAACCTGCTTGCGGAACAGTTTTCACGCCTTTGAAAGAAACCTTCAACCTCTTAGTGATGCCACAAGACCCAGAGGTCTCATAGAAATTATCTTTCATGCTACCTTTGTTTGCTTGATATAGGCTGTTCACGGTAAACTGAGCACTTTTTGTATGCACATTGTGTATTCTTCCACCATAAGTAAAATAAATATTGTCATGGGCTTGATCCCTTTACTCATTCGTCAGTCACGCAAAACTGCAAAATTATTGGAAAAGTAAGTATTTCATAAATTTTTTTGTTATTATACTTATATAAATAAAAATATATAAAGCCAAATAAATAATTTTAGTATTCACAAATATTGTCTTTCTCTTCGGCATTTAGACATGGAACTTCTTTCCCTCTGTGTTGTTACCAACTTTACTATGCGCATGTCAGCCAGTGTGTCTGTAAAAAGACAATACAGGTAGGGGCAGTGACCTTTTAAAGTGGTTGATTTCAGAATTAATCCGTTAACCGTGAACAGCATATAATATTTTTACTGTAATTGAGAAGGATTAACGATCTGAAGATGGTTATGGTTTAATTGTTTTAACTCTTCTGTCAAACCTAATAACACATTGTATTTTCTCTGCAAAATACACTACAAAACAGCAATAACTTTGAGGTAATCGGTAATCTGAAGTAGATACGCCAGATCTCACGGAAACTCAATTGTAAAGTAGGGTAAACAAAGAGTTCCTGGAGCTAAATTTTCTGCTCTAATTTCACTTGGCCGGAGGTTATTTTGCTTTCCGTCCCCTACTCATAGCCCATCTCCTCAACTCTCAGCCACAGCTTAGACCAGGGACACACAATTAGCCGCCTGCGAGCCACATGTGGCCAGCCAGACACACCGCACTAGCCCGCGGACAAAATATTTCATCGGCCATTATTTTTTAATGCATGATTTTGAATACAATTACCTAATTTAACGTCAAGACTAACTACCATTAGCTTAAAGCTCGTAATAAGCATTGTAGTCATTTGTAAGTTCCTTTTGAAGTAAACTAACGGCCGAAAACTGATTCAAGACTATAACAAGCTAACTATTTTGTAGCAGCAACGTAAATGAAGAACTATGTCGTAACGATACACAAAAGATGTGTGGTTTGTTTCTGCCTTGTACGAAGAGAAACTCGCGAATCGCAATTTTATGTTTGAGAACTATCGTGGATACATAATTTCATAGTTGTAGAACAGTGTTGCATCCGTTATGTTAATTTGAGCTAAGTTGTCTGTACATTTGTTTCAAAGCCTCTGATTTTGAAGTAACGGCTTTTTGTGATTTGCAAATTCATTAAGTATAAATATCCAGTATATGAACCATTCACAAACCTTATACTGAACAGGATGCAATATTATAGCATTTTATACTATAGACCGAATATTGTTTGGCCTGTTTCTGGGATGGTGTGGGTAATGTTTGCTGCGTTCCCTCCGGAGAGCCCGGGCTTAATTTCCAGCGCCACTAACGAGTTTTCCGTAGAGCGGTGAAGATAAAATAGAATTTGCATACTTTTTGAAGAAAATACTATATCTAGTATTTGAATTTCCAGGAGGTATACTGACTTACGTTTTGGTAGAAGTAGAAGATTTTATTCTTTACACGACTGGAGACATACTGTAGTTTAGATAAAGTTCATCTCCTGTTGGTGCCAAAACAATCACATAGCATAATTGATGTAGGAAGGGTCTCATCATACATAATATACAGGTTGAGTATAAAAGAATACCCCAACTTTGAAAATTTATAATATCAAAACTAAACAACCTTCAACCTTAGTTGAACAATCAAATGAACCGTGGAACCGTGAAATCTGTTTAGCATATCTTCATAAATTTCCAATGTAACCACCACGAGTGGCCTGAGCGACATCTACGCGATAATCAAACTCGTTCCACACTCTTGTCAGCATGTCCGGTGTTACGGTTTGGATGGCGTCCGTAATTCTCGTTTTGAGGTCGTCAATGTTAGCCGGCAATGGTGGACGAAACACTTGATCCTTTATGTACCTACATAGAAAAAATCGCACAGGGTAAGATCCGGGCTTCTTGGGGCCAGTGTTGAAGAGCCTGGTCACCAGCTGCTCCTCGACCAATCCAGTGTTGCGGCAACATCTCGTTCAGGTATCCGCTAACAGCTAGGTGCCAATGGGGTGGCGCATCATCCTGCTGGAAAATGAAGTCCCCCGCCGCCTCTTCTAACTGAGGAAACAACCACTCTGTAAGCATGTCCAAATAAGGGATTCCAGTAACAGTGGACTCGTGAAAAAAACTTGCCCTTGGTAGATCACCGTTTGTGGCACCTACCAAACATGAATTACATGTCTGTCTTGTTACGGTATTGGATAATGAATGAAACACAAAGTTCGATATATCCTTGTGCCAGAGGCGATCGCACATACCGCACACATGCCCGAAGGAATTGTTTAGAAATAGCTTGGCGAACTGTTTGTCTGCGCCAAAGTAAAGCAACCTCCGAACCCTCATATGCCACCGGATGGCCTGTATGTCGTGAGACCGGGAGCCTTGGCTCCCATAACTCACAGGGTGTTTGTAAAGACAAATGCACCCCGACACATATCCAAATCATTGGGTCGGCGGCGGGGTGCCATGTGTATGTGTGTTGTTGGGCATCGGACCTGTATTTGGGGTGTTAAATTGTGCTGCCTATTTTAAGTAAATTTACGACGAAGCTGCTGGTTGCTTTAGTAACAGTATTGAAGGGCCTGTGTTGGGGTCCATTGTGACCAGGGGGGGGGGGGGGTCGTCATGATGGTCTCGTCAGCTTCATCTCGATTTCGCAAATACATCTGATATCCTCGGTCGTTATCGCGGCACTTCTGAGGGACCCGGCTGCGGAGAAGCGGCGTGCGCGCCGTTTTCGTTCTGCACGCTAGTATTTGGAGCCCCATAACTTCTTTCCCGGAGATCCGATTCTCTTAATTTTTTCTTCTCTCTATACCTGCGGCTTTTTCCTGCTGAAGGTAATGGCTGTAGTCGGCTTTGTGATGGATTTAGACTCGGATCCTCGCCCTTATTTCGCGGCATGACGCTGTCTCACGAGTTCAAAGCACAGCTGCTTCAAAAATTTTCAGAGCAGACCAGTGGTTGTTTCGTTAAAAGGCGGGCCCTTTCAAGCCCTTTCAAATGAATTATCACTCGCGTCCATGGCACTTGTAGTTTCTGAGCAATGGTGCGCTACAGAATAAAAGTGCTGCAAATTGCGCCGAAATTTGTCTCAAACTCGATGACGCACCACCGGAAACNTAAAAGGCGGGCCCTTTCAAGCCCTTTCAAATGAATTATCACTCGCGTCCATGGCACTTGTAGTTTCTGAGCAATGATGCGCTAAAGAATAAAAGTGCTGCAAATTGCGCCGAAATTTGTCTCAAACTCGATGACGCACCACCGGAAACGATAAGGCGAACGTTATAAAACAATGTTTTTATAATGTGCGGGAAACCTTGCTCCGTCGATCGGTACATATGCACGGTCCGGCGTGCGTACAGGGACTGAGTGACGGGGCGAGGCGCGGTACATGTTTTCGTGACGAGTGCTTCGCGCATTACCCCCCGAACATGCGAGAAAGACATGTAATCTATGTCAAAAGAAAGGGCCGAAAACAGTGTCTTTGGATACAGCGCAAAACACGTTCACTTTAGGGGACACGCGCTCGTGTTCGGTGGTTTCATATGGAGGCTCCTGACCCCATATCCGTACGTTGTGCCGATTCACCTTACTATTTGTATGGAACGTCGCTTCGTCGCTAAAAACCAGCTTAGACATGAAGGCATCGTGTACATCGTTATAGGCACATAAAGGAAACATTAGACCGCCCCCTTCACATTGACGTGTCGAATGCGAGCTCACTTCCCCCTCACCACCTCAAACCGAGAGTTACGATAGCCATCCAAGCCGTAACACCGGGCACGCTGACAAGAGCGTGGAACGAGTTTGACTATCGCGTAGAAGTCGTTTGGGCCGCTCGTGTTGGTCATTTATGAATGTATGGTAAACAAACTTCACGGTTCCACGGTTCATATTATTGGTCAACCAAGGTGGTAGGTTCTTTGGTTTTTATATTATAGACCTTCAAATTTGGGGTATTCTTTAATACTCACCTTGAATGTCCGTCATTTTCTGAGAAATATCCCAGCAACCATACACAATTCCGATATTTTTCAGTGGGAAAAACTTGACAATATACATAATTTTTATAGAAGTTGAGATCAACTTCTCGCACATACCAATTGTCTGTCATTTGTGCTACATACATGCTGATATTCACTGTAAAACTTAACCGAGAGAATCAAAATGGTTTTTTTCTCGCACTGAGGGTCGCGTATATGAGTACCGTTTTAGACGCCCCACAAAACGTTTAACCAGTCAATTTTTTTAGCTTCAGGTTTTTAACGTTATTAACCCTCCGTAGTTAAGGAGCTGGGGAATTGGGAATTACTTAGTGATTTTTAACATTTTTCCAGACAAATACCAATGCCGTCTCAGCTCTATAAATCTTATTATGTCCTTCTTTATCCTATGTTTCCAAAATAAATATTGGTTTCATGCTTTTTCCTGTAAGTGCTGAGGTCATCCTTGAGACGAACAACTAGGTCCATAGCTGTAGCGGTGACGATTAAGCGTAGTGTACTAGAAAATATATTTTCCGAAATTCAGTGATCACTTTTCGAACGACCAGATGGTGTAATGAGTGCCGTCTTATCATCTCAATATAACGATTTGTGAATATATGTAACAGCGTTCACTTGCCGTGGAACTATGAATACAGTTTCCGTACACTTTTCCCCCTATAACACATCCATGGTGACAAAAGTATGGCTGCCAGTTTCGTATTTTGTGAATAAACGAAGTTCGACATCTCGAACCTCCATCCGTTATTAATGTTTAAATTAATTTTCTCGCTACCACCGACTTAATTTAGACAAGAAATTCGTCCAGATGAACACAGGAATTTAACACTTTTGAAACGTTGTTAATCAATTTAAATAATAACCTTTAACTAAATTTCACCAGCTGTTATTAGCACTAACCAAAGGGCCTTTGGAATGTCGGGTACACTAAACAAACAACTTTACGTTAACAAAAAAAATTAACATAATTCTACACGCCGCTCAAATTGCTCAGCACGATAAAGTTTGTCGTAAAAAATTTAATCAATGGAAGCAGCTTACACAAGGAGCAATTTGGTTGCCTCTAAAAAAGTAGCTTGCACTCTTCAATGATTACACACCGCTGTTAAGATACCTTTTGCTCTAGCCATAAATCCACTCCAACACCTATGATCACAGCAGTGATTTGCCTGAGAGCGACACCACAAATTAAACCGGTCAGCTTCGCATTTATAACGAGGGCAATTCGTGCCTAGCGCCTGTTTGAAAGGTGCAAGGGTTTCCTGTCCAATTACTGCTCGTATAAGCGTCGCACAACATATCTTGCCTTCCCTCCAACACGTCTCAACTGGGGCAGCACAGTTCACTCGGCGGCTACACAAAAAAAAAATCACTACGTTCGCGCCTCGTCACACGAGTTCCAAAAATAAGCCACTTAATCAAAACATTACATTTTGAAGGGTACTGACGTCTTGAAATGAAATTTACGATCGATGAAGTTCAAACAACTGAAGTAATCGGTAGAGGCGCCTGGAGATGATTACGAGGCGACCATCATGCCACCTATGGAGAAACTTCGGTGAGGTCAGGTAAAAAATTTTACTGGAAAATTACAACCCCACCGACCCACAAAGAGAGTAGTCGTATCGTTTAAAAACTCGGCCAAATATGAGAGGCTGAATTAAATTCGACTCAATGAGGAACACTATATCCCGATACAAGACGCTCAGTGGACATTTTGCAAACCACTCTATATTAGCGAACCTTGCGGCACTTGTATGAGACTGAATTTGTTGTGAACATTAAGTAAATCACATTCCAGAAGTGGGGAAAAACGCTCGGAGCCGTTGAACGGAACTATTTTGAAGGCGATAGTGCAAAATGTTAGATAAATAAAGTAATTTCTTGTAAACAGTGATAGTCTCAAATATGTTTGATACCACCTCGTATGTAATATCGCATTAAAGTTAATTTTATTTCCACATCATCCACCGATGAGATAGTTTACCAACTTAAATTTAATCAAATTTTTTGCACAGGGTGCGCAAATTTTCATGGAAGAGAATTCACAAATAACTTTTTACTCATTTATGCGCCTAATGTCGTAGGCATAGTAGTCTTCGTACTTCGTCACAGAGATCATTGTTTAATTTATGTTACAAATTAGGTTTTAAATTACGTATGTTACCAGATAAATAAAAATGGATATTGTACATGCGCAGTGTGTATTGTCCACTCCTCTTTAACTAACCAGTTATATATCCGCATTGTGGGATTAGCAAGGAGCTTACCTCACACTCATAAGCTGGCACTAGCAGCCTAAAGCTCACTTTCGAGCTAAGTTTTACAGTTTTCAAAATAATTTGCCATGCGTATTTTTGGGCATACTGTATCTAGTGGTCGGTTGAAGTGGGTTCCCTCCGTAATAGTTTCTCATTTCACGGTTACTCTAAGCAGTTGTTTTTTCCAACAACTCCAAATGGCCATGTATGGCTGCAGTCTACTTTCCGTTCGTAAGCGTGTCTGTGTATGAGGAATAATTGTGCTGACCCGTCGTCATTCAAAATGGAAAACAATGTTTCAAAATGTGCAACAATTGTTAACTCCTTTGCACGTTTTCTGCATTCACTACGCAATCAACTACAATAAATTTATTAGTTCTAATTAATTTTTGTCAACAACGTGAAAATATTGAAAGTTTAACATGTCTCAACAAGACATGTAGAGATAATTTGTGTTCAACCATAGACGAGATCTTAAAGGGATGGGAACTCTATGAATGGTTTCGAAACACCGTAGCATCTTTGACAAGCTGATAACTCTCCTTGTGCGCCGGTGGGGTTGTAATTTCAGTCAAACTATTTACCTGACCTCGCCGAAGTTTCTCCATCGGTGGCATGATGGGCACCTCGTAATCATCTTCAGGCGCCTCTGTCAATTATTTTAGTTGTTTGAACTCCATCCACTGAGGTTAAGGTTTTGTTGAATCAAATAAAGTTTTTTTGGCGCAACCAAATTAATTGTTTGTAAAGGAGCAATTAAATATTTTGTTGTAAACAAATTTTTTTGTTGTACTTATTTGGTTGCCCCAAACTAATATTTCGTTGCTGCAACCAAAGATTTTTTTGGCTCCTTGCACACTAAACCGTTTCAGTTAATATAAAAAATACCTACAGGAAACCCGAACGAGATTATAACCTAGATCACGTGAGTGCAAGCGTTACGCCCTAGCTGCCTCAGCTAAAGTGACTACAGATGAAAATGGAATGTTTTTAAAATGTACATTTAAAATACTGGACAACGTACTACCAGTCCTAGGGCGCTGTAGGCCCAACACGAATTTTGAAACATTCTGTACACAGTACCGCAAGTTATTACAGTTGGCGTATATAAACATTGTTGTTCATACAGTTATTTTACCTAGTATTAGAAGATAAAAACGTATGCAAAATAGAGAGGCTTAGAAAATGTGTATACAATTATGCAAACATGCGTTGAAACAAGCAAACGATGAACACAGTGCGACAGTGTATCGAAATAAATATGCAGTTTTAATAAACATTCACAAATATAGGTTACAATGGAGGTGATTAATAACCGTGCGATTTTAAAGAAATGGAAACGCTGGAAATAAACCTCAGCTGTTTCACATTGCAGTTTTTGGTAAAATAATCCTATCAAAGTTAGTTTGTGTGAACATCATGCTAATTGGTGAAGCTATGCATGTTTACGTACTGTAGAAAGATTGTGCAATTTTACACCAAATTTATGTGGCAGCAGAGTTTCCACCAATGTCAGTGAAATTTTATAACAACCATGTTCATGTGTTTTTACTTTTGTGTCACAGTAAAAATGCCCTTAAAACAGGTAAAATAATTAAGCCACTGTGCTTGTATTAATAGTACAAGCTCGTGTGTCAAATAACACGTACTAAATGAGAAAAAATACATTTAAAATGTTTGTAATTTTACACTATGTGCAACGTTTAAGCTTTTCTAAAAACCACACCCACAAAATAAACCTTTTTTTCCTCTTGCGAATTAGATACTGCGATCTTGGACCATCCACTCTCAAGGTTTTCCGAACCTGAAAATCTTTTCGCCTTGAGATGATTCGAACCCATAAACCCTAGCCCACCAGCAACTCACGATTGCCTACGATAGTTTTCTGGAATTATAAGTTTGAAACGGTATGTGGTATAAGAGCCAAGTAATAGGTGAAAGACTTGGTTGTGTTAGACATAATCTGGTAATGTCTTCGAATACTGTTCGTCGTTTGCAAAACACGTTTGCATTCCTCGCCATGCTTATTTTCGCTTAATTATACAAGCCATAAAGAATTAGTCCTCGTAACTGTGGGACGACTGAGTTGTTCAAACCAGTCACTTCGCACAGTCATTAAATAAAACAATACTGTTTGGGCTGCCTATTCAAGCACCCTAGTTTATTTAAGTAATTGCATTCTTTATTTGTTCGTAATAATTGTATTTTCACTCAAGTTGTTAATATAAATTTACACATATTTAGTCATGGTAAAAGTGCACTTTGGAACATGTATTATTGCAGTGATAACAGTGCGTTAGTACAATAACAGTGCAGTAATAGAATACAAAATGAGTTTTAGTACTTTGTGTTGATGTATTCTAACACTGACTTTCTAGTCAGTAAATATATATTGTTAGCGCCACAACTGCTGGCAGGTAAATTTACGGTGAGCGGGGTGCGGCCGGCGAGGGGAGTGGTAGCTGCGCGTAGCCTGCCGCAGACTGATGCCGGGCTAAAAACATTACTCTCCGTGTTATCAGTTGCACGCTGGCAGATGCTCGCCCAATATTTTTGTAACAGTTTGTACATAGCCTGGCCGTCACTAATATCAGCTGTTGCCAGCCAGGCCACCAGCACACGTAGAGCTTACCGTACATATGCGTGTTTAAAAAACCTAAATATCGCGGTTTTAGAGTCGTAAAAATTTGTGTAGAACTACACATACTGTAGTTTTTCACCAAAATCACACATACAAAAAACTTAAAAACTACGAAAAAATTGTGTGTGTAAATTTAAATATTTAATTTATGGTGTGAGTACGTAACAGCAACTAGCGCTCATGAATTGAGGGTGGAGGAATGATCCCTGCATTGAAGTCTCTGCTGGTCTTGACGTCCGTGCCCGAGCCTGAACACTGGGCGCAGGTCGTGCAGCCAGACTGCTTCCCTTCGCCGTGCCGTCTACCAATTAGTGTGACCTCGAGACTCGTCTGTGAGCCTCCTGGAACCCCGCGATAAGCGTAATATATGTAACGGGTTGCCTTATTGGGAATGCGAACCTCTCGTTCGTGTCGCTTTCTCCCCGCTTACCGGGGCCCGGCAGTTGACGGGTCTCGCTAGGCCAACAACACTCGCATTGGTCCGTAAATTATCGGCGCTGGACTCGCTCACTTCACATGTTGCTTCTACTTTCCTGTGTCCCTAGTGGTGGAGCGCCCGAGGCCAGTTGCCATGCTACTTAAGAAAAAAGTCAAGTGGGAGGTAGTGTGATTATGTATCGCCAGAGCGCACTGCCAACCGGTTTGTAAATGCTTCCAAACCATCCGCTAGATGGCACCACAGTCGTATTTCCCCCCACCCCCCCCCTTCACCAGTACAGATACAGCATTTGTCATCATTTACGAGACCACCGAGTGCCAGGTAATACGCTTACCTCTCTAATGAACCGTCGCGTCGCGTCGCTTCAAGCAGATTGCTCTCTGCGATAACAATGTGTTCCAGGGTTTGCAGTACTCAGACCATGCCTATGCCAACACAGATGCCAGTATGAACGTATGCATATTTGGAAAGTCAATAATACATTTTTTTAAACCTTTCACTAATGATTACAGTGGTTGGGAGCATTTAAGATTTGTTATATTGACGCGTATAACAAATTATGTCAATAAAATATACATTTGTTGATATATGCTGATTGAGATGTTTGCCCGAAATTCGAATGTATCAAACAGCAAGTAAGTTATTGTTGAGCAAACAGGAACGAATGTGAATGCATTTTCATTCGATAATGAAACTTGTATTGGCAGTGTTTTGCACTAACATCGTGAAAAATAATAGAATTCTTGATAAATTTTTCAGAAATAGTGTTTTCACCGAAGATCTTGTTTCGTAATGATGTAATGTTAGCAAAAATGTTTCCTATTTAGAAATGTAGTGAAATTGTTTTTAAAAAACATGGCCTGGTTTTTTAGTCTAATCATTTGCTGATACAGTAGTACTTCTAAAGTTGTAATACGAATTTTGTTAATATTTTGTTATGCATTTTACATAAAATTTTTGCAAAACATTTTGTAGCAACGAATGATTTTATTTGATGTACTGTATAAGTGACGATAGCGTCCTATTAAACAAAATCGTGCACTAAAAAAATATTCATTCATGTAACCTGCAAGTGTTACATTTTTAATTGCAAGGAATATTTAACGAGAAAACGATGTTACTTGTGCTAGCTTGAACGTACAAATATAAACTGCAATGTTAAATTAAATCATGTAAGAGTAAAGTAACATTATAGTTAGAGTCTGGAAAATGTATTACTGCAAACTTCTGGAGGTTTTTTATTGCATTTAGTGTACTTAAAACTTTGTTTTCCTCTGTGCACTATAAATCGAAAGTTTATATTGAGGTTTAAAAGTGGTTAAGTGTAAGACAAGGCTGCTGCCTTAACTTCGCCTTCAAAGAAAATACCCACAAATAAATGTATTCCTTGTAATTTTTGTTTACCTCTACTTTTAAAAATTAATTTCTTTGCCCCTGGCATAGTAATGAGTATAAGTTAAGAACTAATGTAATGATTCATAATGTATAATGTACATATTCGCTGAAGTGCAAACGGAGGGGGTATACTTCAGCAAATACGTCAGACTTTAATATATAATTTATATTTCGGAGAAACAATTAGGAGGTTTTTACTTTCAAGTATGTTAATGTATTTGTTGACTAAGTTACTCTTACGTTACATGAGAAGCAGGCTGTTATTTACGTAAACGGTTTAAAGAAAATTGCAGTATACAACACACCACTCTTAGGGCAGCAAGAAAAACACAGCCAAGCTAATATTGCATTGAAGAACAAATAGACTTACAAACCTTTTGTAGACAGAAAGTTAAAAAATTTACTTAAATCAGGTGACTGATGAATTAACCAAATTACGTTTTCACTGACTAGCGAAAACTGCATTTTAATATTTTTCACAGTTTTCAAAAGTTTGAAATGGCATTAGGAAATGCTTTGTGGAAGGCTTTGGTAAGTAATTCGTGCTCAAGAACGCTTGGTATTACAAGTGAAAGAGGCTATTATTGGCCACGACAAACGCATTAGCTGAAAGTGATCTTCGGTTATATAACGCGCGGGAAGAAGGAAGTATTTTTATCACATACTATTTTTCTTCGCATAGCTCACTTTTCTTGAATATGTAGTCTTATTTGGTATGCGTTTTCTTATGTGTATTGTTATGTGTGTCAGGTGTGCACGATACTAGTGTTTACCTATATGAACGTATGTCTGCATCTAAACGTACGCAGACAATTTATGTTTCCAACCAATACAGTTTCCGACATAGCCATCTAAAAACACCAAATAGGGTATTGAATCAGATGTAATATGTTCAGTCTTTCAAAGTGTTAAAATAAGCCTGAAAACATATTTTAAATAGTTATATCGAAACTATTAAAACGTGTCTTCAATTTGGAACTTAAAGATAATATGAAAAAACTTTTGTTTGTAAACAGGACGTAAATGATTCTAAATAATTATGATTTGAAATTTTTCTCCCTGATCGGAAATAGCAGCCACCTGGCTCGAAAGTATTTTCATGTGAAATGAAAGAATATGTTACTTATTTTGTCGTTGAATAAAAATACAACTAAATAAGTGAATGAAACAGGAAGACTGTAAATAACAAAAGATTCCATCCTTTTCTAGCAACTTTTGGGCCAGTACTGTACAATAAAAGCAGAGGCTGTGTTTGCTTAAGAATGTGTAAATTGTCTGTGTAAGTTTCCGTGAGGCACTAAGAAATAAAAAAAAAAGGTCTGATTATCAGTTCGGGATTGTAACCACTCTTACGTAAAATTTAAAATAATAAAAAAACATTGATTTTATTTTTAATGTTTTGAAAGATATTATCAAGCATTTAATACATAATGGAAAGCAAAATGTTGACTGTTGTCATTAGTTCGATTCGAATTTTTGTTTTGTTTTCGTGATATACTACAGTAATTCGTGTATTTCCTACATGCAAACACGCACACATGGAGTCTGTTACCGTTCCACAGCTGGAATGACGCCCGTGGCTGTGCCCCGCAACAAGCATAGTCAATAGCACGAGTTCTTTGTGCGATGACGTCACGTTGCCAGCAAATTGTTGAACATTAGGTTAGGAAGTTGGAAGGAGGCAATTATTAGCGTTGACGTCCATCTAGAAGTAGTGTATGCTACGTTTAGTCTGTAAAATGTTTTAAGGAGCTATGTTTAATGCAGCTATATCATTAAATAAGGTGACGTGCATCGGCTGATTTAAGTTGTTCTAGGTTGAATATTGTTAATAGCATTTATGATACATCACTAGACACTGGCAGTCAGAAAGGTGCACTTCCTCGTGAAATAGAATAACTGCAAATTACAAAATGTAGAATTTCCTGTAAACCGCATGGTATTAAGTAATAACAATTTTGCAATTTGTAGGACACAGACCAACTTTGTTCCTCTGTTTCCCGCCATTATTTTGCTAATGATGTATCTTTGGAAATATATTTACTGAATTATATTACTTTGAAAACATTTGGTACAGCGCAGAAAAACTTAATTTGATATATTTTATATAATGTTATATTTTTTAATATTGCAATTACAGAAATACCTACGTCCAGTATCCACAATTTCATAAGAAATAAACAAAACAGAAACCCGAAGTCACAATTACAGGAATGTATGAAATACTTATAACTACCTATATAAGGGTAATTAATTTATCTTGCTAAACATTTTATTAAGAATGTGAATTCATATTTTACTTCTCACAGAAAAATGTCCCAGGTTCAGGGAAAGATTATGACTAAAAGAGCTATTCGTATTTGAAATGTCAATAGAAGAATTTACTGGTTCAAAGAGCAAAATTATAATTGCTTGTTATTATAGCAAACAACAAATGTTTATTCTCCTTCCCAATTCCTGACGTTGAGATCTTACGTTGCGTGTTGACTTGCGGCAAAATTGTTGTTGTTGGGTGTCATTTTTTCAGGATTGTTTGGTGTTTTATTTTTTAATATTCTTATGTATGAGTGATATGAAGTCACCGAAAATAAAAATTATATTGTAGGAGATTTACTGAAAATAGTCGAATGCGTTTGAAACGGATGAACGAGAACAAGTGTTTCACGTGTATGTGTATCCCTGAAATCGCATAAATAGGGCTGATGAAAGCAAAACATTGGGCAAAATTTTCTAAATCTAGTGGAAAACATTTCTATGAAGTAAGTTGATTCTCGTCTTATTGCGTGGTAAGCCTATATGCAAAGATAGTAAAAGTGTATTACTGTATACTTCCTTTCTCTCTTTATATTTACTGCTATCCGGGAGTTTTGTCAGAATGTAGGAATGGATCGATACAGCATATTTTATCAGGACTTGCGGATGAGCAAAACGCTCCATTACAAACCTCACTGTTTTTTTTTTTACCCAATTTTAAAAATGTTGGCGGAATACACGTACAGTGTTGATTTTTGGAATCCTTGCTTAGGATCTATTTTTCTGTGCATCATCTATCCTGTAAAATCAGCATCGTCACGGACCTCATCACTTTATTAACGTATTAGTCAAGTTTAATTGGGAAAATGTTATGCACGTGTATATGTTGCAAATGTGTTTACTGGTACACTTACGCGCATAGAGCAAATAAAAACTTAATTTTAATTATCACTTTCCACTGATTCAAATGCTACGCTTGTAATTCGACGTTAAAATATGGAACTACATTTCTTAACTCATTCCCAACTCTACAGAGACCATACCAGTCACAATGTGTCCTCTGAAATACCGCAGTAAAATACAGATAATTTTTTTTTCCAAGAGTGTTCACTTTACCGTAAACTGCCATCGCTTAATAATACAAAAATAACAAATTAACTGCGTTAGTAAAATTAATTTCGAGTTAAATCTACATTACAAAGGTCTTTGTTTCACTAGTTCTAATTTCATGTGTGCATGTCTTGCCGGGTCCGAACTCACGGAGTTCATAGTTTTGTCGGCCATGTTATGAATGACACTGGTGTGCTACTGCGATATTAGACGGATAAACTACAATACTCTCTGTATCATGTAACTTGGCAAGATTTTGACAGTTCGACGAAAGTAGCGCCAATGTTTACTTTTAGTTTATGTATCCTTTCGCCATCAGCTGGTGAGTCAAGTGGAGGCTGTTTTTTTTATCAACACGCTGTCAGCTAATCCAGTTCGAGTTGGAAATATGTGACGTAGAATAACGTAAGCATTGCTTAAAAACGATTCACGCGTGTCCCACTTTCTTCGTATTATCAATAAAATAAAGTAACAACACGGAAACAAGGAAATGGGTTTCCGGGAGAACAATATGGCGTATAATTTACGTAGACGAACGAATACCGGCCGAATAGAAATTACTAGAACTCAAAACCGCTGTACACGAAATATATGTTACTTTAAAAATCATGCAGAGCTCGCGGAAAAATAAAACTATTGGTATCTGTTCGTAAATTTGTTATATATCACACACGAAAGTTATTATTTTCTGGATGGTAATGCTTCGGGAAAGAGCGGACAGATGACGCGCATAGCATGACAGGGCAAGGCGTGAGCCATTTGTGTTGTTCAACAGACAGCAGCACGTCCTGCTTCTTGATCCAGTCTTTTTAAAAGTTGGCTCTTTATCTGTTACTGACTCGGAACGACGCGAAATTGAAATATATTTCTTCAAATTATTATAAAAATAAATCAACTATATTATGCAATATTTTTGTATGCTTTTGGAATTAATATCAAACACATAAGGAAAGCATGGTTGGAGACGTGAAAAAAGTTTTGAAGTTGCGTTTCATTTGGATACGGATCGTTTTATTGTGCATTTCATTTTGAACACCTATACATTACTACTCTGTCACGAAGTTTAGTTTGTAACACTAACAACCACTGTTTTGTGACCACGTAAAATAAAATGTATTAATTAATCTAGGAACTCTTTCTTATTGAGTATTTTCTGCTTGTCTAATTTGCGTCGGCAATGCACCCAGAATAGCCAACGTAATATTAACTTATGTTCGTTTCTTGCATCAGCTGATAGAGGATTTTGTAAATGGCACTTTGTTTGTTTCGAATACGTCAAATTGCCACTCACTGACTGTCAGAATCTCGCCAACTTATGTGAGACAGAACATTCAACCGGGGTAAGAAATACATATATGTCCAACGCCAACACTAAGGCTTCAACTCTCTCTCTCTGCGTTTGCGAGTGTGTGTAGACACGCGAAAGTGTGCATGCACCATTTCCCACGCCCTTTTATTCTCCCTCTCTCGCGCGCACATACAAACACATACTTTTTTTTATTTTTTATAATCGTATATAACAAGTATTATGTTGTATCTCAGCGGTGTTTCTTTACGATATTTAGGCGTAAGCCCCTTCTGTTTTGCTTTTTTCTTGAAGGAAAACCTCGTGCCTTTTCCGGCCGGACGCTTCCGGTGTACCCAGATTCTTTTACTTCCATCGCACAACTACTGTAGAGCCAGCAATCACTTCATCGCTACACACCTGGCAGCCTTGCACCTGAGCCGGACTGCAGAACGAGTAGCGAGACTTGTGCTTGTCAGACTAATTAGTGTGCGTCACCCCCACTTCAGATGCTAGTCAGGCTGTCCATGCGGACTATTCGACGTATTTTCTTCCAGTGGACAAAAGGTTGTAGATCGAAGAGAAAATAACGTATATTTAGTTTCTCTTTGAACAGATTATATATGTATTTGGTCACTTTATACTCTCCAAAATATTTACTTTAGAAGTAAATAGTAACGTCAACATTCTTACGTAAAAAAATATACTTGAGTTTTTTTTTTTTTAATTATGGCATATTACAAAAATAATAAAAATTTCCCAAAAATATTTTTAAAATCAGTTATAACACGTTCACAATACTTTCAGTTTATAATACTATGACTTTGATCAAATAAATACATTACTCTATTACACATAATACAAACAATAAAATAAATACATCTTCTTTATTTTAAATTATGACAGCTGCTCTAGTATAGTTTGGTATGCTAAGCATTTGTTGTGCAGATAGTTGCAGCTCTATGAAGAAAGTGAGTACGAGGAAGACGTACAGAAATTTATTATGTTTCATAAAGTGCGTAAACAATAAGATGAAAATTTTATTAACGTTCACAAAATACCTTCTCAATCACATTTTCATCGATTTTACACATAACCATTCCTTTCAAATGTCATTGTATAGACAAGTACATACATTAAATTTTTTTTTGTGTGCTGTACCTACATTTTATTATGTTTTACGCATGCCAACCTCCATAATTGTAAGTTTACAGTAACTACAGTTTCCAATTTCAGTTTCAAACCAAGATGAGTGAAATTTGTGCGATTTACATAATAAAATTATGTATTTTTGGCTGCATGGCAACAGGCATAATAACATAGACCCTGCAGTTGTGGGCTGCTCATGATCACATTACTTGCATCACCGTCATTTTATAGGCAGCAGAAAATGCTCGTGGCGATAGCCAGAGAGAGACAGGCAGATACGCGTCCCCTCCGCCCCTAGGGGCGCAGTACTCACAAACCATTACCGCACCTGTTATCGCGCACATCATCACCTCGCCCAGCCTGCTCATTCATCTTTTGACATCTTCACGTAGTTCCACTTTCTGCCACTACGCTACGAAGGAAGCAGCTTCCTATGTATATTATAGAACGTTTTTTGTATTTACAAGATTGTACTTTTATTTGTCATGTTATGGTTACTGCGATTGATTTATATGGAATTAGACATTAATATATTTGCCTGTAAGCGAAAAAAACGTTGTATTTGACATTCTTTTTAATTAAAAAATTAATAACCTAGTCAACAGGTGTAATATGAAATACAAGCACAGAAAAAACTGCTAACCTGGTTAGACGTAGTTCATCCAGAGAAGAAATACGCACATTCTTGGGTAAGAAATAAAAATTTCGTTATAAATTAATTTATTTAATCATCATAGAAACTTTCTGCATTAACTAATTTTACACTAAATAAAATATAAACACTTATCTTTCATATAACACTCAAGCCACATTTTTCTGATGATTTTGGAAGTTTCTAGAGTACTTTTTTAAAGCATTTACTGTTTTGCTGGTTGCATCACTATAAGGTGATTCACTTCAATCCTTCCTTAAACAAACTGCGCGCACCGCAACTCCCCCCCCCCTCCCCCGCACCATCACGAAACACAGCCGATACGTGTGACGCCACCGTAAATCACTCTAGTCCTAAAGGCAGGCAACATTCGAAGAAAAATTAGTGACCAAATGTATGATGGCGAGCGTTGTCGGGGGACCGAGCCAGGTTCATTCAAGCTACCAAGTGTTTCAAAGTGACTGGAGATAAATGAGCGCCATTTCGGACACGAATGTTTCAAAAATTTCATTAATATTTGTTAAGCTGTGTAAGTAGTTCGCATTATCGCCTCGAACAGCAGTCGAGGCATTGATCAACACTCAATTATAGTGATTATTCAGTTAAAAAACTTATTTGAGCCAAAATAATTATAAGCTGTTGTTAGTATAATCTTATCGCTACTAAATGTTTTTAAACGAATAAGTTCAACACCAACTTGAACCCTTTCCATTTCTGCAAAAATAACCTAAGAAGTATTGCGGATTTTTTCCCCCGCATTTATTGGTATTACTATTGTCTGAGCAGATGATCAAATACTACATAAAAAAGTTACTTTTTAAGTTCTACTCGTTACGTAGAAATAAACTTCATTACATTTGTTTGTAAGCAAATTAAACCTAACAATGATATCAGAATTCGTTCAGTTCGGACGTGATGTGAACTTAGGGCACTAGGCGTTAAATCGTGCCAAAACTGTATCTCTTTGAAAGTTTGTTCCTGGCCACGTAGGCGTAACTTATGACTCTATTGATTTGAACGTATAGCGTATGTATGGTTTTATGGCGTTATATCTCGCAAAGTATTGTGACCATTGCTTAGTATAACAGCTCTTCGCATCGCAGCAGACTGGCCTATGCACTGTGAAGCCTGGGTTAAAATGTATTTATAAATAATGCTGATGCATTCAGAGTTACAACGAAAAGCAGATACACAAGCACAATGGCAAGGCTACATTTGATATAACGCTGACAATATTCGTTTGTTTACGTTCTTGCACTGGGTACCGCAGAAATTAAGCTTGGTGTAGTTGGTAGCGTTTTCCCGTCAAAAATAATTATTTTCGATACAGTTAAGGCGTTTTTAAATTACAAAATTAGTTTCCTTTCAATTTTTACTGTTAAAAACAGTTAAAAACATTAAAAAAATGTTTCCGTGATTGTTATACTCCAGAAATAAATAAAAGAAAATATCTTCCCGGGGAATTAAATTAAGTACAGACACTTTCTTGTTTCATAAAAAAATAAGTTTCTCACTTAACTTACTAGGCCATACAGCGGTTCTGACACCGACTCACAGCAGTATTAGCAAGCAACGTAATATCAGGTTGAACTCTTTTTGTTGCTGAAAACTTTGTCAATGGAAATGCTTTTCGCTAGGTGTTATTGTATCTTGTACTGATTTACACGGTAAATAACTCGTGTGTATATCGCTGTGTTGTGTTTGTGATATTCTTGTGTCAGATGTGTGTGGGATTTTACAGATGACACATTTAGAAGTCCAGCCAATGATTTTAACATGTGTCGTAAGTTTTCTTTCTTTATCAAATAACAAAATAATTTTTGTGAGCAGAACAAAAGATACTAAAAGAAACACTTCAGAACTGGTACACTTCACCTACCTAGTTGCAGAAACACTTCATAAAGGGTACACTTCACCTACCTAGTTGCAGAAACACTTCATAAAGGGTACACTTCACCTACATAGTTGCACTTCGATCTGTTAACAAGGTATTCTCAGTAGTGTGGCATAATTCCCGTCCGATATGTTGGCCTGAATATCTCGAAAACATTTAAGTATCACGAATAAACCAAATGTTAGAAGTTTTCAAAATAAGTGCTTCTTCCTTAACGAATTCGAAAATGTGAACAAAAAAACCGAGAGTGTGAAATGTCTCTGTTTCTTTGTAAAAATCATGCATATATGAATACAAGTTATTTATTTATGGACAGAGACTTCTCAAGGTAGCTGTTGTAACTGGAATCAGTAAGCATGCCTAGCTTAGTATGTTAATAACATATCAAGTTTTTAAACATATTACTAAATCATATATTATTTTCAAAGATTAAAAAAAAATCTTTTTTGACGAAATTGGCGGGTTTAAAAGTTTAAACTGCAGAGGGAATACGAAGTAGAGAGCGCATGCTAGGTACCGTGGTTCAACACTGAAAACTCTCTCTGCCCACAGAATTTCCAAAATCACGTGACTGCGATTAAGGTTAGCGCACTGTTTACGTAAATAGATGCTTTGATATATTAGTACGCTACTTTTTACGAAGTTGTATCGCAAATACGATGTAATCAAGCTAAATCATTGGTATTTTTTCCCGTAAAACACGGCTTTGTTGAAAAACTAAATTTAAACTAAAGTAACATCACTTTTTGAAGATCAGAGTTTGACAGTTGTTGCGGTAATCCTTGAGTTAATGTTAGGGACATACGCAGAAGACGAAAATCGATTTACCTCATCTTTAGTATATGTCTTTAAACCTCAAAGTCATTATATAACTTTTTTTTCTGGCTACACCTCTTAAGGAATGTTAACCCGTAAATGGCGGTAATTGATACTATTATTTTTTTAATGTGATATAGTATGAACTATTACATTATATACACGAACAGTCCATAAGTGCACTATGCATGTCACTGTTATATAGATACAATTTAACTTCAAAAGTATTGTTTTAAATAATAAGTAATGACCGCAGAATTGTCGGGACTTAACTGACAATACGCGCAATTTATTTAAGGTAAACTGAACGCTTTTCAAAACCTTTAGCATTTATTCCTACGGTGTGTTGTTCAACCATACATAAAAGTATCTTTACCATTGACGCGAATATCAAATAAACTATGACACTGTTAGAAATATACGATTTAGCTAATTATTACAGTACTAACTCTGTATGCTGGAGGAGGTCTGGAAAGGTTCCCCCTCTCAAAGAAAGACCGGGCGGTGAGCGGCAACCGGCTCCGGTTGTGTCCTGGAAAGACACTAGAGGTATGGATAGAACCCCGGCCAGACCACACGCTTGGTATCTTGAGGGTGGGGGTCTCAGAACCTTGTGGTAGGGTGTTCTTGGTCGTACTTGTTAATCAGGTTGGGGCTTTGAATTTGGTTACTTCAGGTGCGTAGCTGGGCTACCTGCGATGAGAGGGCGTGATCCCTCTTCCCCACCGATTGGGCGGTCGTAGCGCGGGATGGCCTCACGGCTAAGAGCGCTACGTAAAAATATAAAAGTACGAAGGCTGAGAGGCTATAGTATTCGTATATATATAGTACTAAGGGACGGTATCGTAATATGCGTTTAAGGGGGGGGGGCGATTAGAGGTCATAATTTTGTTACTAATTTTAAGCCATAAACTATATTTAACACGCATTATTAAATTTTTGACGTGGCATAGTACATGACTCGGTAAACAACCTAATTGCGATATCAGCGGAGTAGTACACCTGTTTGTTTTTTTTTTAGATATTGTATAGAGAGGTATGAATTACAGATTACTTTTCTAGAATGACTACAAAAGTGACAATAGAACAAAAAGTAAAACAATAAAAATGCAAGCCTTGCTGCAGCACTCGTCACATTTTAGTTTGAAAAACGCTCGCATTTTGTACAATATCGAACAATTTTTAACGCTCCATTATATATAGATTTTAAAAAATTCAGCTAAAACAAAATTAATAGCAAAAAATTAAGAAATCCAAGATGACGCCCATCGTTCCTTTGAGGCACTGATTATCAGTGCACATGACAAAGAGCAAGTAATGAGCACTTACTATCGATCAATTTAATTACTTTAGGAAATATAATTTAATATTTTTCGTGTGTTATCGAAAAAAAGAAAAGAAAACGTTTACAAATACGAATTCATTTTGCTTTTAAAGGGGCCAACGCAGCAGGTATTTCCGACACATGTCCTAAATATTAAGCACTATTTTATAAAGTACCTGGAGATATTTAAGTAGACCTGCACTTTTTTCACGGTGTTTTTGGCATCGTTCGTACACCCCAAAATATAATTTCATCGGCTTTTTTTGTGACAGGGATAGGGCATACTGTAAAATTCCCTTGATATGTAACGTCCAAACAATTTTAGTTATAAGATAATCCCTTCTAGCTTAAGCAATTGTTGGGTATAATTAAGAAAATATTTTTTTAAGGTAGCATTTTCAATTTTCTCATTAACGGAAACAAATGACTTCAGTTTACAACTGGTATGCTCACTGGAAACGTATCTGAAGAAACTATACTGAAATAGGTACTACGTTCAGTTACAATAAATAAGCCAAAATATTTTCAAGGAATTGTAAACTGTTTTTTGCATCTAAATAGAAGAATAATTACCTCTCTGCAGAAACTTATAATGTGTGTTTTGTCTTTTCATGCAGACGCATTACGTTTTCTTGGTTTATAAAATATTATAAACATAAATATTATTCATTTGAAACCGTTTAGTTTATCATTGAGTAATGAACCTGTGTTGCTTTAATCAACAGTTTACCTATCGTCCTCTAATAATTAATTTTAAAATATTTGCCAAATGAATGTCATAAATACATAAAAACACGTCACACCCGCCAAGAATGACCCCTATGTTTGTTTTAAATGTTCTGTTTAGTCCAGTGATTTGAAAATATATTTTGCTTAGAAAAATTGGTAATTTATAACCGTACAATGAGAAACAGAAAATGTTACCAACTAGAGTTTAATATTTAATCCAATCTTAATAGGAATAAAACCTGACATTGTAAAACCACCCTTAAATTTGAGTTCATAGTTCTGTGCCAACATTTATGTAGGTATGATCCTAATTGTTTTTCATTAAAACATACAGAAGTGCAACGGACAGGTGTCATTTTTAAAAGGCTTATTTTATATGTGTATATATTGGTCGTGAATTAGCAACACGTTACCTAGAATTAATCAACTACGAATTCCACAATAACCTGCTCTATTTTCTCCTGAAAGGTTGGCTATCATCACAGAGTTCTTAAGAATACAGATGTGCAACAGCCGCTTGTACATGGACCTCCAGTCGCACACTAAAGCAAAATGGCGCCTTAGGCCAGCAAAAGGTTGGAACGTCGTTCGCCAATCAGCACCTGGTAACCTACTCGCCAGCCGGCAGCCCAGCCAGTAGGGAACCTTTCACAGTTTACGCAGTTGACAATCAGACTCACAAGGCCCGTTCCCAGAGTTTCGCTCAGCCAATCAGAGAGTGGGGTCACCTACATCAAAGACAACGCCACGTCAATTCTTGCAGAGCGATTGCAGAGATTTGGGCGGCTCTTAAAATTGAGATATTGGGAAACGATGAGGGTGAAGCGAGATAAGAACCATCGCCGGAATGTAAGGGCGGGTGGAAACGGGAGATATCCAAGAAAACCGGCCAACCTGCGGCATCGCCCGGCACGATTCCCACATGCGAAAATCCGGGAGCGATCCCGCCAGGAATCGAACTCGGTTCACCTAGGTGGGAGGCGAGAAGTCCGACCACTGCACCACCGCGGGCCCCCACGTCATTTCGTCTCTGTTGACTTATCTACTCTGTGCCATCGTCTTGCGGTTTCATCGCAGCGACTTGAAGAAGTGTCGTTGCCGCAGCCAGAGCGGCGCACGGCACATTAATTCCCGCCTGGCAGCTGCAGGCCGGGCGAGGGCGAACTCCGGCGTTAACTTCTTCCCGCTTTCTTTTGTCCCCTAGGCAGCCCGGGGGGTGATTAGGCGAGGGTGGCGACACCTCACGCTCTCCCCCTAACCCCCAAATCGCTCATTTTTACAGGAACGTGCGGCTGACACGGCCATTCTTCCCTGCAGTTTTATAGCGTCGGCCACCCTGCTTTATGGGCCTGGCGGGTCGCCATGGTCGCCCGGGGTCGCTCGGCATTTCCACGCAGATTATATCGCCGTGCTGCGGCCATCAGCCAGGCTGATTCTCGTCTTCAGTGTATCTCCCCAGCACCAGCTCGCTAATTTCCCGTAGTACTGTCACGTCTCTGTGATCATTGAAGCGCCTGGCGTCTGTTTGCTGTTAATTTTTTTTTCAGCAAATAAGTGATTTTTTACAAATATTATCTATACAGTCTGTTTTCAAAAGCGTGACCCTTGACCGGAAAAGCATGGTTTGGACACTGTGGGGCGTCAGAGTTTTACAACGCTTCGGATATGGCGATGGGTTTACGTTCCACACTGTGTCACGAAACCCCCACCAACCTATCAAGACAATCATATCGTGTGGTACATTACAAAAGGAGTTCGAATTGACGACCCATTACTTGATTACAGAGCCTTCAACGACGGTGCGAAGATTGAAACACATGTGGTTGTGTGGTCAGTAGTTCCGTCGTCGTGTGGATTCGTGCGACAACGTTCTCCTCTGATGGTACAGTAGTCTCACGCCCTTCATAGTACGCCAAATAAAATAGTCGAGAGGTGTTAGATCTGGTAACCGTGGTGACCATGGAAAAGGACCTACAGAGTCCAAACCATACTTTTCCGGACTTGGGTCCCCTATTCAAAAATTATCGATTTGCCAGCCTGCACAACATACTAGGCTTTTCGGTGTTGTTTTGAATCACCTGGTATATGTAGGCCCTACATTTATATAATACTTACATACATAAAGTACACATGTATTAACATATATACGTATACATTATATATAACGGTAAAATAAATTATATATTTACAGTAACCACCATTTTCAAAATTACGATTTTAATAAAGACGTCACAACTAGCACTTCATTTTGTGAATGGCTGCCAGCATTACGGCACATATTACTCTCAGTGCTTGAATAAAAATGTAACGCAGTTGTGAGCAGTGATTTCGTTTCCAAAAGTTGATTTCAAAAGCACTCATTTAATATATTTGTAGGCATGTCAAGTTGTTCGTACAGGTAGGAATGGGAAAGTACTTTACCACGGTAGGTATGGATTAAGAAACCATCCCATCATTCATCTGGAAAACAGTGAAAAACAAAAATCAGTATTGGTCAGACCGGAATCGAACCTGGATCTTCGCGAATTCGAGTCACTGCGTTACCTCGCTCAGCTCCCAGTTAACTGCTAACCAGTTGTACATATTGTACGTCAAATGAGTTAGGAACAACCCTAAATTTGCACCTTTGTGATTGAATGATTGTTGTGCGCCAACTCTTGATAGAAAAATTTTGACTCACGAATAAGCATGTTGCACTGCAGTTCACACGTAAGAAGTCCTGCGTAGCTTCCGGAGACATATATATGGTTTCTCCAATCTCCGATCTGCAGAGCAAGGAGGAGGGACGGTAAATATAACTTATTTTGTTCTTACTACATTAAGAAGCATCTGAGCGCATTGAGTAACCGTCGCTACCGCACATGCGCCGCAAAATAAGAATGTTTCGAGACGTCATAACATCCAGAAAGTACCTGTAATGTTTTGTTTGAGTTTTAAATATAACTAACCGATACTAACCGACCCTAATCTTCGTAGCGCTTTTTGTTAACTTCAGTGATTTTAAACTAAAACGAGAAATCTAGCACAGGAACATTGGGGAAGTAAAGAAAATATTTCAACGTTTTTGTATTGGCAATGAGTCAAGATTATGTACGTATATATTAATGTATATGTTTAAATGAATTAATACACTCACTACTAACATGGCATCCGATGTGATACATTTTGCGTAGAAACATTTAACCAATTTTAAGCTAGCTACACACTGCATGCTTGCAAACCTGAGGTGATAGGCTCATGCTTCTCCCCATGGATCGAATTTTTCCAACCGAAACCTCCTCCAGAATGAAGAGGTGGTAGTCGTCAAGTCGGCAGTTGGATGTTAATGTACGATCGCCACAATGAACTAATATAACATACGTTGTTCACGGTTAAATGAGCAATTTTAAAAACCCTGCGCAGGTTCTACTTTCCCTCTCATTTTGTAGCCTTCCGCCACAATTAATATTAAGGGTCCTGCCTACCTGCATAGTTTTCTCCATTTTTTTGGCCAAGAAGCGCGGGAACTATAAGGGTTACACTAATACGGGCTAATAGAGCTCCATCGCCTCTACGCACAGGGCTCTGAACTGGCGTGCAGTGTTCTCGTAATGCTGCGTGTACCTAAGGGATTTTCAGCGGTGACCCTATAATTTTATTCATGAAAAGTTTCTAACAAAATTCAATACATACAGAATGTCACAGACAGAGTGGACGCGTTCCACCGCTAGTGATGCGGGTTGTGAGTGTTGGCTGTAATCTGAATTTGACTGTTTCATCCCGATCGGTTCATAAGGAAATCGTTTGTTATTCAGTTGTTCTGACCAGGGGACGGTCTGGTTTTGTCTAGCATCATCTAAAGCAGACTTATGTTATGAATTTGGTGACTATATCTTAAATGGTTCAGAAATTACATCCAACTATGCTTATAAGTAGACTTAGGGCATACTTGACCCTGCGGCCCTTTTCGTTGTTGGAGGTGATGCCTATGTTATTAATTCAGTAGCTTTATCTTAAATGGTTCAGAAATTACAGCCAACTATGCTTATAAGTGGGCTTAGGGCGTACTTGACCCGTGCGCGCGGTGCTACTCTAAGCTAACGTGCATGGGCAGGTCTCGCTCTGTGTCGCGCAGGTAGAATGACAGAGCTTGAGACTCGTCCCCGCCAAGATGCCAGGTGAAAGGAGACCAGAAGGAATATGAGAAAACTCATGGTGAGATGACAGAGCATGAGACTCGTCCCCACTATTGCGCTCTAGAAAACCCTGGTGGGGGGAGGCGAGAGGGAGAACAGGAAGCATATGCGAAAAACCCCGAGTGATAGAACGTGGGAGACGAGAGATACTGGAAGGAATATGAGAAAACCCCCAAACAGAATGCATGAGCATGATGTGCTGAGGTGGAGTGATGGAGCAGGAGGGAAAAAAAAGGAAATCCAAGATGACCGCTGTTGGCGAGGAATGGCAGCGCAGGAGGTTTCTGCGTGACATCATCAAAGATGGCGGTCGACTCGTCCCTCGTACCCAGCCCCCAGTCCCTGTGCCAGAATGTAGTATTTCTAACTACTGGGAATTGATGAAGAATAAAGCTACTGGTTACTGTGTTTACATTGTAGCTGAACTGTTCAAGATAATCTGTTTTATTGTATGCAAGGACAATATTATCGATCAGAATATTCAGAAACGTTGTTGCTTTCGATCACTATTCATTTATCGACCACAAAATGTCACAACCAACCCTTTGCCGTATGTAATTAATAAACTCTCGCTCCATTGCATTCAAGTCACCATTTTCACTCTACCAATTAGAATAATCATATTTAGAACATTTAGAAGTGTCAGTACCACAAATACTCATTTACGCATACACGGCATTCATTTGATTCAAGCTTATATGCTCAGACAAGCTGTTCTTCCTATGTAACTCATTCGTTTTTGAGCGAGGTTAGTGCCAACTCAGCAATCGCTACCCATTATGCAGAATAAAAATTTGGTGCCACCAATAGCAGTAATAAACTTCACAGTTGTTTGCAGAAACAATAAATATGACAAGAAAGATGTATTCTGCCGTTGGAGACCATTTTCAGTTCTACTTAAATGTGTATATATGTAAGCCTGTGGCCATCCATGCAACGAAGATTTGGATTCCAACAGAATATACTAGTCAATGCACACTGTTTACGTTTTCAGCTATAACAATATCGCTTTAATAAATTATAGTAGCTTAAAACACAGTACTTGTTTCAGCCTGGAGCGTTTAATAATTTATCATAGACTGCCGTGAAATCTCTGAGAATGGCTTCCACCTGTGTTAGGTTTTTTACTTACAGTAATTTGAGGTGCGATTATGGGAGAGACATTAGACGACACCACGGGACTCTAGTTTGCAATATAAACAGAATTGTTAGGTTGTCCTCCTATCAGTAATTTCCGGTCTTTAATTAGGTGTAATAAATTTACAAAGCCAACAAACAACTGCCTGCAGGGACGTACTGGAAAAGTCAATAAACTTTAAAAATAATAATAATAGGTAAGTGGAATATGAGAATAAAATTTAAAACCATTCTTTAAGATGTCTAAGACATTCCCATAAACTTTCATTTTATTTCAATACTCTGAAGAAGGCTGTAAAAATTACTGCATGTTTTATACGTTCAGATACGAAGCGTGTGTCGATTTTGACAGACTGCGCCATCCCCAGAAGAAGAAAGTCAACTTGTCCCACTTCGACGTCGTAAACCAGACGCGAGTTTACTTCGCCATTAAAATTCCAATAAACAACGTTTTACGCACCAGTCGCTCGGAGTGCCTGCGCGCGTAATTGAATTTTGTTGCTCTAGAAATGTTTTTCTTTCCTCTCGAGTCGACGTCTTTTAGAAAGGGAACGGAACTGGTCCTATTCGCCCGCGCTGCCAGAACGAGACGTCTCGCCAGGGCCAGTCTCCTACTTCCTCGTCCCTAATTGAATGCTGCTAAGGGGAGAATAAAAAAAGGATATTATCTTCACTCTATCTCTTCGTCTGCAGCGTCCCGTCCCTGACGCTCCGATACAAATACGGCAGCGTGTTTTACTAACTCCTCATTAAGTAGCAATTAACTGCGGTGCGTCGCGATAACCGGTCTGTGACGCGAGGGAGGGTAAATAATTACACGGGTTGCTGCAATCCGGGAATAGTTTCCCGACCGGAGGCGCCTGAGGGAGGTGACAGCTTCCACACATGCACGCACGCTCACACACGCAGCATCTCCGGCCCGTGCAACGTTCCCCTCCATTGTTTTTGTGACACCGCTTTTAGTGGCCGGATGATAACGTTTCTTTTCTTTACGACCGCCCGAGTTCTCCGCCCAGACAGTCTGCCTCCTTCCCCCTCCTTATCTACGCTTCGCCGCCTATTATAAATTAATACCTTAGCCAGGCCTTCTCTTTGTTTTCAATTTTAAACTGCAATAAATAATGTCCGGAGCAGAAAGAGCACGCACGGGGAGAATAATAAATAAGGAGCGAAGAGTAACGAACCGCGCGCAGTTAAGAGAGCAACTGTCCGATACCGCCGATAACGAGTATCGACGCCGACCCGTGGATGAGGAACCGGGCTGTAAATGATTTTATACCGCGGCAGTTACAGCAGAAGGATAAAAAAAAAGGGGGGAGAGGGGAGATCTGAACCAGTTACNGGGGGGGGGGGGTAGTAGACGTATACCTAGCCTTCCAGGGAGTCTTGTTATAGCAGTTCATCGCGCCCAGCGCCACGATCTCGCTCGCTGGGTGGCTTCGTAGACCTCCCCGACTTTGTACTCCACTCGTTGCGCATAAGACGTGTGTTTGGACCGCTGCATTCTGCAAGCAATTCGCACATTGTAGAGATTTTTTTTAAAATTCATAACCGCATGTTCTCTGATTTGTGGAGGTTCAAGCAGTTGAGGTTTATTATTGCAACAACACCGAGTACCGACAACACAACTCGTTATATACATGAAAAAAAAGTAGGCGTTCAGTAAAAACAAAATAATCACAGTTCTTGTCTAGATATTAGTATTTTGCAACTCCTGTAATCAATAAATCAACCTATGTCACTAAGGGGATAGGAGTATCCTAACGTTATTCCACGCTTCAGCTCTTTGCTGCGCCGAGTCTGCACAATAGTCTCTTGAGTCTCCACATAGCTTACTCCGCATTGGAAAAAAAACGACACCAACTTAAAACACACGTAATGACGAAATGAGTCTGCTACGTTGCTCCTGAAACTACTGTAGTCTCGCCAAGCAGTCTTTTAACCATATTCATCCAAATGAATCAACATACAAGAGCGCGTGACAAATGCAGTAGTTGCAATGACAGCATTGCGTGCTACATTATAGGTAAGATAGCTTAGTAGGCCGCTAATTTCAGAGGTGGAAGAGGGGAGGTGGAAGCTGAGACATCTCGTCCCCCCAGGAAAATCTCTGTTCAGTATTTTGTCTGTACTTTAAAAATATTCGTATACATCTCTACTCTCAGCTTCCGTATTTGTACAGGAATGGTAATACCGTAATTTTAATTGAGCTTGTAAATATGAACAAAGACGTTATTTCATTTATCACACGTGGTGCAAGTATTATTTTCTTGTCTTTCCTTCCCTCAAATCATTTAAACAAGAAACCTTCGGTTATAACCAATATCTCTCATTGTACTGCTCAACGTGTAGTGTTTTCTGGTCGCCAGTCTTCGTCGGCGTTTCCTTCTGACCCGGTGCTCTTCATTTACCTAATAATTTGATAAGGAATGGCATAGTGTCTTTACAGTAGATTCAATTATTTACACTTTACGCAGTAGTATGTTACTGATATTATAACAAACCAGTATTAGCTTAAATATTGAATAAATAATGCGTGCAATTTATAGAACAGTGTTATCTAGCTGGTGGTGTTTATTGCCGATCGATGAACTTATTACGTCACGGACATCTGGTGAAAAAAATAATCAATATCGTCATTTATTTGCTATGCTCTGAATATAATTAATTTTTAATAACTAAAAAAATTAAATAATTTCGATATTTAAAAGAACAGTTATCGAATGCAAGCACCAGGCACTGTGTTATTGAATCCATACAACTTTTAACAAAGACGAGTTCCATATTGGTGTGTGTTTTCAACGAGGACAAGCAGGACTGCTGTGTAGTATTTTGTCACCCATTAAAAAATATCAGTTGTCGCGCGCCTGCTAAGACTGCGCCAAGAGAGCGGGTAAATCCCCGTCTAACGGGCGCGAAGGAGACCTCGATCAGCTTCAAGTTTATTTTAAGTTATTTTTCCACCAAATTTTTTGTTAAAAATATTTTATGTGTGTATGGTCTTGGGGGAAAAACCAATGGAATAATTTTCTTAAAATCTTTGTTGAAACTAATGTACTAGTTCTGATATTTACACGGCAGTATAGACAGTTCACGGTAAAGTGAGCACTTTTGAGGCTCTAGTTACTTTTTCCTTTCAGCCATTTTTCATTCTTTGAATCCTGTATAGTATAAAAGGAAATCCCTGGCGCGCGTCTGTTTGTCTGTATGACTGCGCTAATCTCGAGAACTACTAAACGGATTTGGATGTGGTTTTTACTGTTATGATCTGCATTTATCGAAAAAGGTTTGTGTGTATTAAAAATAGCCCTAGCACTTATAGGAGCTAAGCATTAATGGTATTAGTGAATCAAGTCTGGAAAAACGTTGGCCGCCAGCGCGCTCTCATGGAATACGCTGCCTAATCTTGTAGAGATATAACAAAATCATGTACGAAATAATTGTGTAAAATTAAATGATCTACAAAAAAAAGTCACCGGTAGCATATATCTATCCTTAATAGATAAGTAGTAATAAGCGTATTTGCAACGTAAATTACGCGGTAATACAAACGTAAAATTCACTGTATTTTATAACCACAAAGAACTTAATCTTTCTCAAAATTAATTGATTCATTGAATTCTTCTGGCATGCTACCACACGAACTGATTTTAAACGTTGGAGCTCCCATAATTTTATTGCGAAATATAAATCCACCAAAATTATGCAGAGTGACTAGATTACAAATAAAAAGTTTAAAAATATATTGCATTGAATGTACTACTCTTACTGGCTGCGGTACTGGAGAATATGTTTTAATACCTAGAATACAAATGATTCCCTTGGATTTGCCTTTTATTTTAAAAGAGTTCAATTTCCAATAAGAGTTTGTTTTGGTATGACCATAAATAAGGCACAGGGTCAAACACTTAATGTGGCTGGAGTGGATTTGAGTGGAGCATGTTTATCACACGGACAACTATACGTAGCCCTTTCGCGTGTCACGTCAAACAAAAATATTTTTGTGCTGGCGGTTGGAAGCAAAACGATTAATGTTGTATACAAAGAAATTTTCTAAACCACTATCATATAATATTGTTATATTAGAGATGTATTAATGTGGATAGAGCAAAGGAGGTAGGGTCGTGGTAAATGGAGGTCCATAATCTCTGCCTTCCCCTCTGGGAGACAGGCATGACGTGTGTGTATGTATGTATGTTATACNGAGGTCCATAATCTCTGCCTACCTCTCTGGGAGAGAGGCGTGACGTGTATGAATGTAAGCATGCATGCGTGTATGTGTGTATGCATGCGTGTATGTATTTTATATATTATAGTAGTTTACTAATTTTTACTATAATATAATATTGTAATTGACTTTTCCCAATTTATTTGTTAGTGTATCGCTGTAAAAACTAAATTGTACCCGGACGAAGCCAGCCCGGGTCGCTAGCACCTTTATAAATAAATATAGCCATGTACGTAATAAACACAGTGTGAATATTCCACTGAACTCGGAAGTTAACTTCTAAGGATAAAACAAAAATATTTATTGACTATTATTCCAAATAAGAGGGCTTCCAAAAGGGCTCACTCTACCGTGAATAATATATTTACAGAAGTACTGTACCTCAAAGTGCACGGTCTTTGAGGTTAATTTTTTTATGGAATGTAATAGACGGCCTTACACGGCACGTCAGCTTATTGCCTTGAGCGTATAATTAGTCAGGAATGTGATGGGCGACGCTTCTAGAGCTAAGACACGCGAAATACGTGTTAATAGGCGGCACCCTTAAAGGGCAGCTCAGGAAGGTATGCTCGGAACTTGCATGGAAGTAGGAGGGATGTTACAAGTGCGGCGTGTTGACAGGCCTTTAGACTGGGATGAGCTAAGAGCTGCGCCAGTTAAACGTGTGTAAGGAACGTTCGTGAGGGGGCATCGTGATCTCGGGGAGCGCAGTGGCGCCCAGCGTGGGGGCCGGCCGCCGGCTGTGCGGGGTGTTCTCGTAGCCTCCGCCCCCTACTTTCAACCCTCGTAATAGGGCCGCACATCAGTCTGCCCCCAGTGCTTTGTTTATTAACGCTATCTTCAGGCAGCATCTCATGCCGGCCTACTACTCGCCTAGCAAACATCCGTCTCACGCACATGCCCGCTGTTGGTGGCCATCATGGAAACTAACCCCGGAAAAAAATGTCCATAACTGCTTGACTTACTTTCAGTAATGTTGGTAATTACATAAAAAAAATTATTTCGTGTTTTGCCTTCGTACCAAAAAAGTAACTACTACTAAAAAAAAAATTGCGTGGGACGTAAATAGGCGCTAAAAAGTTAATCGTATTCCGCAAGTTTGCGTTTGCCAGTTCAGGAAAACCAAAGAAAGGGTAGCAAACCCTACATAAATGGATTTTACTAACTTTCTAAATAAGTATTTGAACAGAGTGATGTGTTCTTCTTTAGAAATTTCTAATGTCATAAATGTTTGTAAGGCAGCGTGGCACAGAGCAATTTGCAAAATTAAGTGCATCAACCTGACCAAATATTAGCTAACAAAGTTGTCAAAGAGTGCTACGGATTGTCGCTTGTTAGACTGTCTACGTTGGCTTCTAAACGTATGAGGTCTTCTTGGTGTTAATTTAGATCACACGCACTTTTAACGTGCAGTGGAGCAATAACGTATACAAAAGTAACTTATTTAAATTCCTAACGATGTCGCAGCGATAATACACGTTGGTGCCAGCAGCAAGTGGCATCGTTGCCGAATAATAGCATGTAGGGAACGTGACGGACTTTGCCGGTGGGATTACTCGGGGTACTTCTACTTTCCCTACTGTTGAATTTCATTCCCTCTCTATTCCCGCCCTTTATTTTCTGGCTGGCTAACTGCCAGGCGTTACCTTCAGATCAAGTGGCATGTTTCGTTGCCCGTTGGGTTCCTCTCAAGCGTCTGCCGTGACTCGGCCTTCGGGCATGTGGCTGGTTAAATACTAAACTAATAATTCAGAGTTGCCCAAAATTCTCTGTAAAATTCCCGTGCTCAAATTTTAAAACTTCTGTACTGATAGTATAATTTCTGTACATATATCTTAGTACTAGATAGGCCGATATAAATTTTTTTTAGCAGTAACATTTCTATCTATGTTAAGCCATGTTATTTTCATACATTAACGTTATTTTTTCGACATAAAAATTATGGATGTATGAATAATATTTTTAAAGTATTACTTCAAAGCATTCATTACAAAAACATTTCATATTTACAAACATGTATTCTTTATCCTTTTAAGTTTTAGAGCAAGCTACAAAACTTTTCTGATAATAATCAGGTGACACCGCAAAGTAAAATATTCCCGTTTAATTTCTCTACTTCAATAAAGACTAACAATAACACTGTCAATAGCTAATGGTTCTAATCAAATAAACCTCTCCTATTAATCCCCTAAACCATTCATACGTAGTACGTGATTATTACTAGAGGTAAAATAAAAACATTCTTCACGAGCTGATATCAGTACACCAAAACTTTGTCGGGATCCACCCAAGAAAATTCATCTACACTTAGGAATTCCCATACATTTAGTGTACGGGTAGTACAGCCATAAATTTCCCGAACACATATCCTTAAATAATACAATTTCCTCACGTGGGGTAAATTTTCTGTATAATTGGCTATGCTGACTAAGCTGTTGGCCGGCGACCTCAAATAAGGTTTATTCTATTTAGGTTGGGGAGCTCAATGCTTTTAGTTTGGCAACAAAACATTTTCGCCACTACGTAAGCGCTAGTGTCGCACGTGTACCGTATGTTATCTATTTTCTACGTTGAAAATAAAATAAAATAATTTAATAATCCTAAATCAAATATAAAATATGTTCGTAACTACGTAAAATATTTCTTTTTTATTATTCACGTTGCTCAAAATGTTAATTATAAGTGACCTCTTTGGAACACTGCGCACCTAGCGGTGGAAATGTTTTATATGCAAAACTCACCCATAAGAAAACTAGTTTAGTTCGTAACCTGAGTATAATGAACCTTGCCCCGGGGAACGTGGACGCCAAGAGGCCGCTGCCCTGCATGACCAAGGATCTCCTGCTCGGGTAGTAGCGACCGGCTGTGCGACCAGGATTTCTACCCGCTACCCGCCGATAACATAACACGGGTCCCCGGATCGGCCTCCAGTGGCAGCCAAGGTCGCGCCTTAATGAGGCCGCCCTTACTCGTGTCTCTGTGTTCCTGCCCAATCTCCTGGCTAGCGCCAACCACCAACTTCTCACCACCGAAATGTTTCTCCCTTTAATTTTGGGTTTTACCCGCATTACAGATTTGGTGTTTTATTTTTTCGAATCGACAGAGCATAAGGCGATTGCTTTGTACATATTTTGAACTGCCTGTTGCTTGGCTACAGTTGCTATAGGTTGTTCACGGTAAAGTGAGCACTTTCGAGGCCCTAGTTACTTTTTCCAACCGGCAATTTCTTATCCTTTAACCACCTTTTAAAATAAATATTGCCATGTAAGTATTAAACACAGTGTGTACATTCCCCCGCACTCGGAAGTTAACGTCCAAATTTACAATGAAATGTATTGATTGATTTATTATTCCTAATTATAAGGCTTTCAAAAGTGCCCACTTTACCGTGAATAGCCTATTGTAAAAACTCTGTGATCACCCGCAAGAATTTCTTCCCGGAATTCACTAGTTAAAAATTAATGAAGTTAGTGTAGCTGTGGTAATAAGGCTTTAGAAGTTATTAATTATGTGAGCTGCGCTAAAAAAAGTTTTTTTTTAGCATAACTTACAGCGAAATATGTACAAACCCAAGATGGCAGAAATTTACCTTCTGTAAACGGATACACAAGTCATTAAAACTGCGCAGTTTAGGCTCTCAAAACGTACGTTTGAAGAACCATCCAGTATTTATGTAGATTCGACAAGTCGTTTTCAGTATACGATCATCTTAGTCATCAGCCATGAGTTTAAAGTAAAAACGCAGTTCAAAACTGGTTAGTATGTCACGGGTAAATCTTCGAAAAACCATTTTCCAGAAAAGTTTTGATCAATTAAAAGCAGAACTTGTTTTAGGAAGTGGTGTTCATCTTCTGATAAATGTGAGAAGGACGTACTACAGTTCTTCTTGCTCCCCCACAGATAGGTAGAGGTAAACAGTAGACTTGGTGAGAAACTGATATGACCAAGCAAGCTGTGTACATATATGCAGTATGTTGTCATCTCCCAAAGCCGTAGCCATTACATATCTTGACTGGGGGATGTCCATGAGCCCGTACCTGGTTGTGTGCTACACCAGGTCCAATTACACCTGCGAGGTCCCAGTTTGACCAGCAACTACGGAATAAAAACATTAATTACAATTACCGATAGGCAATTACCGAGTAGCTTGTTGCTGTAAACCAAAATCTAATCACAACAAGTTGACAGTAGTCAATTCTGTGGTGACCATTAATCCTGTGCATTCTATTCCTCCAAGGCATATTTGAATCTGCAAATTGATACAATAACCCAAATGTATCAAAATTAAGTAAACTCAGGTTAGGTTGGGTTAGGTAAGGTTGGACTAGAATATGTTCACTTAGGATCTCACTGCCACGGATAAAATAATATTTTAAGTAGACATAACGCTAGTTTGATTGCCGTTATTAAAACTTTTCCTAAGAAAAACACATATTTACATTATCTTCATCTCACAATAACTACTTGTAACACACAACTTGACCTTTATGAGAACCAACAAATCACTTTCATAGCGTACAGTACTAACTGCATAACGTATATGTGGGATCATGCGATATGCCAGAGATAGCCAATGTGTAGGCCACTCGGCCTACATGGTACAGTGTAGGGAAGCGGTGACATCCGCCTGAGGTGAGACTTAGCTGCCCGTCACCACTCTCGTGTTAGGGGCCGCGGTGACGCAGCGACTAGAGCTCTCGTCTCCCACCAAGGTGACCCGGGCTCGACTCCCGGCGGGGTCACTCCTGGAATTTCGCACGTGGGTATCGTGCTGGACTATGCCGCTGATTGGCTGGTTTTCTCAGGGATCTCCCGTTTCCCCCGCCCTTCCATTCCGGTGCTGCTCTACACTCACCTCGCTTCACCCTCATCGGCTCTCAAGACCCGATGTTAAGAGCCTCCCAAACCTCTTCACTCCAGCACTCTTGTTACATGGAATGAAACTGTAGGATAGATAAGTCATGTGATGCATTGTTAGTTAAACATAAGTAAAAATTTCGGTAAAAATTCAACATCTCTCGGCAACACTTGTCAAATATCCCTCTTACGCATTGCATATTTACCCAGATATTGGTAAGAGGTCACCGTGCTGAACTAACGATGGGCCTAGCTATCTGGTGACTGGAAAAATGCGAGAGTTCAGAGGAAAATATTCTTGATTCCACTACTTTGGTATATTAAAGAAGACGATAGTGTGTTCCCGTTTTGGTATCGTCGTGTGAAGCCGCGTATTACTTTAGATTTGGAAACGTTAGAATTATTTTTAAAAAAAAACTGGAGTATTAATATAAGACGTGTTTTAAACAGTCTTCCAGTACGTAAAATAAGCGTGATAGCATACTCCCACGTCATAACAACACCTAGACCATCTTTTACTGCCAACCGTACAGACATGCCTTCACAGAGTCTGTTTGATAAAAATTGTCGCAATGATATTCACGGCGATATTCTTCAAATACGATAACGTCATAAAGCGGTTATATAAATTCTGGAATGCAAATTCACCAACATCAGGTTAGAAAATCCTAGCGCCATGAAGAATACAATTGCAACTCTTGGTTTTGCCCACACTAGAGCAGCCCCAAAAGTAAAAATCTATTTCTCTTACGCAGATGACCACTTTTGACCCAATCATTGTACCGATTAACTACATCGCTATACCAATACATGTAAGTTAAGTCAACAATACTAATTGAGCCAACCTTCAATGAACGAGTGTACTCACAGTAGGTATCGTGAATATACCTAGTGAAGTGCTTATGGCGAACGACAATATAGTCCAAGAAGCTAAAGCGCCTAGTCCGACGGAGCCGATCATCTTTTTGTAGTCGGACCATTGGAACGAGAAGACCACTGAAGATAGGTGTGTCCGGGCGTCAACTTCCGCCATCTTAATCAGCCTCCGGAATGATGAACAAGGTGGGGACTGTCAATTTGACTTTACTCGGAATGTGGCTGGTTGAAAATTTATAATTTGTTATAAATTAATACTTTACTATATTTGTGTAGCTCCCCCAGAGCTTACTTCATAATGTTTATACTAAAATAATATTGTATAACCTTAATGTTAAATAAACCTCTTTTATATTGTGTTCATTACATAATTCTTATCAATAACTTGCTACGTCCCTATAGACCCGTTACGATATGATAAAGAATCATAAACCATATCGTAACAGTGTGTGTCACAATTAATGCAGCCTTGCCTTCATTCTTCATATGTGCAAAATAAATACAGGCGTGCCCGTATCAGGATATGTAATATAATGTCTCATAGATACTTAAAATAATATATTTACATGGAAACTTTGTTATTTTTGAAATGTGTATTTCTGATTCTCTGAGTGTGTAACGATTCTTAAAAGCAATTTTATAATTTTTTTTTACTTCGTTGCTTAACATTTGCTATAATTTAATCGAGAACAGAGAGAGAGAGAGAGAGAAATTAACAGAACANCAATTTTATAATTTTTTTTTACTTCGTTGCTTAACATTTGCTATAATTTAATCGAGAACAGAGAGAGAGAGAGAGAAATTAACAGAACAATACGGATTTCAAATTAGCAGGATCTAGAATACTATCATTATAACGTTCTATAATTTAGTACAATCGGATATGTTCATTGAAGTATTAGAACTGTGCCAACTTTCTTGACGCTTTCCAGGGGCAAAAATGCAGTTCCTCAGGGTACAGAGGCAATAACTGCAACTTGCCTTCTCTAGCGCAGTTGGTCGTAAGGATGGTTGTACGAAGGTGTTTAACACCTTGATGCTGTCGGGCCACTCGGTGGTCGCGTTGGTGGATTGTGTAATCACCTCGTGCTGTGGTGTGCGGCCGCGGTGGTGTAGTGGTTAGACTACTCGCCTCCCACCAAGGCGAACCTGGTTCGATTTTCAGCGGGATCATCCCTGGATTTTCGCATGTGAGAATCGTGCCGGACGATGCTGCTGGTCGGCGGGTTTTCTCAGGGATCTCCTGTTTGCCCCTCCCTTGCATTTCGGTGCTACTCCATACTCACCTAGCTTCACCCTCATCGGGTCTCAAGATCTTGATGTGAAGAGCCGCCCAAATCTCTTCACTCACTCGTGCTGTGGCGTTCCGGGCCTACAGCAAAAGCCATATTCCACGCACATTAGTTGTTTACAACGTGACCTTCACGGTGAAGGCCGTTAGGGTTTTACCTCCGGACACGTAGTCCCGGGAGCGAATCTCGGGCAGGCAAAAATATGTGCAGGCTTTTGTTAGTTTCGTACGATAGCCGCTATCTGAATACCGCACTGACAAACGGGAGAAGTTCAATATATTCGTTTACAAACACAAACTGAATGACTTTCCCGAAGTATTTTCGTTGTATGGGGAACGTTCGAATATTAAGAAAAACTGTGTAATTTTCTACTTACTTTAAGATGAAGGAACCTTAGGCGAATTTGAGTCGTTTGATACAACCTCCCTCTACTGGCAATCTCGGCTTGATAGAAGAGCGCCGTGATGTGAAAAGTGTAGCGAACACTGGCATTGTGCAAGTGCCTTCTGGATGATCCCATTTTCTCACTGCTCCTACATCTGCACTCAGTGCCGTCCTCCTGTTATGTGTGCTAACCCTGACAGGAGACGCAGCGCTGTGCATGTTTATACTGACTGCATCAGCACTGATAAGAAGAGGCGGCGCCAAACAACGCCGCCTGCCCTCTGCCATCCTGAAACATGTTCGAGGTGAGTTTGGTGCACCACAGCAGGGGAACAATGTAGAGGAAATGAGAGTCCTCGAAGAAACCCGCAACACCACATGATTGTACGCCACCTCATCCACAAGTCACCCACATTACTAGGGTAGGTACCAGTTACTAACCTCTAAGGCCACTTTTTTACCACAACAAAAATTATTTAACGTTTAACTATCATATTGTAATGTAACAACTATTTCAATATAACCGTAGTGATTATTTGCACACTTATCACAAACGTCCTGCTTGACTTGGCCATATCAAATCGAACCACTGATGTGGTCATACTATTGTCGTCGGCGTTGTCTGTTAACCTTCGTCCTGTCACACAAACGAAACAAAATAAATACACCAGATGTTTCAAAATTATACAGGTGCAAACTGCAGGGGCGTGCAGTGGACAATGAAATAATGACAAAAATCCTAATAAACATAGGTCCGGAAACCAATCGTTTCTGATATTTAACGTACGCACATGTGCAACCATTGCATTATTACAACTGTGTTCAAACCTTATGTTCCAGGTACCAGCCCTCACATTGAATATAAACAGCGGCGTGTACTCGTAGCAGCATTTGAAGCATCATGGCTCCACACACATTTTCTATTTCATCTATGGACGTGCTAACAGTAACGCCCAGGGGGCAGCACGGTTGTACCATGAAGTGTTTCCTCGCAGAAGATAGCCAGGAAGCAGATTTTTCACGAGGTTCCATCATTTGTGAAGTGAGGAGAGTATGAAGCAGCGCAAGAATGCAAGGGCGGGGGGAAACGGAAGATCCCGAGAAAAACCCTCCGACCAGCGCCACCGTCCGGCACGATCCCAACATGAGAAAATCCGGGAATCGAACCCGGTACGCCTAGGTGGGAGACGAGTGATCTAGCCACTACACCACCGCAGCCCCATTAATATTTAATGTTAAATGTCAATTATAAAGACATATAAATAAACTCAAGATGTTAAGGATACCACCAGCATAATGATGTGTTACAGAAAAACACTCACCCATGCTGAAAAAAAAAAAAAAATTGGCTTGAAAAGTGTAAGAATTTATAAAGCATAGAGTTATTTTCAAAATAAATTTTCGCAAGTCGCAGACTTAATTTCAAATCCGTTAGATTTCATTATCGAGCAGGAGGAGAGGTCAGGTAGTTTACAGACTGAGTAGGACCTTACGACAAGGAGTGGAATTTCTTGGTGGTATTTTGTGACACCAAACCGTTCCTCTACCTTTTCTTTTTATTTTATTCACATTTATTCGTGTTTCTCTACACTCATGAATAATTTAAAGCTTTTTGATAGCGCTTAAATTAACTGTTATATTTTTTTATATGTTTGAGAGAAGTAGTTGCTTTTATAGTCTTGAACACGCAACTACAAGCTTTTGTACGCACATATCCCATTGAGAATTGCCAAAAGCAGTTTAAATTATTCAAATTTTTGACAACTCGTCTCAGAATAGGGTTTCCGGCATTTCATCAGAAAAAATTAGCATTATTCAAGTCTTGTTTTAAACTATTTTGTGTACTTCTACATGTAACAGATGTTCTATACCATTAAAACATATGTACCTAGTATTAATACTAAAACTACAACTGTTAATATATTAATAACTAAGTCAGACTACCTTGATTCGTTTTAAATATACTAAGAATACGTTCCACTATCGTAACATAAATTAGGTAATAATTTAATACAACATTAATAATTTTTTATTAGTTTTCATGTTATTTACTACATCTTCTCTACTAGGAAAAAACAAAACATGGTTTCCATTTAAATTACAAATACTTGCATGATATTAATATAAAAATTATTTTTCTTGTTGGTTCACTGCTTTACACCACGTAAATTACTTAAAAATCAAATAAACATGTATCGTAATTGTAATTCTATCCTTACCCCGATTGATTATAGACTTCAAGTAATTTTTAGGGAAAATTTAAAGTTTCGTAGAAAACATACTACTCTGCATATATCAAAAACTCACTTTATTTTTTTTTTTTTAATTCTCACTGCCTTGATATTGAACACATTCTGGCACACCATCCCTACTATCAAATAATTCCTCGTACAATTAATTCATCAATTTCAAATTTAAAAAACTCTTTCAAATTTAGTACATAAATAACACTTCCATATATACAATACCGCACTTTCCCTTTCAAAGTTGTACGATTTATCTTTGAATATGCAGGATAAGTATAAAAGAATACCCCAAATGTGAAGGTCTATAATATAAAAACCAAACAACCTACATCCTTGATTGACCGATCAAATGAACCGTGGAACCGTGACGTTTGTTTACCATACATTCATAAATGTTCAATGTGACCACCATGAGCGGCCCTAACGACATCTACGCGATAATCAAACTCGTTCCACGCTCTTATCTGCATGTCCGGTGTTACGGTTTGGATGGCGTTCGTAACTCTCGGTTTGAGATGGTGAGGGGGTAGTGAGCTCGGATTTGACACGTCAATGTGAAGGGGATGGTCTGACGTTTCCTTTATGGTGCGCCACCCCATTGGCACCTAGCTGTTCGCGGATACCTGAACGAGACGTTACCGCAACGCTGGATTGGTCGAGGAGCAACTGGTGACCAGGCTCTTCATCACTGACCCCAAGAAGCACTGATCTTACCCCGTGCGATTTTTTCTATGGGGTACATAAAGGATCAAGTGTTGCGTCCACCATTGCCGGCCAACATTGACGACCTTAAAACGAGAATTACGGACGCCATCCAAACCATACTACATTTTTTTTATTACTTGCTATTGTTGCAGTGTAGCAGCCTCTTCTCCTGTATTTTCTTCGTTCATTCTGTTAATTTAGCATCAGTTGGTGCTTATTAATTTGACTTAGCCCCCAAAAAGAGAAAATAAATTATCAAGCTCATCACATATATATTTAATTACAGTACTTAGATAAGGAATCATTTTAATGATTTATAGTTTAATACAAACTAAGCAGCGATTTAAAAGGTGCCTAGTTTATCGTGAACCAACTGCACTGCTTTGAGAAGTGCTTTGACTAATAATTGGTATTTTACACAATTGCATAATTTTCCCCCGCAAAATGAATCTTTATCGTATGGCGAAAAGTCATTTTTGCGTTTTTGTTGTTGTTTTTTAGTTTATTTGTTATTTGTCCGTATTTTTTTCCATTCACTGTGTATCCATGATAACATAAACAAGTTACAATTATCATAAAAATAAATAATAAATGGGCAAATAGCTCTTGTTGGGATTGCCTTAGGACAACACTCCTTTGTTTACAAAGTAGCCAATTTACAACAATTTTGGCATGGTGTGAAGATTTTCTCGAATAATGAATGTGGTTACTTTAATCTGTATTCACGTACATTGTACCCCTATACCAAAACAGTTGCCATACGTGAGTAGTTTTGTTAGATACAAGCTTGGATGAATCATACTCAATGGTTTCTATGCTATTAGTTACGTTATACCTAGGTAACGTAACCAAAGATGCGAAATAAGCAGAACATAGATAAAGTAATTTCAATCTGTATACTACTTGAAATAAAATTGTACATTCAAACTGTTAATAAGCCAAAAAAAATTATTCTGAGACTATTTAAACATGATGTAATTCAGAATAATACGTAGTATATGTGTACCAACACTGTTGCGAATGATTTAAGGGGGATAGAAACAAGCTATTTCTATAAGAGTCACGGTGAAAGAAAGCAACATTTCATTAAACATGATGCGCTCTTATTAGTTGCCATGTGTTCTCAAGGTGGTATTTACATTTTAGGTATTAAATATCAGCATGTGAATGAAACAGAAGTTAAGCTCCTATTACATTCTAGTCAATTAAAGCTTATTTGCATGGTCACACCCTGTAATGAAAACAAGCTTCGGAAGGCTGATAACAATCATAAGCCAACGAAAAGAAAGTAACTGAAATACATAAACAGGAGGAGTTGACAGGGATGGACAGCGAAGCAAGTGTTCAGAGAGAAGATGTCGCGGTACAAACAAGCCTGCCCTAGTCTCTTGTTGACCGAGAAGTTGAAGGCCAACCCAATTGATATTAACGATGCGTGGAAACTGGCTCGATAGAATACGGTGTGGTCTGGTCCTGATTGGGCAACGCGCTCGTCAACATGTCAGATGGCTGGATAACTTTCTTGGAAGCGAGATAAAGCAGCGAGATGCAGAGTGTTATCGGAAGAAATATAACTATCTTGGGTCTCCCATGTTGGTATCTCGTAGCGTCAGGAGTATTGCGTTCGCTTTGAGACACTGGTTATGGCACCAGTGATGCAGTGCCAATATAAATAAGTTTTGATTCTGTTACTGTGTGGTCATATCAGTCTCTCATGCAATTTATTGCATGTATATTAAATGGTGCCTCGATTAAAATGAATTCATCTCGAAAAATAATTAAAATTATTCTACACTAATTGACATAGTTTAGTCACATTTTACATTATATTTATACATCTAAATTTAATAAATAAATTATTTTTCAATGATTAATATCATTAAAATTCTCCCTTTATGCGAAAGTAATCATATATGAAAAATGGGATTTACTTGGCTGTAATTATATGCTTAAAATTATTACAAGTTATTGCCTTTGTCAGTAGCTCGACTGTAATGCTCGATATTCACGGTTGTGGAATGGGCCTTATTTCTCAAAACTTCAAATTTATAGGTGGTTCATGATAAAATAAGTTCTCTTCAAATCAACCTTTGAAAAAATAAATCACTGCTCGTAACTGCATATGTTTTTACGTAATCAATGACCGCAAAACTCACAGTTAAGTTGGCAGTGAGCTATAAGTACTTTCATATTTTAACGTATTACTAGTTGTAAAGTTAAAAATTATTGTCGCCTACAATTCAGTTTCTTTTTGTTGTATGCAAATAAGAAAAAAAAAATTGGCGTGATTGTTGTGTGTTTCTAACTCTTTCACACCATCATCTGGTTGACGCAACGTTCAAGTGAGCGAGAGAGCGAGTGAAGAGATCTGAACGTCTCTTAACAGCGAAGTCTTGAGAGCCGATGAGGGTGAGGTGAGGTGAGTGAGATGAGTATGGAGCAGCGCCGGAATGAAAGCGCAGGGGAAACGGGAGGTCCCCGAGAAAACCAACCGACCAGTGGCATCGTCTGGCACGATTCCCACAAGCGAAAATACGGAGTAGTAACGTTCAAGTTAGCTTTAATGTGTATGTGTATGCGTGTTTTTTTTAGTATTTACGCGATTCCTAATTTCCGAGTTTATATCTTGGCACGTATGTCACTCGCTTTAAAACAATAAAGCCACGAAAAATTTTTTATATTGCACGCTAAATTTTACTATAATGTTATAAAAATGGTAAAAAAAAAAAGTGTTATAAGGTCTGTCCGGATTGTTTAATTTGTATAAGTCGATATATCAAACCGTAAGTACCATCTTTCACAACTAACATTCAAGGTTGGTAATTTGGGGGAAAATCAGCTTCTCCCTTATATGTGTGAATGCAGTTTCATTAAATACGTTATCACCTAGGTATTGTGTTGTCAGCATGCTGGTAAAGTTACGAGCATATCAGTGAAGGCATTTAGATTATAAGCGAAAAGTGATTTTTTTTTTTTCGAAAGCGAAGCAGTAGGCCTTAGCAAAGTTAGTGTTATGAGCTTTAAAACTGCGGGGCTCTACGAATTTTCACGAAACTTGTATCGAATGACAAATATTACTGTGGGTGTATGCTTTAAATATTTGGAGCAATTATATTCATCCATTGAGTTTCATTAGTTTTTTTTTTTCCTTACTCTTACTCTATAAGCAACGTCCGCCATTTGCTTGTGCATAGTTTTGTATTAAAATATTAATTTGAGAGGTATTAATGCAATACAATTCTACTCGTAAATTTTGTAAAACATAATTCTTAGGTCATTTGACGACAGTTTAATGCACGTTTTATTCTGCATGAAGGAGTAAATACACCATATCATCTAAAAGCGCAACTTTCTTTTAACGGGTGAGCGTATCAACTATTCGTGGTTTTTGAAGGTGAAAATACGAAACGTCTTTGGCATTGTTTTTATAACGGGGAAAAGAATAGTGTTTAACAATTGTACTATTCTGTTGATAACATCAACCAATCATAATTTTCTAATGATCTCGAAAAAATTGACATCAATTGAAGGTATAAATATGCCTACAGAAAAAATAATCGTGAGCATCAATCAATGTTAGCAAACCCATAATATTTACTGAAACCAACTTGTACGTGTTTGTAGTGCTGATTACAATATTCATATTTTAGTTGTTTTTTTAATGAGTATGGAATGGACATATAAGCCAACTGATGTAAACATCAGCTGAAAGTTCGCGGAAAGATAGGCAACCAAAGGGCCGAAAGTAGATACTTAGAAGGGCTTTCAAAAGTGCTCAATTTACCGCGAACAGCCTTTACAATTGGTTATTCACAAGACAGGTATACATATTTATACTGTGTTGTAACTTACCTTTCGCATGCAATGATATGCAATAATTCAACGGATCATTTATAATGAAACAGTATCAATTACCATTGAAAATTTTTTTCGTTTTAAATTAATTGAAAAGGGGAAAAAATATTGTGTATTTGTGTTCTTCGAGTAATTTTAAATATTTCACAAATGTCGAAATATACATTATGATGTAGCATTTGACTTTAAACATGAAGAAAAATGTGTAACTGAAATAAGATCACCATTTTAAACAGCCTCTGCAATTGAAACGTCACAATTTTCACAAAAAAAAGTATTTAATCTGATATTACTGTCAAATAACAAAGCAGCAATTCATTGAAACATTTTTAAACAAAACTAATCCACGTAACAGGAAATTCTGAAGTTGTGTGTTTGTGGCGAAGTTCTACTTTAACCCCACAACTAGAGTTTACTACCGAGCGGCGTATGTAGTTGTAGTGCTTCTCTTCTGCTCATGTCTCCGAAGGTATTTCTGTTTTTCGTGCAACTGTTCGCTGGACTTAAGCAAAGTGGATAAAATAATTTTTTATAATGAATAAGCTTTACGCACATGTGACTAAACGGGAAAATTTTGGACAGTTTCGTATGGTCTGCTTTGGTTTCAAACAATACCTTCAAATGGCTTGTTCTTAAAAATTGATATCAAACGGAACAGTTTGATATTAATGTCATTTTACACCTTGAGTTAGACATGTGTATTTCATATGTGCCGTGATTATATTAAAATGATTTGCATTGAGTTTAAGGTTAATAACTTTTTTTAAATTATATATGAATAAGCAGCATTAGATGTTAAGGATGCATCCCAAAGGCCATTTAAGCTTTGTTTTATTTGATAATATTTTGAAGTTAACATACATTCTTTGTTTCTGCACATAATTTTGTTGTTATCCAGTTTTGCCGACATATGAAAGAATATGTTTCTAATACAAAGTAATTGAATTCATGTTAATTATATTATATTGGTAAGCAGTTTCACTATAATTTCTTTTGTTTAAAATGCTTAACATGTACTTATTTTGTTAACTAATGCGTTCCAGTTTTAATGAATTTTCTCTATTTGCTGACAGTTATTATTTTCCTCAATCATTATTTTGTTAAAGAACTTTTCATTAAGATGTTATAATTATTTATAGTTTGAATTTAAAAAAGATATAAAGAAAATATTTCGTAATGCACAACCGCAAGTCTGGCGTTTTTATTTGATGATACACAAGTTTTCCCCTGGGTCTATATTTATTGGTTATAAAATAATGTTTTTTTTTTCCTTATTTTATTTACACATGTATGACGCCGAACATGATTATTTATTAGTGCTTCTTAATTTTTATGTATATGTTGTACCGGGTTGCAGGGCCTTTGGCTTTTATTAAGTTATTTATTTCTTTGTGCCACTGGTTTACTCGAGTTATTTGTGGCTTTAGTGCGATTTATTTGTGCCAAAAACTCGTGCATCTCGTTGACATGATAATTATTATTTATCATGGTATTTTCGTCGTAGAACATGGGCACGCATATGCCACGTGTTACTTCTTCTACGATATTGCGAACAGTTTTTTCAAAGCCTTCACATATGAAAACTGATGTTTTACGAGGTATGTTTAAAAAAAATCTGCAATGAAATTTAAATTTCGTACTTACTACAACCTTTGCAGCAACATTTGAACATAAAATTCAGCAGCATTTTCGTTAGTAATTTCATAACAGTATATGGTTTGACAATGCCTTTTACATATAGGTGGTCGTCTACAGATAATGCTAATTAATTTAATAATGTTTTAGTTCCCAAGCAACGGAATGGAGTGGGAATAAGTGTTAGCGGATTTCTACCAAAGATGGAATCATCACAACTGCAGAGGGGCACTGGATGGACGTCACGAACCAGCGCACAGTGGCTCTTACTAATAAAATTACAAAGACTGCTTTAGTATTGCGTTGTTGGCTTTGGCAATTGCTAATTTTGAATTTGTAGTTATTGATGTTGAGACAAATTGACGTGCATCCGATGGGGGAGCAATGGGAAATACATTATTTTATGATAAAATTACAAATAACACGCTTAAAATCCCTGATAATACAAACACTGTTAAAGGGTTGAATTTTGTTTTTATTGGCGACGAGGCTTTCAACCTTGGCGAACACTTTCTCAAACCTTTTACTATGCGTGAACTCAATCCGGAAATATAGATATTTAAATACCGATTATCACGAGCAAGGATGGCAAGAGAGAATTCGTTCAGTATAATGGCAAACTGGTTCCGTGAACTGCACACAAAAATGTATCTCAGTCCAGATAAAGCTGAGTCTATAGTTAAGACTTGCTGCACATTGCACAATTATCTGAGATGGAATTGCAGAGTCTCATTCTACACGCATCGATAGAGAAGGATCAGAGTGGCACCTTAGCAGCAGGCTCGTGGTGAAATGATTTACCTAAAACTACATTCAGTAAATTACAAGTAGGCCAAGCACAAAATTCCAATGACAAAGCCAAGAGTACAATGGGAGAACGTGTATCATATTTTAATGGCAACGAGAAGGCATGGTTGCGGCTAGGTATGGTGTGAGTAACTAGTTTAACAAAAGCTAGTATTATAATTTAACAACATGTTTTTACATGACAGACCAGCAAAATCCCACTTATTTGACTGGCAGGTAATTATACACGAACCAATAACAAATAGTGTACATTAACAGAGAAATAAATATTTTGGGATTAATGTTTACCTGTGTTATCATTCGTTCCTCCTCGACTGGGATCTCTGCACTCTCAACGTCATCTCCTGCTAGTTCTGGTAATGCACTTTCGACGTTACCGTCTGGAATACTCGAAGATAACTTTCTTGGCACTTATTTATCCTATGTGAAGCCGAAAAGCCCGTAATACCACAAGTTAGGTACATATACGTCAGCCCTTTGACACCCCAGGCCTAAAACTATGTGTGAAACATCAATGTAATTATTGCTTTCAAATAATAATGCTGATATTTATTTAATTATTCTACTTTTCATCCAATTTATTTACAGGCGTAACGAACATGTCTCCTTTACTATATATATATATATATATATAATATTTTCAGCAGCTATTTGGCCAGAATTATTGCAGTGGCTGTCTTAATCATTATAGTATTTATATATATATACACACGCACATATAAACAATATATGTATATTAATATTAAATAACCAATTCCCTTCGTGAAATACAAGACTTTCAATCAAGACCAGTACAACCTACTGCGAAAGTAAACATGTGTGCTTCTGAGACGCCATAACATTTTTCACCTCCTTCGTGAAACATCATTAAATGGTTTTAATATTTGATTTGACAGAATCAATGTTCAAATCTTCGTGAACTGTTTCCGCAAGCATTGTCATTTTTGGTACGCCTCTTCATTCTTGTATTTGTTGCTGTAGTTAGGACATTTTACTTTCCACAGTGCTGGTAAAGACCGATAAAGATGTATGAAGTGTCATAAATTCTACAGAGCTAAGTTTCTGTGAGCTCTCTGGGGCAGACGTCATTGTTCGCTACGCAATACAACAGAAAGTAGTGCTTTCTCAACCTCCATTACGTGACTATTAAATTACCAGTCCTGTACCACTTGAGAGTTTGAAGAGATTTGTGCTGCTCTTAACATCTAGGTCTTGAGAGCAGGTGAGGTTGAAGCGAGGTGAGTATGGAGCAGCGCCGGAATGCAAGGGCGTGGGAAACGGGAGATTCTGAGAAACCCCGCTGACCAGTGGCATCGTCCGACACGATTGCCACATGCGAAAATCCGGGGACGACCCCACAGGGAATCGAGTAGTCTAGCCACTACACCACCGTGGCCCCCAGACATCACCCGTCGGTCCGGGAATGAGCAGACACACACACACGGTCAGTTCTGGCGCAGTTCTGTCGGGCCATCAGCCCAAAATATCAAACAGGTTTGATTCTTCATCCCCGGCATGACGCCGTCAAGTGACGCGACAAGCCATGGGATTTGACGTGAACCACCCCAAACACGGTTGGTTTTAGAATGAACAGTTAGACTGCTGGAACTGATCGTGTAAGGGCACCTTGATGACCTGCAACGATAGTGCTGCAGAAAGCAGAAGCTGTAGGTGGCAACGGAACAGTAATACACGCGAGCGCAGCAGGCTGCGAAGAAAGGAAATGTTTCTTTGGGTTATGCAACCCGCTGTAGCTAGGAGCAAGTCTGGATTACAGCGCCACAGGCGCAGAGTAAGTTCAGAGCGCAGGGATGCCGGGATACGATACTGCTGCAGAGATCAACGCAACTGACTGAAAGCACCGCAGTGCTGTCGCCTAGTGTTAAAGTCAGGGAAAGAAAAATTCGAAAATATTACGAGACTGGAGTCAAAATCGTCTGTGAAAAGACTGCACGCCCAAGCAGAGTCAGCAAGAGATGTCGGAAACCAAGGCAGGGTGGTGACGACAGAAGGATTTACAAAGATACACTGATTGTTCCCGCCCAGAAACCGAACGGTGAAGACGCAACCCTGTAAAGAGGTCAGATCTACGACATGTGCTGCCCGCTGTCCCTACATGAGCTAAAAAGGTAGTACAGCGAGGTTAGTCGAGTCATTTTATGGTTAGTCATGATATTTAACGTTGTTTTAAAGTAGTAGTTACCTGGTTGAGTTATTATTTATCATATCATTGTGCTCCCTCCGCGTGTTGAAAAAATATAAGTTTCAATAAATTTTGTGTAATTTTTAAACCCTTTCTATATTATGTTATCGAGTTTATAAACGTGCTAAACATTCACTTACCAACTACTTTTGAATGGCGATACCGATTAAAGTAGTCTAAACAGTCAAATGTACCATTCTCAGTTGACCTGAAGAATGGATGTGGTGAAAAGAGGTGGTGATGGTGAAGCGACCGAATGCAATGCTGGAGAAGACGAGAAATTGGTGTACCTCAAGAAAACCCACTGGTCAACCGGACGCCGAAATGCTGGATTTCGGACTTCGATAGCCTTAGTAGGAGGCCTGTCAACTACTCGCAACTAATAAAAAGGCAACTACTCGCAACCCAAATGAAGACGTGGAAATAAAATAAAAATAAACTTATAGGGTCGCCGCTTAATAGTTATTAGTCTCGAAATGTTTTGTTTCATTCGTTGTTTTCGTGGTTACGCATCTCTCAGTAAATAATTATTCTGGGAATATATTTTTGCAAGAAAAGGTAAAAATAAATTGCCTAGACCGCTCTGATTGCTTTTAATATATTAAGTGTATTTAAAGGCAATAAAATCGTCGAAATGGTACTTCCCATAAGAGGTAGGAGAAAAGTCCAACCGTAAGAGCACAGTTTTATCTGTAAGCCTTCGTCACATACCTTACTGTTCGAGATTCACGGTGAAGTCATTGTTGTAGGTGGCGCCACAGTCTCTCTAGTCCTTGCGTGGACATGCGCGTGCGTTTGAATGATTCGGTGGTATCTTCTATTCGCCGTTTCTTTGCACTTCTTGAATCAAATCTTTGAAAAATCACCACATGTACGTGCTTGATTTTTTCCTAAATATGCCATGTATCACAAGCGTTTTATAATTATTTTTATATAAAAACATCTCAGTTTTGATTAAATAGAAATTTTACTAATATTTTATTTATAAATTATAATATTTTTTTGTAACTAATATGAATAAAAGCAGGTAGAAAATAGTTATGTTGGTAATTCCTAGTAAGAAATAGTTCCTATGCAAAATGTTATTAAACTGAGTGCGCACGAAAGCGGTGCGTTATCCGTTTGGTGTAATGTTCTAGACTTAGTTAAGCTATGTTGGCATGAGGTTGAGGAATAGCCAGAAAGCATAATTTTAGCATGGCTTTAGAAAAGTTGGAAGTAACCATGAATGTACTAAACTGCTACGTTCTCAGTGTATGTGCAGCTGTGAAAAAAATCTACAATAGCCTTTAACCCTTTCACTCCCTCTTTAATTAATGGTATGATGAGCCGTATTTTATACAGTTCTTATTTTTTCTGTACTCAAGCCGACATAGAACTTGCACAGAGTACTTGTGGATACAGTTGCGAAACAGCGGCTTATACCACCAGTTATAATAAGGTTTTTTTAAGTATTGATTTAATAAATTCTAGAACATTATAGTTAGCAAAAAATTTACACTATATACATTTTATGTGTATGTGCTCTGCCAGATGAAAAAAGGTTTTTTAAAATAGGATAATAAATACAGATATTCGATTTCCCATACCCTATGCCTATAAAAAGTAATATGTCTACCAGAAACATGCATATATGATTGAAGGACTATAGGACGTAACCGCTGAATTCCTTCGGGTAGGCTAGCAATCTCGATTCTAACCCCAGTAGGAGACTCTCAACCGCAGTCGCAGCAGCACAATCCCATTTAAAACACATTGTGCCAGATTCTACATGCGTACACTACTCGCGTTCATCACTGCTGACCATGTGACTTTGACAGTTGTGTTGTTTAAGGGTAGGTCAATGTTGGGTACATGCTCAGAAGACGAAGAATCTTTCTACCTCATATTTAGTCCTGTAATATATACGCGAGTGGTTTAGCAAGAACAGGGAGCAGGAACTTCCATGCGTGCGCAGAGGAATGCGCTGTGGCGGCGTTACGGTAGCAACTCAAGGCGAGCGTCGCTATAACTCACGGAGGTGCACGCGTAGGTGGTCATTCTCGATGTGGTTCGCCTTTTAGGGCAGGCGGCCGCCACAGGGTGCCTCGTCAGCAGCCCTCCACAGAGTCGTTACACTCCATCTCAAGCCGAGCGGCGTCTCACTGCAGGAATTTTTAAAATTCACTTGACAAATCTGTTCTTGAGGGCTCCGCTGTTGGGACGTTAGTTTGCGTCACTGAACCCTTATAATATACACCGTGTTTCATAAAGACTTCATGGATTACAGAAATGTATTGCAACTAAACAACGCAAAGTATATTAATGACAAGAGTGCAGAATGAATGATGAACGTAAACAATTTGTGTGTGTGTTGCTACGCCGCGAGTTCACAGTCCTGCCGCTAGGCGTCGCTCACAGTGACGCCCGTGTGTTTCTTCAGCAGGCATTCTTTAGTATTGTGCAATGGCTGCTACACGTTTTGAGAAATCGTTCTGTGTTTTGGAATTTCACACCACGAAGTCAACCCCTATTGCTGTGGCCTCCAAAATCACCGGACCTCACACCGTGTGGCTTTTTTTGTGGGGTTACATCAAAGACAGGGTATATGTTTAACCGTTTTCGCGTAATATCGCAGATCTAAGAGAGCCGATCGTCGCAGCGTTTGGCACTATCGACAGGCCCANGTTTAACCGTTTTCGCGTAATATCGCAGATCTAAGAGAGCCGATCGTCGCAGCGTTTGGCACTATCGACAGGCCCATGTTGATGCGAGTGTGGCAAGAACTAGACTATCGTGTGTATGTATGCCGTGTCACCCGCGGTTCACACATTGAACATTTGTAGGTGTCACGAAGAACTGTTTGGGTTCCACCTTCATTCTGCACTGTTTTCATTACCGTATGTTCAGTGGTTTCGTTGCAATAAAATTGTGTAATCCTACAAATCTTTATGAAACACCGTGTATAAAGTGATAAGGAATAGCCAAACCCATGCGTCTCATCTTGAAGGTGTGCAACCACAGAGTAAACAAAATTGTTTGTCGTTTCGTTTGATGTAGGCGTCGGGACCTACCCATTTTCTTATTGGCTGTGCAAGGCAGTGAAAATGGGCCCTGTGTCTCTGATTGGCTACCACACGCTGCGAAAGGTTCCCTGTTGGCTGGGCTTCCGCTTGGCAAGTATGTTACAAGGCGCTGGTTTGCAAAATACATTCCAAAGTTTTGCTGGTTAGTGACGCCATTTTGCTGGCGTGTGTAGCTAGAGTCCGCACTATACGCGGCTGTTTCACCTCTGTGGTGCAACTACGGATGCCATTGTTGTATTAGGGAAAAGTCTCGCGCAAAATCCAATACATTTGTATATTCAAGTTTGCCATTCATTTTGAAACACTACTGTCGTTTTCAGCTTTGCTGGAGGCTCCAAAATAAAATAGGGTTTCTAGTATACATTGCGACCCCGAGCAACCCCTCTCTTTTGCCACCTTGGCGAATAGGGCTAAGTCTCCCAATAATCACATGCAAAGACAACGCCAGCCCCTCAGGATGCCGGTAATTTGCATTTCAAACAACCTTCAAAATAATTATTATCCTGTTTTCTTCACTGAGAGAACTGCCACAAAAACATATTAAATGGCAAACTTCAAGGTAAGATGTTATGTAGAGCAGAAAAGGAAAATTAGCCCTGCCAAGGAACATATTGTGCACCCTATGGAAGAAAAACTCTCATTTCCAGATAAAGTTTCATACAGGATGAAATCGAACTCTACTGATAAACTCCATCAGGTAATTTTTTTATCAAAATAGCCTAAGTCTATTCCGAATGGATGAAAATCACCCTTGAAAGTGTAGCAGAAGCAGATTTTTTTTGCTAGTATCACAACCAGAATGAAAGAAAAATGTCCGAGTTTATGGATACTGCATTATTAAACGACGAAGTACAATATACAAAAATATGGGCTCCAATATAAACCCTCATCAATGAAAAGTGAAGGGTTGGCAGCACATATGCGCACAGAAAAATTCAACCGTATCACTTTGTTTGTTGTTTACTGTGCATTTGTAATCTACCGTATATGGTAAACNTGCGCACAGAAAAATTCAACCGTATCACTTTGTTTGTTGTTTACTGTGCATTTGTAATCTACCGTATATGGTAAACAAAAATTCCGTCTCATGTTTATTAGCTAATTGCCACATATTCGAGAAATTAATTCATAGTATTGTCAACAGGCTTGAGGCGCACACCTCTCGACCTGACCAACTCTCCACCTTGCACGCCTCCACCATAAGCTAGTGAACTTAAACCCCGCAATGAATGTGATTGGGGGGAGGGGGGTTACACAAAACACNTGCGCACAGAAAAATTCAACCGTATCACTTTGTTTGTTGTTTACTGTGCATTTGTAATCTACCGTATATGGTAAAAAAAAATTCCGTCTCATGTTTATTAGCTAATTGCCACATATTCGAGAAATTAATTCATAGTATTGTCAACAGGCTTGAGGCGCACACCTCTCGACCTGACCAACTCTCCACCTTACACGCCTCCACCATAAGCTAGTGAACTTAAACCCCGCAATGAATGTGATTGGGGGGAGGGGGGTTACACAAAACACCAAATATCAACAATCTGGGCAGACAAACTTAAATCTAAAACACTATAAATGCCACCTAGTTCGGACCACACAAATAAACAATAAATCCTGCGGACAGGTACCTTAGATCTGAAGATAAGGTGAGAGGGTGTGGAGTACCTCTAGGTGTAGGCCTTCAATTATAGTAAACAAGGAGAAGCAGGAACCAGATGAATTAACCGTCTCTTACAACACCAACAAATAAATAACACGACTAAGGTTTCTTTTATCAACACCCAGAAACTCCTTAATGACCATTAGGAAGAAACAGAAATAAATAGTAGTATTGGAAAATGACTAAAATTAACTAATAAAGAAAAAACAATGCAGTTAAAAAAAACATAAAATGTACTATACCATTGTTTTTTTTTAATTTTCATAATGCGACAACACTCTTAACATTCCTCGGCGTATACATTAACACCCAAATACAAGTAAACAAACTTGCAACCAGAGTTACATAGAAAAAAACATATTTCGTTCGTTCGTTCACAAGAAAACCAAAACTGAAAGACCTGTTTAATGTTTAGAGAGAGAAACTGACGGTAGCAGGAGAAAGTTAAGTCCAGTTACTNAACCAAAACTGAAAGACCTGTTTAATGTTTAGAGAGAGAAACTGACGGTAGCAGGAGAAAGTTAAGTCCAGTTACTTCACAGTTCAAAATTTAAAAAAAAAACTAAAACGAAAACATTTACTTTAATTCAGCTCACATGACCCACTTTTTTACTTTTCTAGACAACTAATTAAAATACAGAGGTTCATGTAACCTCGGAACTTAATTAGACTTTTAAACTAATAAACTATCCCTAGATAGGTTACCTACAAAACGAGCAGGCCGTCGACCCGCACGGCTCACCGTCTACACTCTTATTCTCTCATTCACAAACTATTTACTTCTATACACCCTAAATAACCAAAACAGAAAAGAATAAAACCACTTATCTGGTTACATATTGCAGAACGATTTCCGGCCTCCCCTGGCCAAAACCCAAAAACGCTGTCCCAACCACTTCCGCACGTCCACCGCTCATCGCCGCCATCATCCTACTACCACGCTCCACTGTCGCCAACCCATGCTTTCGATCTCTCCAAAACACGCGGCCAACTCGTGTTACCCGGCTGATGACACGAGTACTTCCTCTGCCACACTCGCACGCCCTATCACTCCCACACGTCTGGAGATCACTACTTCCGTACCCCGAGCTTCAAACCAGCAGACGGTTCCCTCTCACCGAAACACCATTNCACACGTCTGGAGATCACTACTTCCGTACCCCGAGCTTCAAACCAGCAGACGGTTCCCTCTCACCGAAACACCATGCTCTCAGTGCACACTGCTGTCTCGCCTGCACATACACTGAAGAGCCAAACAAACTGGTACACCTGCCTGATATCGTGTAGAGCCCCCGCGAGCATGCAGAAGTGCCGCAAGGCGACGTGGCATGGACTCGACTAATGTCCGAAGGTATGCAGGAGGCAATTCACACCATGAATCCTGCAGGGCAGTCCACAAATCCATAGGAGTGTGAGGGGGTGAAGATCTCTTCTGAACAGAAAGTTGCAAGGCATCCCAGATATGCTCAATAATGTTCATGTCTGGTGATTTAGGTGGCCAATGGAAGTGTCTAAAGTCAGAAGAGTGTTCCTGGAGCCACTCGGTAGCAACTCTCGAAGTTGTGGAGTGTCACATTGTCCTGCTGGAATTGTCCGTGTCCCTCGGNCCTGGAGCCACTCGGTAGCAACTCTCGAAGTTGTGGAGTGTCACATTGTCCTGCTGGAATTGTCCGTGTCCCTCGGAATGCACAATGGACATGAATCGGTGCAGGTGATCGGACAGGATGCTTACTTGCCTGTCACCTGTCAGAGTCGTATCTAGACGTATCAGGGGTCCCATTTAACGCCAACTGCACAGGCCTCATACCATGACAGAGCCTTCACCAGCTTGAACAGTCCCCTGTTGACATGTAGGGTCCATGGATTCATGAGGATGTCTCCATACACCTACATGTCCATTCACCCGATACAATTGGAAACGAGACTCGTCAGACCAGGCAACGTGTTTCTAGTCATCAACAGTCCAATGGCAGTGTTGGCGGGCCCAGGCGAGGCGTAAAACTTTGTGTCGTGCAGTCAACAATGGTACACGAGTGGGCCTTTGGCTCCGATAACCCATATCAATGATGGTCCATTGAATAGTTTGCACGCTGGCACTTGTTGATGCCCCAGCATTGAAATCTGCACCAATTTGAGAAAGGGCTGCACGTCTGTCATGTTTAATGATTCTCGTTAGTCATCGTTTGTCCCGTTCGTTCACGATCTTTTTCCGGCCGCAGCGATGTCTAAGATTTGGTGTTTTACCGTATTCCCGATATTCACAGTACACTCGTGAAATGGTCGTACGCGAAAATCCAAATTTTATCGCTACCTCGGAGATGCTATGTCCCATANGCCGACTAAAACACCACGTTAAAACTCACTTAAATCTTGATAATCTGCCATTGTAGCAGCAGTAACCGATCTAGCAACTTTGCTGGACGCTTGTTGTCGTATATATGCGCTGCCGACCGCATCGCGTTACTCTGATTGGTTCCATACCTCTGTTATTTGCATACACACGCCTATACCAGTTTTTTTGGCTCTCCAGTGTTTAACATGACAGAAAGTAATCAAGGAGGGAAGGGGGTACAGCGATCAGCCAGCTCAGATCCCCTGTTCGACAAACGAACCTTCCTACGTCCTGAAACACGTTCCCGACAATTACCACGCTTGTCAAGCATGCACCACGCTCGTGTACAAAAAAGCATGATCTACACACTCAGCTAAACTCCCGCTAGTCGAATCACAGAGATTTTTTGTTGTGGTAATGTGGCCAACCTGCATATGAAGTATTATAACCCGAAGTATAATTTTCCAATGTCTGCTTCCAACAACGGAAAATTTCTCTCTTTTTAATATGGGATATAAAATTGAATAGGAAAGTAGATTCTTCAAGGCATCCTGTAAAGCACTCAATTTCGCAAGTTTATCCACATTATCATTCACCTGAATCCCTACATACCCCGGTACCCACAGGAAGAGGACAGCAATATGTAGTTTATCGAAAACAACACTGTTTCCATGTGAGCCCTATAAGAACCGCGTTATGGGGAAAAGGAGAAAACAAGGCCGTAAATAAACTACGAGAATCCGATATAAACAGAGGATTTAAGACCTTGGAATCATAAACATAACTTACAGCCATATGCATTGCAAAAGCTTTGACATAATAAACGGTGGTGGTAGAAGGGCGCTTAAAGAGCCCAAAACATTTATGTGAAGAATAAAAATAAGCAGACCCAACATCTTGAACAGTTTTTGAGGCATCAGTGTAAATCAAAGTACACTCAGAATATCCAGCAACAGTAGTGTTAAATTATTTTTGAATGACAATGGGAGAAATATTTCTAGTAGGAGATAGAAAGAGAGGACAAGGAAAACGAAACGAAACATCATANATTTTTGAATGACAATGGGAGAAATATTTCTAGTAGGAGATAGAAAGAGAGGACAAGGAAAACGAAACGAAACATCATACCGCAGACAGTATAACAATATAGGCAGAGGACGAACAAAGAATGCCGTCGTTAATAATATGTTCGGTAGAANTCATACCGCAGACAGTATAACAATATAGGCAGAGGACGAACAAAGAATGCCGTCGTTAATAATATGTTCGGTAGAACATAACCAAGGTTGTCAACCACCTGTGCAATACTCCTTACGCGAGAACTATGAGTACGGATCCAATGTTTACCTTGCAACAGCCTATCACAGTCTGACAAGGGCATAATGAAAGATTCCATATGCAAGACCACAATGGGAGTAGAAGAGAAAGCACCAAGAATAATTCTGAGGAAAATGCTCTGTATAGTCTCAAATTTATTCACCAAAAAGAGTGGCAGCTGCCCAGCAATCAGAATACCGAAATATAAAACAGACCGGATGGTAGAGACATAAAAAGAACGAAGAGCAAAAAAGTTAGAACCCCAACAGTAATGGGCGAGAGCCTTTAAAATGTTAATTATTTTGAGACATTTAGTAATATCGTAATCAACAAGGGTAGTCCATCCACCACGAGTCTCTAAAAAGATACCCAAATACCGTACCTTTGTCACACAGGGAAGAATAAAACCTCGGATGGTTGGCGAAGGTAGCGGCGACGGGGACAGTTTACGCGTGAAATACAGGGCGATACTCTTATCCCCAGAAAGATTAAAACCATGGCCATACAACCAAAACGATAAAGAATCAAGGGTCGTAGTCAAGGAANACTCTTATCCCCAGAAAGATTAAAACCATGGCCATACAACCAAAACGATAAAGAATCAAGGGTCGTAGTCAAGGAAGTACAAGCTTTGTCATAGGAAATACATTCAACTCAAAGAACAATGTCATCAGCATATTGAATAGACCGAACATGGGAGCCCAGGTGAAATATAATGTATTGAGTATACAAGATAAACAGCAAGGGAATAAGAGAACTACCTTGAACCAAACAATTGGACACCTGACAGACAAAATCTGCTCCATCAGGAACTCTTTGGCATATAACGACGGACACTAATCAAATTATGTATACATCGTATGAGGGTACATGGTAAACCAAGTTTAGACATTTTACTATAAAGAAGTTTAAGATTGACATTATCAAAAGCTGATTTCCAGTCTAAAAACACAGTACGCGTCCCGAATACATGAAAATACAGCAACAGCATTCAGATTACTAATACCAGAACGAAAACCAAGTTGTTCTGGACGAAGTAAACAACAATATTCTAACCACCAAGTAAGCCTATGTTTGACCAATCTCTCAAAAAGTTTCGCCAAACAATAAGGCAGTGCAATCGGGACTATTTCAAAATCCCTCCACACATCAGGGATACAACCATAACAGAACACCTTATCATAGAATTGAGCTAACCTCACTACAGAAGTGCGAGGGAGGTGCTTAAGGAGACCATAAGAGATGTAATCCAAACCATGGGTGGTATTACCTGTAGTGTACAAACAAGGACTTCATTCCTCAACTGTAAATACCCGGTAAAAAACCTGATGAAGCCGCACGAGAAACAAATAAAGGAGCACAAAAGGTAGTATCCTCCGGGACGGTAACAGGGGCAATGCGATTCATAAAAGCAAGGACAAGTGAGAGGGGAATATGCTGTGACCAGTGTCCCTTCATACTAGCACAGAAGGCTTTAAACTTACTCCATAATATACGAGAGTATGTAGTGCGAGAAAGTAAAGCACAAAAAGTATTCCAGCTAGTCTTTTTTATGTTCACACCACAACTTCCACACCTTTGCTTGGCATTGCTTAAGATGTAGAAAATTGGCCAATGTAGCCTCACGTTAATATTAAAAGTTGTGATAGGAGGGAAATGTATAGTTGCTTCCGACATTAAGGAAGAAAATTTGCACCAATCAGCCTGATTATATAACAATCGGGATCGACGAAACGTAAGGGAAGGAGACGGATGAGTTAGCGAAGAAGTAAGGATAATCGGAAAGAGATTACTACCCCAGGTATTATTATGTACCGACCAGGTTAAGCAGCTGGAAAGGCTGGCAGAAACAANCCGACCAGGTTAAGCAGCTGGAAAGGCTGGCAGAAACAAAAGTTAAATCAGTTGCAGTTGATCGGGAATGTGGAGGCCCAAACCATGTAGGTTGGGTACCATTGAGTTGAGTAAACGACGATGTAAGTAAAGATTCCGCCAAATTGCGACCAGAGACATTCTCGAATGGATTACCCCACATACGATGTTGGTAATTGAAATCGCCACCCACAAGTACAGGTTGTGGAAATTGGGAAAATAAAGAGGCCCAATCGTACTCTGAAAACCGAAATTTATTATGGGAATAGACCGAGACGATAGTGATATGGAAGCAGCCTAGAGACGACCAAATCGCCACCGCATCACTGCCGTGGAAACTGCCAATATAAAAATTGTTGAAAACCTCACCAGTATGTGTATCCCGAGAATATATAGCCATCCCTCTGTCATCCTTAGGGGAGACGAAAACCGAAAGAATCGTATATAAAGTGGGTGGGTGCATAACATCAGAGTTTCGGTCAGGAGAACAATGTCTGTAGTACACTGGAGAGCCAAAAAAAAANAAGTGGGTGGGTGCATAACATCAGAGTTTCGGTCAGGAGAACAATGTCTGTAGTACACTGGAGAGCCAAAAAAAAACTGGTATAGGGGTGCGTATGCTAATAACAGAGAAATGGAACCAATCAGAGTAACGCGATGCGGTCGGCNAAAAAAAACTGGTATAGGGGTGCGTATGCTAATAACAGAGAAATGGAACCAATCAGAGTAACGCGATGCGGTCGGCAAGCGTCTGACAAAGTTCCTAGATCGGTTACTGCTGCTACAATGGCAGGTTATCAAGACTTAAGTGAGTTTGAACGTGGTATTATAGTCGGTGCACGAGATATGGGACATAGCATCTCCGAGGTAGCGTTAAAATTTGGATTTTCGCGTACGACCATTTCAAGAGTGTACCGTGAATATCGGGAATCCGGTAAGACATCAAATAAATCTTAGACATCGTTGCAGCCGGAAAAAGATCGTGACCGAACGGGACAAACGATGACTAACGAGAATCATTAAACATGACAGACGTGCAGGAGTCATGGTGTGAATTGCCTCCTGCATACCTTCGGACATTAGTCGAGTCCATGCCACGTCGCCTTGCGGCACTTCTGCATGCTCGCGGGGGCTCTACACGATATTAGGCAGGTGTACCAGTTTGTTTGGCTCTTCAGTGTATGAGCGTCCAAATAATGGAGGGGAAATCTATTAGACAGGAGAGATCTAGCGTTCCACTGTACTGTGCAAAAACGTGGAGGAAACGAGAGTGGCAAGAAATAGGAAAAGAAAAGCAGACACACTCACGTCAAAAAGACTCCCCCTTATAGGAGAATTTTAATATATGATAAAACATGACTCTCCCGGTCAAAATGATAAAAGTTGAGTATTTTTCTGGTATGGCGAACATATGCTCAACTGTGTCGATCAAGGAATTCAATTTGTTTTTNTGATAAAAGTTGAGTATTTTTCTGGTATGGCGAACATATGCTCAACTGTGTCGATCAAGGAATTCAATTTGTTTTATTAAGTCTAGGAACCTCACATACCTCAGCAGGTGGAACCTCTTGAGGTAGTGGTGTAGGAACAGGGGAGAGAAAATGGTCGACAGCATTAGGTTTGAATTGAGTATAATAGTATATTATTAAATGAAGGGGTAACAGTGTTATAAGACGCTGGAGGTAGCACCTTGTATGAAACGGCATAACCATCGTACCGCACTGTGGCCATTCGGGAGGGTCTGGTGGAGCCCTGTGTAACCAGTGAATATGTATTCGGGAAAGCCAGAGACAACGACGAGGGAGGAAGAACTGGTTGTGTGGGCAGAGGTGAAAATTGAGCTACTGTGGTGGGGAGGGATATAATTGGATATGAAGGCTGTGGTTGTGGCACCGGAAAGACCCGAAAATAAGGTTCGACTTATCAGAATAAGAAAGGTTGTGAGATGCTATAACACGTTTGACCTCGTGCTCCACCTCCCANAAATAAGGTTCGACTTATCAGAATAAGAAAGGTTGTGAGATGCTATAACACGTTTGACCTCGTGCTCCACCTCCCAAACTTGACATTTAGCCTTATCATGAGCCAGGTGCTGACCAGAACAGTGCATACACACAGGTGTATCTGCAGTAAGACTATCTGCTACATGGTGATGTTGGCAACAAGCAGGACAGGAAACACTTTTAGCGCGGCAATGCTTCTGGACATGTCCGAAACGGAAACACCGAAAACACTGCAACACAAATTGCACACGAGGATTGACTTTGAAAATCTCTTTGAATATGTTGACTTCAGACGGTAAGTGCTGCCCTTCAAATGTCAGGCTAACATGTCTGATAGGGACCAGTTCCGATACAGATCCATTAATGACATGATTGGTTAACCTCTCAATGGAAATAATCTTGTAATCACATTCCAGGCCTTCTCGTATTTCATCTACTGACATATCGAGACGGATGCCATACCACAAACTTTGGTGTTGTTCAAGGCTAGTAGGTATATTTAAAGACAATATCAATATAGTCGGTAAATCTGAACCCATAAACTGATTGGCTGCAAGACCAGAAGTAAAAGTAATTTTCAATTTAGCTGGGCCTTCTCATTAGATATGTAAAATATCTCGGTCGGGATTATGTTTGAGTCCTAAAGAAATGGGGTGTATATTGCCAATATTTGTGTCTTGAGACTCAACAGAAACCACAAAGGGACCTGGACTATCCCGAGGATAGCATATTTGGGGATGGTTAACATGACTCAGTATTAAGAGTCTTCATCGAAGAGCCATCAATCCCGACACGATTAGTTTTTGCCTGACTACTATCATTATGAGTTTTCCCAACTGATTATTTCCTCTTGTGCACAGATTGTTCATCGACATCCATTGCTTAACTGGGATCAATATTTATGGATCACAAAACCAATTCGACCAGATTACCACCATCTAATATCTGCACACTATTCACAGCAATCCACAAGCCACTCATCACTCCACGACGACTCACAAATGAATGATCACAGAGAAGAAAACACTAAAAATGTCCAATTACTGAAAATGAAAAATTATTGAACACTATAAAGAGAATAAAAAGCAAAATTAAGTAAAAAATTAACAAAGTGAAGCCAAGCTACGCTGTATAAAAAAAAATGACTGACAATATTCCGACAATGAATATCAATGTCTGGCACATAGCAACACATTTGCTGTTGGTGTATGACGTTACTGTTATAAAGGACACCATATAATGTTGGAACAACTCGTGTTTCTACATTGAGCATAAATACAGATTATTATAAAACGTTTCCCTTATGGATTATGCAATTACATTTTTTTTTTTATTCGCATTACGGGTTTCCGCTCCAGAAACGTGAGTTTATCTAGATGCCCAGAACAATTTCGCTACACAGTGAGCGAGAAAGTTATCTCTCTCTAACATGACTTTCTAAACTCACATGAAGTTACGTTCCAATTCGAGCATAAATATTTCAAACTATTTTTGCTGACGGAAAACTAAACCAGTATTAAAACTTTTGAACTTTGCTTCATCTAAGCTAGAAACTATCATTTTTAAGACCCGAGGTGTATTTGGCATTACTTAACTTACATCCGTCCATGACTACTGACAGGAGCCGATTGCTCATGAACTCGGCTTCGGTCAGGGTTTGTAAATCCCTTCCACATACGTGGAAAAAACTTCGAGGCGTATAGATTGCTACAGAAATACGAAATTAAGCAATTTAATAAAAACATTTCCGGTTAAATATTTCCGGTCACGTCGTCTTCAAGTATCATGGGGAGCCAATGAGGCTGCAGTGACGTCACTACGCAGGTAGCGCCACAAATCCTCGGTGCCAAAGTTAGTAGTTATTCTGCAAACGGACGGAGCAGTCATGCTGCTATACTCGTAGTCGGCGTGTCCGAGTCGTCCCCCATCGGACCTCGAAGTCAACCGTCGTCGGACAACAGCTACTCCGGGCGATCCACGTATTCGCCCCGGTCAGCCAGCACAGCTGAACAGCAACGAAATTTGTCATCCAAGGTAGGGATGGACGTTTTGTAAAATATTCCGGAGTAGGCTGGTTAAAACGTAGTTTTTCTATGCAGGANGGGTTAAAACGTAGTTTTTCGATGCAGGAATCCGTCGGTGCCAAACAGGAAACGACCAGGCATCTCACCATGATGTCTTGAAAGTACCATTATTGGTAGTCCTCTGAAGTGTGCGTTCTTCGCATGGATAAACATTAGGAACGCGTTCTTTCATTATTTTCGTTTTAAAAAAATTGTGTTTCAAACACGTTGCAGCGCAGTTGAAGCCCCAGATACGTGAGCACGAAAATAATTTTTGTTAGCAAAAAAGAAAACATTTTATATTGAACCACACGCTGTTCTACTTTTACACTTAACACGCGTTTCCATATTTTTTAAATCGCATGTTAAAATAACGTTCTTATTGTTCTTGGAACACACAAATAATAAAAACTAACTCATTTGCAGATAAGACAATTTGCATTGTGCAACAGTGACATAAACTACTCAAACTTTGTACGTAGTCACACACCGAGAATTTTTTGCATCTTTAATTGTAGAGAATAAAGCAATATTTTCACATGTTTTACTTGTTTTTAGCTCTGCTGACTTAAAGAGAAATAACTTTCACTAGTGATATAATAATAAAATTAATATAGTCAATGCCTTACCGCGAATATTTTTTTAACGTGTTGTTAACGGTTTTGTTTATTAACCGGTATTTATAAACAGCAAAGTTGTGATCTTTACAGAATGTTACGCAAAACGTATGGACTACAAAATATTTTATTTCTAAGAAGCGATATCGAATATCCATTTGAAGCAAGAATGTCTCTACGGTATTGTTTTAGAGGCATTATTCTAATATAATTTTTACGAAATCGGACTTCCCGCTTAAAATTAAACGCTTCAACTAGTCCCTTGCGTACGCCTCTGAATTGTTTGTGTGCTTGCTTAGTACAGGCTTCCACGTCCTTTTTTTTTATTTTCGTAGCCTAAACAAATATGCTCCTGGGTATCAAGATTTAGTTAACCGATTTAAAACTATTTTATTCCAGTGTTGTTAAAATAGATCCACCCCCTTATACAAACGAAGTTTAAAACCGAAGGAACAATGGGTAATTATTAAGTTTAGGGACTTTTCTGAAAAACACAAAAAAAAAAATTCAAAATTATGATATATTTCTACTCTACTAATCACGTAGAACACGAATATACTAGGGGCGTAGCTTTAAAATAAGTACAACATATTTAAAGAATTGAACAATATTGTGAAATGAGCAGTATAGACAGTTTGTTTACGTTTCTGAACGAAAGGTCCTAGACCAACAAAAGTTGTATTAATGGGTTCTGCACAGCTTACCTTGTTCATATTCAAGAGGGCGTAATGTGTAAATAAGTAGAACATATTTAAAAAACTTGCAAAATATGTTTGTTTACGTCTATTAACGTCAGAGGAATTATACCAGGTGAGTCAATTTACATTATTTTGGTGTGTTTTACGGTTCCTTTAAACCCCTACAATCCTACATTCGTAGTTTAGTGTAAAACCCTACTATCCTAGGTTAGTGTAAAACCCTACAATCCCCAGGTTAGTGTAAAATCCAAAAATCCTAGGTTAGTGTAAAACCCAACAATCCTAGGTTAGTTTAAACATGTAAAATAGTGATTCACCCATCGTGGGGTTAGGTTCTGTTAGGTTAGGTGGGCACATATTACAAAATTAGTCTGATGTTAATGCCCCTAGTATATTCGTGTTCTACGAGATTAGTAGAGTAGAAATATATCATAATTTGGAATTTTTTTTGTGTTGATGTTTTTCAGAAAAGCCCCTAAACTTAATAATTACCGTGTAAGCGGTTTGTTCACGTATGCTCGATCCTTCAGATAGCCCCACAGGAAGTAATCGGAGGCTGTAGGGTCGGGCGAACGTGGCGTTCAATTAATGTCAGAATTTCTTGAAATTATTCGCTCAACGAAAATTTGCCTCGAGAGGTTCATTGTAGCCCTAATTTCATGGGAAATTGACCCTTCATGTTGAAACCACATTTCAGGACGATTTTACACTACAGGGCGTAAAATATTGTCNAGTAGTAAATTGGCCCTTTAGACACCAGTATAAACACTTTCTACCAAGCGACAGTTTTGGTGCTTGTCAAACTTAATAATTACCGTGTAAGCGGTTTGTTCACGTATGCTCGATCCTTCAGATAGCCCCACAGGAAGTAATCGGAGGCTGTAGGGTCGGGCGAACGTGGCGTTCAATTAATGTCAGAATTTCTTGAAATTATTCGCTCAACGAAAATTTGCCTCAAGAGGTTCATTGTGGCCCTAGTTTCATGGGAAATTGACCCTTCATGTTGAAACCACATTTCAGGACGATTTTACACTACAGGGCGTAAAATATTGTCNTTTCATGGGAAATTGACCCTTCATGTTGAAACCACATTTCAGGACGATTTTACACTACAGGGCGTAAAATATTGTCAGTCATTTCCCGATATATCTCGCCAGTAATTAGAAAATGAAATCGTCACATTAAAAAAAGTAGGGCCCGATAACTTCCTGCGAAGTCACCCCACGCCAGGCGGTGTTTGGTAGCGTGCAATTGACGTTTATGAATTATCCTTGGATTCGCTTTACCCCAGAGACAATTCTGCTTATTAACGAAGCCATTAAAGTGGAAATGAGCTACGTTAGACATGAAGAGTCGAAGAATAAATTCATGGTTTTCTCGGGAAAGTTCGTGGCTGCGTATCGTATAATTTCGGCTCTGATCGTGGTTCACTGGTTTCAATCCTTGCACCAACTGTTTTTTTTTTTTTATGGAAACTTCTTTAAATAATTCCTTTAAATTCGTCTTAAGAAAGTTCCATAGAACGCCTTCTCGTTGATGTTTGGGGTTATTCTTCAACACTGGCTCTAACTTGTTAAATATTGTCTTCATTGGGAGCCGAACGGTGTCTGCCAGTAGGTGGAAGGTTCATCACAGAACTCTTTTCCTAAAAGCGTTGCATGTGTTTGCAAATCATTATCGCTNTCTGCCAGTAGGTGGAAGGTTCATCACAGAACTCTTTTCCTAAAAGCGTTGCATGTGTTTGCAAATCATTATCGCCGAGGGTCAATTTATGACCCGGAAATGACTGCGGTAAGCTATTTGCGCCAAAATAACGGAGCTGTTATTTTTAAAATAAAATTCCACTACTTTCAGTTTTTGTTCCTTTGTGAAATTCCTGTTTATTAAACTCCCAAAACTCATTTTTATGAACCCATAAAAAAATTAATTGGAAAATGTATATGATCAAACTCCCAAAACTTAGTTACCACATTGAATAACTAACAAAAACGTTACTTACATGTGAAATCGTACCCAGGCTTTTGGCCCATTCTGTAGTTTAGTATGCCTCGGCAACCAGGTCATAGATAAAAGAGCTGCCTGACTCTTTGCCGGCCAGCTGTAAATTCAGTCGAACATTAGACACCTAACAAATACACAAACTGTACGTAATGCGTTTTACAATTGGGTGGTTGAAATAACTTTGTCGTGTGCGTACCTTCACGGCCCAGCACTGTTCACATGAATAAGGGTTTAAATTTATGAGACAAGAACGTGAATAAAGCTACTTTCAATACCCGCTATCCAGCGTTTTTAATAACGATGGAGATCAGACATCTGGAAGGCTGGTTTAATCTACAGTCCAGCGCGGAATGTCTTCTTTTTATGAGGTTTCATTTTTATGCTATTGTCTTTGAACCAAGTGGGAAAGTTATAAAAGCATTTTCTTGCACTTTACTTTAAAATATACCGCAGTGGTACACGCAGCTGTATATTGTACCAAAAACAGTGCAGGTGCACAAAATCTTAACCAGGTATTTTCAGTTTAATGTACATGGAGATAAAAGCAACTGTTGTTGCAAGTTCTGACTACGTTCTGTAGACATATTCTGCATACAGCTAAGCGGTTAAACCGCATGTTGCATTCTGCTTTACGTGAGGTCAATATGGATAAACATTTATCACGCAAAGTATTACCTTCCGTTTCAGATTTCCATGCGGTAAGGTGTGAGAGTGTCGGTAATGTTTGCTTGGTTGCTATATTGCACAACTTGCAGTTCAGTGGTTGGTTGAGTTTCTGTCACTACTGCATTTGACAGTGGAACTTACAGCGCGTTCCACGTTCCTCTCAAACGGAATGGCAATNTTGAGTTTCTGTCACTACTGCATTTGACAGTGGAACTTACAGCGCGTTCCACGTTCCTCTCAAACGGAATGGCAATTTCTGAAGTCTGCAGTACATTATCATGTGTAATGTTATGCGTGCTTTAGCTAATATGTTCTCATCACAGTAAGCACTTTTTATGAACGGTTTTGTTTTAATTTTTACTTTCTTTCTAAAAATATTTGCTGGTATATGTTTATGGTTGATTTTAATTATGTTCCAATCAAAATTGTTGATATAATTATTTCCACATAAACAGGTAATAAAATGTTTGCATCGCTTACTTAACCTTTAAATAAGGAAGAATTTTTTAAATCNTTATTTCCACATAAACAGGTAATAAAATGTTTGCATCGCTTACTTAACCTTTAAATAAGGAAGAATTTTTTAAATCTAGTGAATTTAAACCTAAATTGGAACCCATAGGCCGTGTTAATAAACTTTCATAAAGTGAGTAATAAAAACGTTTGTAGGATGCCATCATACTCTAGGAACTACATATTTCGCCATTAAAAANCTTTCATAAAGTGAGTAATAAAAACGTTTGTAGGATGCCATCATACTCTAGGAACTACATATTTCGCCATTAAAAAAAATATTTTAAATTGATAAATTTTGAATTTTTAAAACTATTTAATAAATTTTTACCTTGTTAGTATTATAATGATATAATTTTATATCGTATCGTCATACTCTATGTATGAATGATTGAAATCGGACAACGCTGATGTCTGTTAACATAATGTAGCTAGTACATTAATTTTATATACACAGTACCAAGACGAGATTTTACTTCACTGTAATCTTTATAAGATTTCGTCATCTAATAAATTATTTATTATTCAACTGAGAGAATACTAGTATTTTAATAAACATTTCTAAAACGAAATTTTTTTATGCATAATTCATATACGCTGCACTACTGAATAAATAAAAATGTTTTGGAATTGTAAGAAGATTTTGTAGTTTAGATTCAGCAAACCAAACGCCTCTAAAATAAATCAGGCCATCAGTTCGCGAAAACAGCCGATTATACCTGTAGACGGGCCGGTCTTACCTGTCGATCCATCTACGGGAACATCTGTCACTGCCAAATTGACCCGAAGCCTCCTAACACCGCTTTTTTTTAAACTAAAGGTTAAACTAGCCAAATTACACTACCTGACATGCTTTGTTATTGGACAAAACAGGGGCGTTTTTGTCAGTGTAATGTAGTTTACCAGAGACTTGAAGATACATGAAGGGGTATTTAAGCAAAAAAAAAAAAAAAAAAAAGTAATTGCATTATTTTTCTTCGTTTCTTACCACTACAGTTCTTAGGGAATGAAAAAATTGTGAAAGACTGCATGTGGTCTCGTTGAATTTCCCTTTCGGGTCTGGTAACATCTGAGGTTCAAGACTGCGGCCTGTGGTGCTGAAGTAAAGGTGAGGGGTTTTCTAAAATGGAAGGCAGTGCTATTGACACATCTCCTTTACAATAACCATGCGAATAGTTTATGTTCGCATACTCTTCTTTACGAAAAGTAGTAATTAAATATACACAACTTCAGGATGAGGTATCACCCTATGTTGGGTTCAACTGGCGAAACATTTGTGCGAGGTCGACAGGCGGACGATCGTCACCCTTGGAGTGAGTGTTTGGACGGCTCGAGGTCTTGAGAGCCGATGACGGTGAAGTGAGGTGAGTGTGGAGCAGGGGAAATGGAAGATCCCCGAGGAAACCAGCTGATCAGTGACATCGTCTGGCACGATTCCCACATGCGAAAATTCGGGAGCGACCCCGCCGGGAATCTAACCCGGTTCGCCTAGGTGGGAGGTGGATACTTTAACCTCTACGCCACCACGGCCCCAGTTGCCCTTGAAGGGTGACATGAAATGAAACCACACAAGATATACGTTCCCCGGGAATAGCCTTTAAATTCATAAGTTTTGAAACGAGTTACAAAACATGCCGGTAACTGGAATTCTGGTCGTTAGCGTTCCATGAATCCCGAAAAGTATCCAGAGTTTATTTGCCTACCCTCAGGAAATTATTTATTGATTTAATTAATGAAAATAAATAATTTTATTAACGTTATTAAATTTATGCTGCTCCCGGTTATTGTGCCTGGACGCCTGTGTCCAGACCTACCTTAGAACCACACTACTACAAAGGCGCAATCAAATTCTATTTTTTACCTAACACAAGGCACAGTATCATGCTAACAGTTAGAGAATCGTTGTTGCACCGCAGAAGAAATAACTTCGGTGTACGACGCATTCTCTTTGCAGAGTCAGCAGCTGAGGCCTTCTTTAGTAACGCGCACTCACCAACCGGCAGCTACTTTGCGTTCTATGGCAGAGGCAAGCGTGCGTCGAAGTATAAGCTGGCAGGAACAAGTGCCCCAACTTTTATGTGCTCAAATTACGGTGCAGTCGCGCAGTGAACTACGAGCCGTTAGACTTCTACTGGACGATCTTACGTAGTAGAGACAATTTTAATCTGACGCAAGCCCTTGCGATAATGACGGCCCATACCAGTGAAAGATGTCCTCGGTCTGGTACAGATGCATTGTGATGTCCAGTTAAATGATTTGTGTTACAATTTCNCATACCAGTGAAAGATGTCCTCGGTCTGGTACAGATGCATTGTGATGTCCAGTTAAATGATTTGTGTTACAATTTCTCTTGATTTAGCACCGAAATGTCTTTCACTATCAGACGAAATTATTTTTACTTAGATTACTTAAATTTCATCGAAATGTTAATTTTTAATGGATGGACTTCTCACATATTGCAGAATATGTATAAAATACTGCATGTTGTTCTCCCTTATTAAGTCCGTTTTGTAGATATGGCTTCCAAACTAGCATTAGGAGTACGGATAGCGTATTCAGAGTTGTATACTTGGATCACTGAGAGAAATATTTTTTGTAGGTAAACTGATTGTGGATAGGTAGCGTGGTTTCTATCAGAAATGTTTTCAAATTTCTACATTGCGGTCGAACACAGTTTGTTTAAGTTTGTTAAAATATANAAACACAGTTTGTTTAAGTTTGTTAAAATATATTACGAAAAAAAATATTCCGTTATCTCTGTGCACGTGTTTTGCTGTGCATAATAAGTAAATACAAACAAGTTAAAATATTTGTTTCCGGAGNTTTTGTAGGTAAACTGATTGTGGATAGGTAGCGTGGTTTCTATCAGAAATGTTTTCAAATTTCTACATTGCGGTCGAACACAGTTTGTTTAAGTTTGTTAAAATATATTACGAAAAAAAATCTTCCGTTATCTCTGTGCACGTGTTTTGCTGTGCATAATAAGTAAATACAAACAAGTTAAAATATTTGTTTCCGGAGNTTCCGTTATCTCTGTGCACGTGTTTTGCTGTGCATAATAAGTAAATACAAACAAGTTAAAATATTTGTTTCCGGAGCGATGTTTGTACTCAAATAATAAATTTGAGAGTTTAAAATTTATACCATTACAATTTCCGTATATCAGTGTTGGGCATGTATACTTACATAATTTCAGATGTGACGCATAACATTTGGATTTTCTAATACTTGTTGTGTTTTAAGTGATTCTAACTGTTACAGGTGCCTTGTGATACGTTGTGTCTAACTGCCGCAGAAACTATAAATTTCTGGTTCTTCGTGTAAATTCGGCATTCTTCGTTCTCGAAACCCGAAGCCGTAAGAAACAGACATTTTGTATTTACAGAGCTCACTTCCATCTTTTGACGTTACGGATCACATTTCCATATATCAGCTGTACATTTCCGTAAAAATTGCAGTGACTATACTGAAATTTTTTATAAAGGCTGTTCACGATAAAGTGAGCACTTTCGAAATCAACCCTTGAACACCGTCACTGTCCCTACCTGCATAGGCCTACGTTTTAATGAGTACACTGATTGGCACGTGCCCAGTAAAGTTGGAAACGAGGGAGGTAAAGTAGTTCCATGTGTTAACTTCGAATTATAAGTGTTAGGTAAACCTTTTTAAAAACTGAAATGATATTTTTTTTAATTTCCATCTTATTAATACATTTGAGCGTAAGCATTATAGAATGTTTTAAATATTTACTTATCTTACAATTTCACAGTTCTACTTTACCAAAGCATGAATAAAGCAATGCTAATTTTACATATGGCGGAAGAATACACAATGTCACGTGCATCAAGTGCGCCATCGCCGCTACGCGCAAGGTTCTGATTAGGCGTGCAGTGTTCTCGTCGTGCTGCGTGTGCCTATGGGACTTAAAGCGGTGACCCTATAATCTTTCATTATTGTAAAGTCAGTATTAAGGTTCGGTGCACACCCCTCGAGTATTTCTTTATGTATATAAAGCGTATATTTTGAGAAACAGCGCTTAGAAAAAGCTGGTTTTAACTTTGTTTGAATGCTTTGAAACGGTGTTTATAATGAGCGTGGTGTCTTGAAGATATTCGACAGGTATAGTCAGAAGTGTGTGTTCTTTTCGTAGTTCAGCACATTTGACGTACATTTAATAGTTTCGTAAGAAAACCAGGATTTCGAACATTCTGCCACGCAGTTCCGGCTACAGGTGTGCGGGCCCGCTGACAACCAAAAATGTACTGTAGAGTTTTGTGTTATTTGTACCAACTGAAAACTTCTTCACAATTTTATAAATTCTGGAATTCCAGTAGTCTATTTTTATAGAGTCTAGTTTCACATCATTTCCAGACAAATAAGCGGCAGTAATTATCGCAAATATGAAGCATGTCACTTGTTACAGTGAGAGCAATGCAGGTCAAGACCAAGCGCGGAAGCTTGTTAATCGCGGTAAAGGCCGCACGCGAAGGGCACTTGGCCAGCAAGACGGTTCTTGTCACGGACTGCGGGAAGAACAGCGGTGTGTCTTGACAAGAGAGGCCCACCGGAGTGTGGAGACGCGTCGAGGATACGAAGTTGACACCAACACGCTCCCGCCGACATGGACGCTATGATTGAAACTGAACTCCGCTAAAAACAACTAGTCTCAGGTTGGAATTCATAGTCGAAGATTTCTTTGGAAAATAAGTCATACTCTATGACGTAATGCTTTTTCAAGCATTACTTACTCGAGCGATGAATTCATAAACAGTGTCTCGACTAAGTAATTCTCATAGAAGTATTACTTGTTCAAGAGCTTTACGTTATGAAGATGCCAAATAAATATATGTATAATATCAGTACCAAAATAACAAGGGCATAAGTGTTGTTTTATTTGCAGCAATCACCCAGCTGGAATAAATATTTACACTAGGTTGTTATTTTTAATTTGTTACTGGTATTCCGAGCAATTTTAATTTGTTTTACCACACATTTGAGATTAAATAATTNGTTGTTATTTTTAATTTGTTACTGGTATTCCGAGCAATTTTAATTTGTTTTACCACACATTTGAGATTAAATAATTATGTGCGCATGTTTGTTTCATGTTACATTTTTTTCCCGGCAGCTTTTTATCAGTGGAAAAAAAACATGCATGGTTAATATATACTTGAATATATAAAATATAATATGTATGTTGTTACAATGACATCCCAGTTAATTTAAAACCTACGACACCTTTTGAAGATAAAATTCCGAGTATTTCCGTCCGTTGTCAATCACAGTCCCACGAACGACAATATTGAGCGTAAAACGCGTCCAGTCAACATAACCTCGGTTTCATTACTCTAATTGAAAATACGGTCGATCACAACCTAGCTGGTTTTGGGAACGTTCTTGTTAGTAGTTTTTGTATTATAAATTACAAAATGACCCAGTTTTGCGAATTAAAATTTATGTTGTAATTTCTTAATTAGCGCTTGGTCAAATGTAATATTGAAATTTACATATAGAAAAANTATATATATATTTTTATATTTTTTTTCTAAAATAATTGTGTGTAGCAATATTCTCTGAGAAAGTCACGTCAAAATTTTTTTGTTTAAAATGGTTATCTTTAAAATTGACTCGATGAGAATAAATTTCGTTTAACATTGATTCCCCATTTGAAGTTCGCGGCTACCAGCTTGAGCCGTTAAGAGCCGCCCAAATATCTCCACTCGAAGTAACCAAACCCCATTGCACACAAAGGTTATGGAAAGAGATTGTTTTCACATCAAAGCTTGTAGGTTTTTAATTTCCTCTTTTGTCTCATGTATTTAAGTAAATTATTTTCATATTTCTGTAACTGATAGGAACGTAAATATCTCGTGACTAACCTGCTCATAATACCAATATTCAGTGCTTGAGTTCACAACTAAGCCAATTTTATGAAGAACGACTTATATATGCGAAATAGCAATGCTTGATTGGTTATGAATACTTGAGAAATAGGCAAGACTTATTTTAAGAAGTTCACGAACGGGCAATAATCCGGCTGGCGGGATTTGGTGTTCGAACAAACTGTAGTCGGTCGTATTAACGCCAGTACAGTTGAATAAATAAAATAATAAACTAATGTCACAAAAATCATTGAAACTACACAAAATCTCTCAATTCTTACGTACTTCACAGTGATTCGACAAGGTATGCCATTGGTTCAGACTAAAATTGTGTTTACGCTGTATGTTATAGCGACGAGTACAATAATTTAAAACATTCACTCTCGTCGAATTGTTGACAAATAGCTGGAGAATTATTAACTATAGTCCATTAACAGTTACTTAAAACTTTTCTGAAGCACTGTTAAAGTTCTACTTCCAAGATTCTCCTTTACCGCATGCAAACAAAGCTTAACCGAGCTATAAAATTTCACCAAAGGAACAATGCAATGATATTTTGCATAAGAACTACTTATTACTAGGCACACATTTTTCTTCCTTTTTTATTAACATTAATTATAAATGAAATATTATAATTTATAGATAAAATATTAGTAAAAATGTAATTTAACCTAAAATAAGTTAGTCCTTCTATGTTAACACGAGTATAATAAAATGCTTGAGATACACGACAGACTGAGGAATCAACCAAGCACGCCATAATCTTACAATTGGTTACTTTTCGAAGGTTTGATTCTAAAAGTGTGACAAAACTGCTATAGACTATGGGCCTCTATGCGTATATCAATAAATGTATTCGTAGTCTTCAATTTTTCTTAACTCTTCACTATGGCCGCTTCTGGATATCACAGGTTCATGCACAGCTCAGTATCCTTTTCTCGATACACTTACGAAAATATAAGATACATTATTAAAAATAGCATTGTGTCAATATTCATTCAAGGTGTTAAAACGAAAACTTTTTATATAGATATATTTTAAAGTTTGATATCTTTCCGGAATAATGCTATCCGTTAAGAATGATAGAATGGATTATATGACTGACAATGTATGTGTTTTTATTGCAGTGACTTTGTATTAAAAGTCACGAAAGTGCAGGAAACTTACCTGAAAACATAATAGTAACGCTTTAAAACAGTTTTTGCTCCTTCTGAAAAACACGCATAGTTGTATAAAATGAATAAACCAACATATTTACTAACTAATTAAACATAAATTAATATATTTTACTTAAGAATGCCCGAAAGTATGTAACTTTTCCAGTACACAAGCTCTGAAAGTCCTATGCGAATGAAACTCTTCTATTACTTTTCCATACGCTGTTTTAATACTCGTTTGCACTGCAGTTTCAAATCTGTAACGTTGAATATTAAAACTATAAAGTCAAGCAGTTAAGATACAAATAAACAGACTATAAGTGAAAACTACCGTTGTGTATTACAAATTCATCCAACATTTATTAAAGGCTATTTTTAAAAACTTTAAATAATTCTTTGTCGTAAAATAAACATGTATTTTTTATTCTCAGCCTAGTATTTTAATGTTGAAAAAATTATAACTAAAATATTCTCCATCTGCAAAATGGTTTATAAATTTTTTTAAGGGTAATTAAATTCTTACATTAAAATTATTTATTTTATGTAATATACCACCTGGCAGACACTTACAAAAACGTTGTTCAACTATCTGTAAGTCAAAATACTAAAACAAAAAATACATCAGCTAGTTACTGAATAACTACCGTAAATGAAATAGTACAGCTCTGATTCCCTCAAAGATTAAATAAAATATATGAAGCAATGTTTGAGAATAGTAGGATGAGCAGTCAGATTATACAGGATGATTCTAAAATCATGGGACAAACATTGAGGGGTGGTAGAGCTCATTAAAAAAAAACAATTATTGTATAGGAATATTTGGGCGGAAGTGGCAGATTCTGGCATTGTGTATTAATCAGTCTTCAAAAGAGGCTGCTGGAAATTTAGTAATTGAATGAGAGACTTTTCCATGTTTTTGCAACCCTATGTATAATTTTGGTACAATATAAAAATAAATAAATAATTTATAATTAAAAGTATTTTTTATCGGATAATAAATACAGATTTAAGTTTTGACATAACCCATGCCTATTAAACCGATATGGCGACCAGAAACAAACATATGCTTGAAGAATTAGTAGGTTTAACTGCCAAGCGCTTTTGGGTACGTTCGACAAACCAGAGTCTACGGCTTCCGAGCACTCCCTGGGTCGATTCGAAGATTGCCGAGCTCGTCAGAGTCGAGCCGAAGACCACCAACCACAGCCACAGAGCTCCCATTTAAAATACATTGCCTGTGAATGCCCAAAATCATACTACTAACGTTGCATTGCACTGCATATAATGTATGTATTTTTGTAAATTGTTTAATGGATATGATCGTCGTATATTTAAATATAACGAGTGCACGTACATTTCCAATGCGTTCACTATAAAACTTCAGTTGAGAATATCTTTTTAAATCCATAGACGTCTGGCCTACCGAACTGTGACATATATGTGTGTGTGTGTGTGTGTGTATATATATATATATATATATATATATATATATATATATACATATAGAACTGCTCTGTTTGTGATCTTACTTTACTCGTTTATAAGATAATATTTTTATAAACAGCTAAACACCAAAACATATGAGCAGCAACAAAACATACTTCTCTGTAATCCGGTTTTCACCTATAATAGACCAATAATATTAATAATTTACAAGGTAATGCTATTATTCTGACTTTCATTTAGTTTTCATGGAACCATCATGGTGCTCTGGTAAAATTACATGGCATTAAATGTGGCGAATTCCACTGCGTTGATAAAATTGTACATGATACGTGCTATTTATATAAATATATCTCGTGGTACCAACTGAGGTCAAACAAAAAATACCCTAATTGAAAGATACATATTTTCGAATAAATAGCTGAAGTTGAATACTCATATCTTTCCTGTTCACATCACGGTTTGATAGCGCAGTAAATTAGATAAGTTTTACAACAAAATACCGTACATTGTTTTCAAATCTCCTTCAGACTCTGGCTGGAACACATATTCTATCATTATTCTATAACTAATGTAGTTTCACAGAAGCAGCCTACTGTATTACTTTCCACTGATTCGTGTTAGAGGCACTTCCACCTATTTGTGTTGTTAAGATGGGCTGAGAATCAGTTTATATTTATTCGGGTGTATTGTGTTATTTATTGTGTGTGTCTATTGATAAAATACGCGTTTATTTTTCCTCACATATATTTTTATTTTATCTAAACATCTGTACATTTACAATTCACGGTATCGACATATTTATCGTTATAATCCAAAATCACCAGAATTAGCTTAATTTTATGTGTGTGTAGACTTAAATCTTTATTTTCTGCGCGTCGTTATAATTTTTTATGCACTATTTAATTTATGTAATTTGAAACTTATTTCTACCAATTTTTAGGAATGTTCGTGAAAGAGAATGTCATGGTATTTTTATGTTATTTTCCATTAACATCAACTTTAGTAATACACCATATGTAATTGCATTACCAGGAAGTGCACCGAAAATGTTCCTGGAGGGGTTAAGCCAAATGATATAATCGTGGATAACTCCTCAACGACACGAGGAATGATTCTTGAAAAAGGATGACATGTTCATTAGAAACATATTTTAAAAGCTCGATGTATATTACGACACTCTTTTAGCACCAGATATTTTAGATTCTAGGAAACAGCGGAGCATGTGTCTGCGAAATGTTGCGCCAAAACCTGTTACAAAAAATGAAAAGAAAAAGGGTTCTCCTGCCACACGAGACTTACTCGTTCAGTGTAACGCAATATCTTTAATTTTTTTTAGTATGCAATGTTTTGTAACATAAATTTTAAATGCAAATTACGTTTTTATCGTAGTTGTCTTTAACACGCAATGGAAGATCTCTCAACGTCAGGAACTGGGAAGGAGAATAAACATTTGTTGTGTGCTATAACAACACGCAATTAAAATTTCGCTCTTCGAAGCAGTAAATTCTTTATTGACATTTAAAATATGAAGAGCTCTTTCAGTCATGATTTTTCCCTGAACCTGAGACATTTTTCTGTGAAAAGTAAAATATGTATTCACATTCTTAAGTATACGTTTTATAAGAAAAATTCGTAACTACTATATAGGTGTTATACGCATTTCATACATTCCTATAATTGTGGCTTTGGGTTTCTGTTTTGTTTATTTTTTTGTGAACTTGTGGGCACTGGACGTAGGTATTTCTGTAAGTGTAAAATTAAAAAAACTAAATTATAAAAATAAATATATAAATTGAAGTTTTTCTGAGCTGTACCAAATGTATTCAAAGTAACATAATACAGTAAATTCATTTCCAAGGAGTTACCATTAGCAAAATAATAGTGGAGAAACCGAGGAACGAAGTTGGTCCTCGTCCTACAAATTGCAAAATTATTACTTATTACCACACGGTTTACAGGGAATTCTACATTTTGTAATTTACAGTTTATTCTTTATCACGAAAGAGTGCACCTTTCTGACATCAGCGTCTAGTGATATATCATAAATGACATGAACATCATCCGATGCACGTCACCTTACTTAATAATATAACTGCACTAAGCATAGCCCCTTGAAACCTTTTACAGACTAAACGTAGCATACACTACTTCTAGATGCATGTCACAACTAATAATGGCCTTCTAACTTCCTAACCTATTGTTCAAAAAATTGCCGCCAACTTGACGTAATCGCATAAAGAACTCGTGCTGTTGACTATGCTTGTTGCGGATCACAGCCACGGGCGTCATTCCAGCTGTGGTACGGTAACAGACTCCATGTGCGAGTCTTTGCGTTTACGAAATATACGAATTACTGTATTTAACCACGAAAACAAAAAATTTCTTATCGAAATAATGACAATCAACATTTTGCTTTCCATTATGTATTAAATGTTTGACAATATCTTTCAAAACATTCAAGATAAAATTTTTTTTTAGATATTTAATTTTACGTAAGAGTGGTTACAAACCCGAACTGATTATCAGACTTTTTTCTTTTATTTCTTAGTGCCTTACGGAAGCTTCACGAAGAATCTCGCAAGTGTATATACAGACTGAGTATAAAATAATACCCGAACTTTGAAGATCTATAATATCAAAACCAAACACACTACCACCTTGATTGACCAATCAAATGAACCGTGGAACCATTACGTTTGTTTACCATACATTCATAGATGTTAAATGTGACCACCATGAGTGGCCCTAACGACATCTACGCAATAATCAAACTCGTTCTACACTCTTATCAGCATGTCCGGTCTTACGGTATGGATGGCGTTCGTAACTCTCGGTTTAAGGTGGTGAGGGGGAAGCGAGCTCTCATTCGACACGTCAATGTGAAGGGGACGGTCTGATGTTTCCTATATGGGCCCAGAACGAGGTATAAGATGCCTTCATGTCTAAGCTGGTTTTTAGCGATGAAGCGACGTTCCATACAAATGGTAAGGTGAATCGGCACAACGTACGTATATGGGATCAGGAGCCTCCACATGAAACCACCGAACATGAGCGCGCTTCCCCGTGTTTTACGCTGTATCCAAAGACCGGAAGGCATTTGAGTGTAAACTATGAAAATTCTTCCAATTCAGAGCGAGGGCTGCTATCCCCGACTTCTGCATCCCGATAAATCGAGGACGTGTGTCACTCAGATCCAATCGTACTCCGCCTTTCCGGTGGGCATACAGAGCATTGATGGGGCGGTTGGGTAAATGAAAACCCACTAGTGCCATGGAAAAAAATGGGGGGCACGGGCTGATCGGGTTTGCCCCACCAGAGGTTCTCTCTGGTGTACCGATCACTAGAGGTTGGACTCGTGCTGGCAGTGGTTACCTCTGTATGCTGGAGGAGGTCTGGAGAGATTCCCCTTCTTAAAGAAAGACCGGGCGGTGAGTGGCAACCCGCTCCGGTTGTGTCCTGGAGAGAGACTAGGGATCCAGGTAGTACCCCGGCCAGACCACACGCTTGGTGTCTGAGTACGAGGGTCTCAGAACATTGTGGAAGGGTGCTTTCTGTCGTACTTGTGTGTCAAGTCGGGGTTTTGGATTTGGTTACCTCATGTGCATGGCTGGGACACCTGCCATGGGAGGGCGTGATCCCTCTTCCCTGCCGAGTGGGCGACCGAAGCGCGGGATGTCTCTTGGCTAAGAGTGCTGCGTTAAAATATAAAAGTATGGGGGCCGAGAGGCTACTGTATTTGCATCGCGTATGTTTCCAAAGACACTGTTTCCAGCCCTTTCTTTTTTCACGAGCCCACTTTTACTGTAATCCCTTATTTGGACATGCTTACAGCGTGGTTGTTTCATCAGTTAGAAGAGGCGGCGGGGGACTTTATTTTCCAGCAGGATGGTGCACCACCCCATTGGCATCTAGCTGCTCGCGGATACCGGAACGAGACGTTGCCGCAACGCTGGATTGGACGAGAAGCAGTTGGTGACCAGGCTCATCACTGGCCTCCAAGAAGCCCGGATCTTACCCCGTGCAATTTTTTTCAATGGGGGTACATAAAGGATCAAGTGTTTCGTCCACCATTGCCGGCTAACATTGACGACCTCAAAACAAGTATTACGGACGCCATACAAACCGTAACACCAGGCATACTGACAAGTGTGTGGAACGAGTTTGATTATCGCGTAGATGACGTTCGGGCTGCTCGTGGTGGTCACATTGAATATTTATGAATGTATGGTAAACAAACGTCACGGTTTCGCGCTTCATTTGATTGGTCAACCAAGGTTGTAGGTTGTTTGGTCTTGATATTATATACCTTTAAAGTTGGGTTTTTTATACTCTTCCTGCATTTTATTTTCAGCGTTACATGTACTGTGAGTTAATTTTCAGACAATTTACACATTCTTCAGCAAACACAGCCTCTGCTTTTATTGTACACTACTGACCCAAAAAGTTGTTAGAAAAGGATAAAATATTTTGTCATTTACAGTCTTAGTGGTTCATTCTATAATTTAGTTGTATTTTAATTAAACGACAAAATAAGTAACATATTATTTCACTTCACATTAAAATACTTTCTAACCAGGTGGCTGCTATTTTCCAATAAGCCAGAAAAATTTCTACTCCAGATTATTTAGGGTCATTTACTTTTGTTTACAAACGGGCTTATTTTAAAACTTTAAAAGACTGAAAATCTTAAATCTGATTCAGTACCTTGTTTGGTGTTGTCAAATGACTGTCGGAAATTTTATTGGTTGGAAACATACATGCACACAAGGTCTATGTACGTATATATGCAGACATACGTCCATATAGGTAAACTCATACCACTTGAAAAGGTAGTCACCTCTTCAAGAAGAGTGAGCTATGTGAAGAAAATTAGCACGCGATAAAAATACTGCCTTCTTCCCGCGCGTTACATAACTGAAGATCACTTTCAGTTTATGCATTTGTCGTGGCCAATAATTGCATCTCTCACTTATAATAACAATCGTTCTCGAGCACGAATTACTTGCCAAAGCCTTCCACAAAGCCTTTCCTAATGCCGTTTTAAAAATTTAAAAACTGTGAAAAAAAAATAGTTTTCACTAGGCAGAGAAAACCTAACTTGGTTGATTCATGAGTCACCTGATTTACGTAAATCTTTAAAATTTCTGTTTCTAAAAGTTTTGCAAGGCTATTACTTGAATAAAATATTAGCTTAACTCTTATTTCTCGTTGCACTAAGAGTGGTTTGCTGTATATTACAATTTTCTTTAAACCGTTTACGTAAATAACCACCAGATTTTTAGGTAACGTAAGAGTAACTTACTGAATAAATATTTTAACATATTTGAAAGTAACGAGTTACTTGTTTCTCCAAAATTAAAATTATATATTAAAGTCTGGCGTATTTGCTGAGGTATAACAGATCCGTTTGCACTTCAGCGAATATGTACATCGTACATTATAAATCATTACATTAGTTCTTAACTTATCATCATTACCATGAAAGGGGCAAAGAAATTAATTTTTAATAGTAGAGGTAAACAAAAATTGCAAGGAATACATTTATTTATGCGTCTTTTCTTTGGTGGCGAAGTTAAGGCAGCAGCCTTGTCTTACACTTAACCACTTTTAAACCCCAATATAAACTTTCGACGTATAGTGCACAGAGGAAAAAAGTGCTAAGTAACCTAAATGCAATACAAAAAACTCCAGGAGTTTGTAGATATCAATTTTTCAGAATCTTATTACAATGCTATTTTACTATACGTTTACAGATTTAAAATATGGCAGTTTATATTTTTACGTTAAAGCTAACACAAGTAGCGTCGTTTTCTCGTTAAATGTTCCTTGCAAATTACAGTGTAACACTTGCAGGTTACATGAATTAATATTTTTTTTTAGTGCATAATTTTGTTCAGTAGTGCGCTATCGTCACTTATGCAGTCCATAAAATAAAATCATTCGTTGCTACAAAATGTTTTGCAGAAAAGTTTATGTAAAATGCATATAAAATATTTAAAAAATTCGTATTACATCGTTATAAGTACTACTGTATCAGCAGATGATCAGACTAAAAAAACCAGGCCACGTTTTTTAAAAACATTTTCACTACATTTCTTTATAGAAAATTCTTGCTAACAGTAAATTATTACGTAACAAGATCTTTGGTGCAAACATTATGCACTAACATCGTGAAAAAATAATAATTCTTGATCAATTTCCCAGAAATAAATACTGCCAATATAAGATTCATTATCGAATGAAAATGCATTCACATTCGTTCCTATGTGCTCAACGGCCACTTACTTGCCGTTTGACACAGAATTTCGGGCACACATCTCAACCGGCGTATATAAATAAATGTACATTTTTATTCCCATGGTCTCGTAAATGATGACAAATTCTGTCTGTTTGACGGGGAAGGTATTTGGTTATTTGGAAGTATTAAAANAGGTATTTGGTGATTTGGAAGTATTAAAAATTGGTTGGCAGTGCGCTCTGGCGACACAGAATCACACTACCTCCCACTTTACTTTTTCCTTTATATAATTTAAATATTCTTTTTAGTTTATCAAGCGGCAAGCAACTTAATTATTTATGATTTATTGAATGCTTCATCTTTCGAAGAGTGGCGACGGGACTTGACAGCTATTGGATCACAATCAGGGGTTAAGTTGGAAGAGAAGAATACTGGAGTGTCTTAAGCACATAAAGGTCACGTATTTTAAGTTAGGCTTTTGAGCCACCAAACACAAGTTGCACACTGGAATGTAGGCTTGGTACGTCGTGACCTAGAAGGATGTCTGAACACAATCGTGGCATAACTGAGAGTTTTGTGTTATGGTATGAGTGATCTTCTGAATGTAAATAAACATAGCAACAAATCTTGGTAACCAGGGAATGATTGGATCAGCCATGCTATCCTTATCATTTGAAGGAAGGCATTTTATTTTGGGTTTTCTTAAAATTTTTTTGCTTATGCAACTCTCAGTATACTTCCAGTATCGATGAGTCTCTCTGCAGGAATTTAATTAATTTTAACATTGACCACTGCCTTGGACAAAGAAGAGGAAGCTGAAGCAGATAGTTTCAGAAGAATTCTCATATTTTGTTTTAGAAGACACTCAAACTTTTGAGTAGTGACCTCTCTTGCCACATGAATGGCATTCAGAATTTCCAGCAGGACAAAAGCTCTTGGAGTGAATTGTCCATCCGCATACATTTTTGGTGCAACTGTTAACTACAGCAGCTTTAGTATCTTAGTGACTTAACTCGGTTGTAAGATTTTATTTTAGTGACAAATAATTTAATGTAAGCTTGTCACATATAGATGTATAGATTAATATAAGCGCGCCGGGGTTGTGGCGCTCAAAAACGTCACTGCTAGTGCCTGGGTCGTGGCTATGTGGAAAGCCATTTTGGGTGAAGTACTGCATGACTTCACCTTATCTATGGTGCAAAAATGTTTTTTTTTTCTTGTCGTTGCGTGTAGTGTTGTGAAGATTTTAGTTAATTTAAAGACGTTTGTCAAATACTACTAAAAACATACAAATATAGCATTTTTACAATGGATAATGCAACTCTTCTCGCTTTTTATCAAGTTTATTTCGAATTTACGAATTTTCAAAGTCCTTTGTTATATTTTCTAAAATCTGTACCAAAGTATCTGCTGACATTATAATCAATATCGATACCTTAACCTGCTTAGGATCCATTTTGCTTCCCATTTTGTACCATTGCACCTTACACAAAAATTAACATTTTTTCTTAAAATGCATGCAAATACATTTTTAGCCTACTTTCCGAAGGAAAGAAAGGCTTATGAGATCACTTTTTCATGTATGTGCGTGTGTGTGTCCCCCTTTCAAGTTTTGAATGCGTTAACCGAATTTTATCAAAGTGGGTACACATATAGTACTAAGTAACGAACCTGACTTTTGTAGTTTTCGACCACGCCAGGCAATTATTTTCAGAATGGCGGCCATTTTAAAATTTAGGGAGATATGTTATCTCGGAAAACATTCGACCGATTTTAACCACATTTTGTATGTTTACAGCGCACGTTGTAAGCATTAAATGCAAGGGTTAATATTGTTATTAATCTGCAATTTTGGAAGATAGCACCACATAAAAAAATAAAGCTTGTAAGTTATATCTTTAAAACTAATCAACCAATTTTCGCCAAATTTGGCACGTAAGTAATGCTATCTTTTGCCAGATAAATGTAAATAATTGAACTTAAGACACATATTTTCAAAATGGCTGCCATACAAATATTTTACGTTTATTTTGTATAACTACCATACCATTTGACCAATTTCAACCGAATTATGTACGCTGACAGTATATATTACAGGTATCAAATTAAAAAACTTTTCCCGCCATTTTGTAAGACAGTGCCACTCCAATAAATACATTTTTGTCATATCTCGGGAAAAAGTTGGCCTATTCCTGTCAAATATGGCAAACAAGTAGTACTGCGATAGTTACTGTTAACTGATATGTTTTAGGTATGTCAGACACTTATTTTAAAAATGGCGGCCGTATAGCGATTTCAGTTTTGTATGTTATATCGTCGAAACCATGTAATTCCAATGAAACTTTGTATGCTGGCTGTATGTATTACAATAATCAAATGTGTACAAACAAAATATCTTTCGTCCGCCATTTTGTAAAATAGTTTCACTTGATAAATTAAAATCTGTGATCTCCGAGAAACAACAGATTTTTACCCAATTTCGCAAACAATTATCACTATGACAGGCTATGTAAACTGATAAATTTTGAGAGGGTCAGACACGCATATTTTCAAAATGTCTGCCATATAAACATTTTAGCTCCGAATATTTTATCTACGTAACTGCAAAACAAATTTCAATTTAACTTTGTATGCTGACAGTATCAGTTATATCCATCAAAATTATCTATGCCAAACATAGAATTTCTTTGCCATTTTGTAAGATAGCACCACTTGAAATAATATAGTTTTTATGCCGTATCTCGGAAAACAAACAACAGATTTCTTTCAAATTTGGCGATGAAGTTGTAATGTAGTCGGCTATATTAATTTTTATGTTTTAAGTTTGTAAGTCTCTTATTTTGTGAATGGTGCGTATGCAAACATTCTAGCTTAGTGTGCTATTACTACGGAACTATTTAACAGATTTAAATTTAAATTATTATATATATTGTATTTTTGACAATAATCGAATGTGCTGATAAACTTTTTGCCCTCCATTTATGAAGATCGTCACATGAAATTGAGTTTTTTATGCCATATCTCGAGGACCAATCAACCGATAAGCATACAGAGATCCTCCTTTGCCATATTTTTTGCAAAGTAGTGTCAGGTGAGTAAAGTGAACAGTTTGTCATATTTGCGAAATACTCAACTAATTTCCACAACATTTTGCACACCTACAGAAGGTCATGTAAAGTTACATGATTTAAATAGTGCGAGACAATGATTTAAAAAATGGTGGCCGAATAAATATGTTCATATATTTGACACATCTATTTAAAAATTTAACCATTTCAATTATATTTTTCATGCTGACATTATATATTACATACATCGTGTACAGCGCCTCTTTTTAAGCAAATTTGTAAGATGGTCCTTTTTAAAAAAAATAAAATTTTTACGCCACTCTGAGACCAATCAGCTTATTTTCACCAAATTTTTCACACAAGTAGCGTTATGGTAATCCCTGTAAACGTGTGTGTTTTAGTGGATGAGAGACTCGTTTTCACAATGATTGTGGCGTAAATATTTCAGGTTAGTGAACCCTATCATTAAAAAATTTACACTGATTGCTTACGAAGTTGATGTTCAGATTCGTACCTCGGTGATACAGTTGATTGCAAGCTCACTTAATTTTAAGAGTTTTTCTGAATTAGAATCATGGGTAAGTAACTCGTGCATTTTAATAGTCTTTATAATGTTTCATATTTTTCTGGTTTCATCTCTAATCATATTGCTGTCAATGAGACGTCAACGTCTACCTGCCATCTCAGCTTTAAAGAACTTCACTAAAATTTATTTGCACCCATGTAAAGGAAAGTAGGCTCATTAGTTATCAGTAACTTCTTGTTTCTTTGTTTTGCCTAAATTTAAACGTTTTTTAAATATTCAAATGTTATAATTTCCTAAAAAATATTGTATAGTCTTCTATTTTTACTTTTATTAGCTAATTATTTTTTTTTAGATAGAACGTCATCCATTAACACCATAAAATTAATTTAGCAGTAAAATTACAACTGGATCAGGGATGCATAAGCTATAAGTAAATGCAGGCGCTACTTTCGTCGAAATGNATTTAGCAGTAAAATTACAACTGGATCAGGGATGCATAAGCTATAAGTAAATGCAGGCGCTACTTTCGTCGAAATGTCAAAATCTTGCTATCACAACTGAGACAGACTATAAAGTCGTTCCCACAATTTCGCAGCGTCGTTTGTTGTCAAGTCGCACGCAGGCAACGTTTATTTTCGCTCCGTGGCAGGAGGACGCACAACGGACAAAAATAAACGAAGCAGCGCTGCCGTCACAGTTCACGAACTTGATGACGTCAGCTGAGTAGCGGCGTTTCCGGGAGCTGCTCTAGCGGCGACGAATCACGCTAGAGGATGCTCTCCGTTCGGGAAGGCTCTGCTGTTTGCAGCGCATCCTGGCGGAGAGCTGGCTAGTTCAGAGGTGGAGTGGACCGCGCGTCGCGGTGTGACGTAATAGGGCACGTCGCCAATAAGCCTCGGGGTCGCCGAGCGGCTGCACTGCGCAGTGCAGGCAAGGAATTGACATACTGTGAAGCTGCCGACATTTCGGATGTAGATAGTCTGTTCGCGGTTTCTTCACACTTTTTCGAAGAGAACCTCTGGGAAATCATCCCGTGTATGACGTGTTTGATTGCTTCCTAAATAGTTTATGTATCACAAGCCTTTTTTTAAAACACTAAATGACCTCGGTTTTTGGTAAAGATCGAACTTTTACTTATATTGTATCTATACGTTATAATATTTCATTTGTAGCTTATATGAATAAATTCGGAGCAAAGATATGTGTTGTTAATGTCGAGTAAGAAATAGTTCTTACGCAAAATGTGGTGCGTTGACCATCTGCAGTAATTTTCCAAGCTTTGTTAACATGAGGCAGAGGAATATCCTGGAAGTTGAACTTTAGCAGGGCTTCAAAAAAGTTGAAAGTAACCGTGGATGGACTATAACCTAGCACCAGTTAGGAAAACTTTGTACCACCTGCTTTATGTGATTTCAGACGAAGGCTGGAAGATTCTATGCACTTCACTGTGTTTTTTATGATAAAAAGTGGTAACTAGGAAGTTAAACATCGGGGTGGCTGCTGTAAAGACTTCATTTGTAATGAAAATGTGTGGTACAATGTTACCCTGAATTGGCATACATTTACCTCAAATAATAGTACTGTTTCCACAATAAAAATTCAAATTTTACCCTCCCAGTAAAAATGTTTAAATGTGACACTTTTTCAAACATATCCAAAAATTTTTGTTAACACTTGTTGGAAGGAAAAATTTGATGTTTGTATTCAGTCTTCAAATTTTATTGTCAAATATATTTTAAGGTGGAAATCTGACAGTGTGATGGGGGCTTTGTAGAAATTACAGGCGTGAACCTATAATTTTATGGTGTAATAATAAAGACAAAAGAGAGTTGCCATGCACTTATGCTGTGTTAAGTAGCGTGTATTGGAAGTTTCCGAANGGTGTAATAATAAAGACAAAAGAGAGTTGCCATGCACTTATGCTGTGTTAAGTAGCGTGTATTGGAAGTTTCCGAGGGATAAAAGATTGCGAAACATTAGTATGAGCACTTTTGCACTTTCAAAGTACAAATTGGAGACGGAAATAGAAAAAGTTAAATACCATTCAGACATGAAACATTTCTTTAGTGTTATCCGCAAGCAGACACCACNGAGACGGAAATAGAAAAAGTTAAATACCATTCAGACATGAAACATTTCTTTAGTGTTATCCGCAAGCAGACACCACTGAAAAAATAATGAACCGTTTTTGAATGTCAACTATACGACTGAACCTCTGCGCTGCGACTGGCTGGGCAGACAACGCCACGTGCATCGCCACTGTGCGCAAGGCTCAGCAGTGTTTCCGTCCGCCTTGGAGCGTGCACCGACGGGACTTAACGCGGTGGACCTGTTATTTTATTGATGAAAGTGTGCAGAGTTCAATATAGTTCGCTCGTATCCGGGAACTTTTTTTTAAGTACAGCAGAATGAAAATACCATTTTTAAAGATATTTAGAGCATGCGTCATATCTTGAAAGTGTCATTTCGTCTTCGTCTGGTGTAAGTTTTCTTTCCGTAAAGAAATATACTGGGGACACTTTTAATAGTTTCGACAATAAACCAGTATTTTAAACATGCTGCCACTCAGTTCAAGCACACGTTAGGTGACCACTTTAAAGNATAGTTTCGACAATAAACCAGTATTTTAAACATGCTGCCACTCAGTTCAAGCACACGTTAGGTGACCACTTTAAAAAAATAATAAAGAACTGTCACAGCTAAAATTTTATTCCAGACACCAACATGCTTTAAAATAAAAATATATGTCGTAATACTGGCAGGCATGATTTTGACGTTCTGAGTGAGTGAAGAGGTTTGGGCGGCTCTTAACATCGGGGTCATGAGAGCCGATTAGGATGAAGGGAAGTAAGCTGAAANATAGTTTCGACAATAAACCAGTATTTTAAACATGCTGCCACTCAGTTCAAGCACACGTTAGGTGACCACTTTAAAGAAAATAATAAATAACTGTCACAGCTAAAATTTTATTCCAGACACCAACATGCTTTAAAATAAAAATATATGTCGTAATACTGGCAGGCATGATTTTAACGTTCTGCGTGAGTGAAGAGGTTTGGGCGGCTCTTAACATCGGGGTCATGAGAGCCGATTAGGATGAAGGGAAGTAAGCTGAA